>VZSU01000689.1:858943-926367 GCA_013398715.1 Nesospiza acunhae | reverse complement strand
GAAAGAGTGAAGGAGCTTGTGTTTCTTAGCCCAGAGGAGATGACTGACAGGGGATATCATCGATGTATACAAGTATCTGAAGGGAGGGTGGCAAGAGGAAGGACTCAGGCAGTAAGAGTGGTGACAAGCAATAGGACAAAAGGCAACAGGCAGAGACTGGAACACGTGAAGTTCCACTTTAACACGAGGACCACTTCTTTACTGTCAACATGATCATGTACTGGAACAGATTGCCCAGAGAGGTTTTGACGTCTCCCTCACTGGAGATACTAAAAAAACATCTGGATACAATCCTGTGGAAATGTGTTCTGGGATGACCCTTCTTGAGCAGGGAAGTTGGATCAGATGACCCACTGCAGTGCCTCCCAACCTGACTGTCCTGTGATTTTGTGACTCTGTGAATCTGTGATTCTATGATGTGTTTTCTCTCTAAAACTCATTTCAGTTTTGCATACACTGTATGTATAAATGTTTTCAATAAGTTAAGTTTCAATCTTTTTGGACCTGTCTATACTACTGTCCTAGGTTACAATGTTAATATAAATTCTATTCCCATCCTCAAGAGCTGCTGAAACCAGGAGGGGCATTGTTTCTTCCCTACCTCCTGTTAATGGGCCCATCAATGCCTTTCCACATAACCCAGAGATGGCTCCCTCCAGGAGCCATTTCTGTTTAATGGACCCACCACATGACCCACAGAATGATAACAGCCCACTGTGAGGTGCTCCACCCCAGGGGAAGGAGCTAAGCATCCCCACCTGGATACAATCTGGGGTTTGGGACACAACAAGCAGTCTTTCTACTGGATTCCCAGAGGAATAGCTGACTTTTCCACTGGATCTTCAGAGGAAGACTATACCCTTTCTATAGAATCACTGCTCAAACAGAACCACATCTGCCACTCCAGCAGTCCTGCAGCCACCAATCCAGCTGGACTGCTCCCAACACCCTGACCAATAGGGTGTCAGGTTGTATTCTGAGTTTGTCAGTGGTTTTTCTTTTGTTCTATTGCATGTATTTTGGTTTTCCTTTTCCTAATAAATTATATTTCTGACTTGGAGTCTCTCACTGCTTTTGCTTTCAAACCAGAACAGCGACGAGTAAGTAAGTCTCTGGAAAAACTAGAAAGCATTTTCCCACCAGGTCTATGGGAACATGCACAAAATTTTCTTATTTTTGTTGTTTAAACACATAAACAGTATTAACATTCTAAAAAACAAAACAAAAGCCAACAGCCAAGGGCCTATGTCACTATGATAGTATAAAGTTATCTAGCAGTAATATAGAATTAATGATAATTTCCTAATAACAAATTAGTCAGACAGAAGGAATTCACTATATGGGAAATTTAAATTATGATACTTATTATATTTTTGAAAGTTACATTCCTAGTATTTTGTCTGAGATATGTAGATACAAATAAAGTATCTGTAAAAGGTAGAGGAAGTAAAACGTCAAATCAAGGGACAGATGTGGGACTGCTTCAGTGTGCTACGATTTCCTCCAAAAGCTGTAGGTTTTAGTAAACTGAAAAAAAGGCTGCCAGACTATATTGATTTGATACTTCAAAAGGTACTGGAGTACATTCAGTGCAAATAAGAGGTCTACCAGAGTATTTGTGGGATGGAATATTGCATTTACTTGATTAAATATTATTCAGTGTTACTCCTCCTATAAAATCATTGACTTTGGTTCAAATAAGGGTTAGACTGATTTAACATTTTAAGAAACATCTAAAAGACATTCTTTCAGATATTAGAAGTACATTGTACACATTTTTTGTAAGATACTGCCAAATTTTAAACTGTAACATAACAGAAATCAAAATATTTTTAAAAAGTAATAATAGATCTCTAGAACCATGCCAGCCTTAGTTTTAGATGCAGTGTCTAGACATGAGAGATTGTCAGTGTCCGTAAAACTAGAATGAAAAGTGAATCAATAAAGCTTATGCTTACCCTCAAGCATTTATTTAAAATATTCTAAGGGGAAAGAAAAACTGGATGGACTTGATCTATACTGAATTTACAAATAAATTTTATAAGGAAACCTATGGTTTCCTTAAATACCTACATATATCTCAACTGCCTAAGGATATGTACTAGAACATAATTGTCATCCTCCTGGGTAAATTTTTTTCCTGTTCTGTTCATGAATGATAAATAAGCATCTTTAGATAAATCAGGTATTTACTCCCTAAATGGTATTCCTCCTGAGGGAAAGGAGATAATACCACACTTCTTGTTACAGCTAAGAATATATATATATTTCTTCAAAGAGAAATGAAGACAAACTAAATAAGAGAAACTTTGATAAATTAACCAATTTGACGTTGAAGAGATAGCAGTGAGTGTTAGCGACAACACTTCAAGCTTCCTTACATGAATTTCTAAATACATTTCTACTATATCTCTGGGAAGACAAACGGAAAAAATAAGAATGATATGTCTGAATTCCTCCAGATTTTGCTCAAAAGACAAAAAAGAGCATTAAAAGTCTTCCATTTTAAATGAAAATATTAGATATTTTCCACAGCTAGAACATTAACCTTGCATGTCTTTTTACTCACCTCTTTTATTAACTGTTCTTTATGCTTTTGAAGGCATAAATAAGTAGATAAAACTTTTTTTTTCCCCCACAGGAATTCTTGCAAGAGCAGTCTAATAAGGTTAGCTGGAATTACAGATACTTGTTACAAGAAATTAATGTATGTGCACAGAAATGGTAATAACTGTTGTATTTTCCTTTGATTTGCTTGTATATGCATAGACTTACATGTGTGAATTAAGACCTGTCTGTGTTCCAGAAAGCCTTTGATGTCACCAGCAGTTATTGGAAGATTTTTCTCTTACCCTCGTTTGTACAATATAAACTCTTCAAGGGAATGCAGTGGTTTAGCTTTAGAACACGGAGAATGTGCTACAGCTAAGGTACAGACTGCTTAAGATTACAGACACTGCTTTACAATTTTGGCATACTCTTAGAAAGAATTGAATGTCATTTTACTGTCAGGGTTTCTGAACGACCAAAAAGGAAAAAAAAATAATCAAACTAGACTAAACCAGTTTGCAGATACTTTCCTAATAATGCTTAAAATAGTAAACAACTTTATGAATACTTGTAAGACAGAAGTGGTGTAGATGTAAAAGAAAATCTGCTTGTTCTATTTACAGGAAGTCTTTAGCAGATATCTCCCAGTCTTTCTTGTTTTAATGACCTGTTGTGTGTTCTTTCTGATGATGTAACAATTGAGGTTTCTGCTTACTGTTTTTAATATTCATCAATAGTATAGCTCATTGAATGCAGGTATTCTTGAAGAGTGGATGTCACAGAATATACTGAGGATTACTTCTCAGAATGCACATTCAAGTAGAACTGAATCTTAAATCATGTCCTTTCTTCCATTATTTTTGGAAGAGTTTGTTAATTTCCTACAGTATATATCTTTGAGTTCTTCTAGTGGGCCACAAAAATGTCATCTTTCATCTAAAATTTCCTCCATTCTTGTTGTGCTATGAAGTAGATGTTGATTAACATTTTTTTGTCAGAACAGGAAGTGCAACCACTGGCACTTAAGTAAGTAACAAGTAAACCTGCATGTCAATGCAGTATAAACTATTTTATTTTCCTTTTGGTGATTGTTGTGTTTCAGTATTAAATGTGTCTTACACCAAACTGTGCATTACACTGTAGAAATACTAAATAAAGTAAATGTAACTAGTTCATAACTAGTTTCTGAAAAATTAGGTTTCTATTACTCAGTAAAATCAGTACTGAGACTACTCTTTAGCCATAAATTAAATGGCACATTCTAGCCACATTTACATTATAAAAGCTTGGCCATGGGTCTTCCCTGTGGCTTTTTTGTGGTTCTCCAGTTTTAATATGTATCAACAGAAACATCAAGAGCAATGAGGAAAACTCTGGTATGTTGAGAGGATACAGAAAACTGTAAATTTTCTCTTACAGTAACATCAATCCAGCATCTCATAGGCAGGTCTTGGGCAATATAAGTGGCACAATAGCAATCCCTACATTACCCAAAAGTGCAAAAGATGTGCTAGACCCTTTCTTTACAGTTTCAGTGCAAAGAAATAGGAAACCTATTTGCTGAAAAGGTACTGTTCTCTCGTTAAGACTAAATGAGGAAACCTCCCTTAATACCCTCTTCCCTCCTTTTTCCCAACCTTTTTTTCCTTGATCTGCCTCAGTCTCTCCCTTTCAGTGTCTTTATGCTTTTCGAAAACATCCCATAAGTCTTCAATATCCCACAATGTCCTTAAACATTCTTCTGTAAATTTCCACACAATTCTCAAATGCTCTTCCTCGTGTATACCATAAATCTCAAGTCCTCATAGCCAATAAACCTCTAGTCTACAAAGAGTGCTGTGAAGAGAATCTTTTTGGTTCACTTCTGCTGTGTAGACTCACATCAGGGACAATGATCTTGGTCACCTTTGTTAGTCTTAGACCAGCTGGTTCCACATGGGCCATTTGCCTTCATTAGATTACTAAATTTTCTCCACCTGCCATTGTTTAACTGACCTTTACTGGATCTTTGAATTTTTTCCCTTAGCAAAATGTAACCTAATACTGTTTTTCTAAGGATTAAACCTAATCTATAATAATTCTTCTGTTTAACTAAAGAAAATTAAACCAGCCAGCCAAAAAGCAAACAAAATAAAATCTTTTGAAAGAAAGTCCTCAACACAGAAAAAGCCTCTGGGGAATAAATATGTCCACGAACCCTATAAGATGTCTTTTCAGGTTCCTAATAGGTTTGGCAGACCATGTGCAACATGCTGTTCCAACCCCTAAATCACCCAGTCTTTAGATGTTGAGGTTTACAACCTTGACGTGGGTCCAAAGGGGAAGCTAATAACAGAATTTTCTGATCTGTACTTTGCAAATTTTGGGAATTGTCCATCTGAGGTACAAGACTTTATTAACTAAACACAGATATTTAATTTAGGATGTGATGAACTGTCCTGTGGAAGACAATATAATGCATATCATCCTAAAGCAAATGTTCATGGTTTTTTGGAAGATATTTTTTTCCCAGGAGGGTCACTTCCTCTTTACTGACTGAAAACAGAGCCAAATGCAAATTAGCAGCTGAAATTTAGATTTCTAGTACTGGTTCAGATGCTATGCAGCATCTGAGAAAATTGTAATCTCTATAAAAAAATATCAATAAAGAATACAGGAAGGCATCAAATACTAGCAAGGCATTAAAGAAGCTATCAAAGAGTACTTTCTACACAAATTTGCACACTGTTTTTTCTTTTGGATAGGGTCCCAGTGCAGTATAATAGCAGTTTTGACAGTTCTGTGGAGAGAGAGTCTAACTGACTAAGTTGCAGCTCTGCTGAGACAGATCTTGGTGGACGGTCGGTTAAACAGAAGGAAAAGATTTGCCTTAGTGGTCATGAAGAAGCAGCAGACCAGCCTGCATGATGAGGGAAGTGAGTATTCCTCCTTACCTGGTACTCATTAGCTGCATCAAGAATACCAAATCTAGCTTTGAGTTTACCAGTGCAAGAAGGAAGCTGATTGCCTGGAGTGAGCTTGTTGGAGAGCCACCCATACAGTCAGGGTCTGGAGCATTTGCACCATGAGGAAATGCTAATGTACAAGATCTTGCTTAAACTGGAGAAGTCGTGAGAGAGCTGAAGAGTGGTTTCCCAGTGTGTAAATGGAGATTACTGGCAACGTGAGGAGGCTCTTTACTGAAATGAATAGTAAGGGAGCAAGAGGCAGTGGCCACAAATTGAAAGAGGAGGTTGTGACTTGGTGTAATGAAAAAGAAATTTGTGTGACAATAATTAAGAACTTGAAAAAAGGAGGAGTTTAGTTGAGCATGGGGGTGAGGCAGAGAAGTGTTGTTTTAAATACTGATTTATATTAATTGATACAATTTGGATTAATTTTCCCTTACTTAAATGTGTTTTGCCTATGACAGTAATTGGTAAGTATTCTCCCTGTCTTTATCTTAACTTAAAAGCTTTTCGTCTTGTTTTCTCCCCCTGACCTTTTGAGGAGGGGGAGTAATTAAAATGTCTGGAGGGGGTTCTGGGAAATGTAAAAGGCTAAGCTCCTACATTAGATTACATAAATAGAATAGAGAAGCCTATTTCCCTATTTCTGCTTATCAATATATTAGGTGCTTTGTTATATTGAGTAATTAACAAAACCCAGAATAACAGGGAAGAAACAAACCACTTCAATCACCAAAGAGTATAGATGAGCTTTTCTGTATCTTTGGCACATGCATTCATTCTTGTTTATGTTTCATGGGCTCTAAGGCTATTTTAAACATATTTAAATAAACTTCAATACATTACTCCTAAAATATTTGTATTTAATTTTATCCTTTTTATATTTCAGTTGGGAAAATTTAGGACAAATTCTGTCTTTTCTTCAGGACAAACTATCTATGTTTTCTGAAAAGACTTCAGTCCCTGAAAACAAAAAATAAGTGCTTTATTGGGATAATGTTATTCTGAACGGCTGCCGATATTTAAATTATATATATTGGAGGAAAATAGACTATAACCTTACTGGATGGCCAACCTATAAAATTTTCAGTAGTAACAGCATTGCATATTAGGAGCATAATCACTTCCATCACTGCTGTTATGTGAACAATTTGAAAATAATAATACTGGCAGCAATGAGCACTGTAAGTAGTGCACCGTGAATAGTTTGAGTACAGGGAATCCTTATTGGTTAGAGAGGTAGATTCCCTAGGTTTTTCAAATTCTCAACTAGGAGCTGTTGATACTATCTCATTATTTCAGGTAATGTGACTTAAACTCTCTATGTAAGTGGCTCTATTTTGAGTAGTCCCTTGTGCTAACTTATCACAAGATAGGACCTATGATGGACTGTCCAAATCTATAAAAATAGAGAATTCTGGGTTTGTTCAATGAAATAATTTTTCCCCTGAGAAAATGGTACAGGGTAAAATAGCAAGAATAAGCAAAAAAATTGAGGTTAATACTACTGAAATTTTGGTAGTGGAAAAAAAAATTAATGAGTGTTTTAGCCTCAGCATAAAAATCTTCAAATTGTGGATAGTAAGAATTAGATTCAAACTAGCAAAATTTTAATGAGAGAATATATATCATGAACATAATGAGATGTAGGTTGATTTTATGGTCACTTGGTGGGATAGGCAATCATGGGGGGAAGTTCAATTCACCTGTATTTGTAAGGAATGACAGATCTCAACTTGAGCAGTTAACAGGCAACTGGGAAGAGTTCTGAGTTTGCCCACCCAAGTGTGACACTTAACAAATTTTCCTGGCTTTAAGACATTGCGCTTGTGCCCTGGTGTCAGTGGGAAGGAATCGCTGAAGTTGAATGAATGCACTGCCTTTTTTTTATTTTTTTTTAATGCTTATCAAAAAAACTAAGTGCTGAATAAAACTGGATGCAGCTATCTCCTCTCACTGATCACAAAGAAACACGAGAAGGGTATTTTATATTAGACACACTGTATTATGCTGTGGAAATGAGTTGGCATGCTGGAGAAAAATGAAGAGATTAAGTCAAGGAGAGGATGGAGATGACTGTAATTTTCCATACTTTAATTTGCTATTATTGAAACCATTTTGAAGACTACCTTCTATTAAGAAAGGAAAAAAGTTAGATAAACGGAGTACTGTGTAGCGAAAGTTTTATGGAGAAGTCTTACTTCCTTTCACAACTCAGTTGACAGAAGAACTGTGCTTAAGTTAAGTGATAAGAAGATTTTACAAAATATACACTTAGGAGTGGCATGGCATCATAGTTAAGGTGAAATTGCAGTGTGCAGACTAAATTGGCCTGAATATTAAAATATTTTAGTCACAAATATCCGAAAATTTAAGGAGTACATGACACTCTTATTCAACAGGAGATACAACATGGTCCAGAAGTTGGGTGGGTTGTAGTAGAGGCTTTATCCATTCTTTGTGTGGTTCTGGGCTAGGATCTGACTTCGGTGAAAGACCTTGGGAAACCCTGGTTACAGGACCGGGATCCCAGTTTTGTGAGTGCCATGTTCACAGTCACTCAGTGCCTAACAAACGGGTGTCAGTAATGGTTTCCTCTGGAAGATTCTGGACATGTTCAAAACTTCAAAATGATTGATATGTTTGCATCTTTCATAGCAACTAGTGCTTAGCAGTGTGTTTATGTGCAAGGTACTCCCCCACGATTATGACTAAACTGTGCCCTTGTCCTGTAGGTCTAACTAAAATTATGCTCACAGCATTGTCAACCAGACCTACTTTATGTTATCTGCACAAAGTGTGTGAGTGAGGAATACTAAGCAGAACAAATACGTGTAAATACATATCGCATGAAAAGAAAACCACATATTTTCTAGTTTAATTTGATCTCAGTATAATACAAAATTTTGGAACAAATTATTGAAGAAGGACTATCTGCAAACAATTTAGTAGAAAATGTAACAACACTTGATATCTATTTATAGAGTGAAAAAAAAAGAAGAAATCCTGATATTTGATGGAAAAATTAAGCAAAAAGTGGACAAGTCATTCTAATAATTAGGAATCTCAGACTCACAAAATGTTATATTAACTATGTATTACTATTTCTTTTAACATAAAAGTTCTGGGTGTAGAATAAACTAACTAATGGCAGATCATGAAAGGGTATTTATTTGTGGTTATTTTTCTTTCACCTTGATAATAGAAAATATAAGGATATTTTAATTTGAGACAGAGAAGCATGAATATTCCTTAAAAAGCAAGTAGGGATTAAAAAAAAAAACAACAAAAACCCTGCACATATTTCTTAATGACACTTTTTAGTAAAAGAGAAATTTAAATTGGAGAAAAGATAGAATACTTTAAAGTAATATGTAGGAGTAGGTATATAATTTTACTGGAAAAGGCTAGACCACTCAAAGTATTTACCTCAGAAAAATAAAGGAGGAGGCTTCTGATTACTATACACGATTTTTGGGGTTACCCAGTGCAGGGCCAGGAGTTGTGAACCTTGTGGGTCTCTTTGAACTCAGAATATTCTATGATCTCTTTTTCTATGACTCCACTCTAATTAGTGCTGATGACATTCACCTACAGCATTTGTTGTCAGAGTCTGGGCTTCGCAGTGCAAGTACGATATGGACTTACTGGAATTAGTGCATCATGGGACCACAAAGATAGTTTGGGCACTGGAACATCTTTCACATCAGACAGGATTGAGGGAACAGTTCTTGTTAAGCTTGTGGAAAATAATGTTTAGGGATGGCTGTAACAAAATGTTTAAAAACTTGATGGAACAGAGTAGAAAAGAGGGAGCGAGGCTCCTCTTGCTCAGTAGTGCTCAGTGAAAGAACTAGAGGCAAAAATCATGAAGAAGAAAATAAAATTAAATTAAATCTGAGGAATAGAGGGGTTTTTAGTTTTGTTTGTTTGTTTGTTTGTTTGTTTGTTTTGTTTTGGTTTTTAATTGTAAGAGTGTCTGAGCCCTGGAACTGGTTTTCCAAAGAGGCTGTGGCAGTCTTTGCTCTTGCCAAATCTTAAAACTCAACCAGATATTGTCTTAAATGCTGCTGTAGCTGCCCTTGCTTGATCAGGATCAATTTAACCAGAGACATGCAAGAAGTCACTTCCAGACTAAATGATTTCATGAATATAATTTTTTGTTACCCATGTACACTTTCTGGGGGAAGGAAAGGAAACAAACCCTGAAAGTCAATTAAGTTGCTAGATAGGATCTTCAAATCAAAATTGTAACTTTATGTTGAGGGAAATAAAGACATAAAATTTAAATGAAAATCTTGATTTTTATACTTTACTGAAATTAAATTAGATCACTTTCAAATATTAGTATAAAATATTGTCACAGAAAACTTCTGAGTGGAATATATAATACTTCATCTGGAAAAGACCTTTTAAGGATTCGCTGCTAGTGAATTCTTGGAAAGTTACAATGACAGAAGCTAATAGCTATTCAAATGTGTCACTAATGATCAGTGTGCCTTATAAAAGTAATATGTATTTTAACTCAAACTATACTCAAGCTCATACCTCTTGCATATCCTTTTAAAATATCAACTTGCTTTACAACAAAAACAATGTCCTGCAAATTAAGGCATGACTGTTTGAAAATATTGCAGGATGGGTGAAAAAATGTTATAGTTTTGAAATGGTGTCAATGCATGAATGTTGTCACAGGTACCAAACTGATTACTTTAGATCAGTACAGAGAGAGATAGTAAAAAAAAAGGAATAAAGATAATTTGAAAACTTAATGGAGCAAGTAATGCTAAAGAATGTAGTTTGTTACTATCTTAGTCATAATAATAGATGAAGGCAGTATGAATTTGGCCTCAGTAGTTTAACCTCCCAGGTGTGTCAACCAGATACCAAAGGTAGATTTTATTTACTGGCCCTGCACTTTTCTTCAAATCAATGTATTCTTACAGTACTGAAGGAAATGAAAATTTGATCTAATTTCAAAAAAGTGAATAATTTCACAGAATCACTCTACTTGTAACTGCAGTTTCTATGATTGAATTGTATGGCAAAGTTAACATAATTCCTGTGAAATGAATCTTTTAATTGATGTTACTTTGAGGCATACTACAAAATTTGTCAGCAGTAGTTCAAATTGTCTTTCATCCCTCATTTTAAGTACTGTTGCTATCTGACTGCAGTAATCCTCTGATGTTTACTTACATGCTGTCAAAAATCAGTATATATATTTTCCTGTCTATGTCAATAGACAAGGAAAATCAATATAAATAAAATAAAAGATCACAAGTAATAATACAATTAAATGATAAATTTAATAATTTGGAAAATGATTTGTTGGAATTTGTTGGAAAAAGGATATTCTACAGTGCTGAGAAACTTGTCACCCTAGGAGCTAGTTTTGGTCTGAAGCTAAGGTATCAAATTGTTACTTCAAGGGAGAATCATTAATTAACTGTATGGGTTTGAGGTCTGTTTATTATTAGGTAGCAATAATCAGTCATAATCCTGGTTTTCTGAAAGAATTTTGGCGGTTTTAAATGTTAAGGGATATCTAATTGTCTTGAATAGATGGTCCAGTCACTAGGAAGAGTTAAATAGCTGTTTGTTAAGACTGAAGAGTAATTTCTTGAAGGAGCAGCAAAACTCAGTGCAAAATCTATTTCCTCTTGAGTAGTTCTGTGACACTGTGATGGGAGCATCTGCAGATTTATTTGCTGTAATGCTTGTTGCCATCAGGAATTTAACTCACAGTTTTATGAACGTGCAGATTTTCCAGTGTTGATATGTTCACTTGAAATTATAGAGCTTTTTGGAAAAGTAAATGACTGCTGACTTATAAATATGCTCTAATATTGCATATATTAATAAAATTAGCCTTAGAAGAGTGACATTTTAGTTTTGAGCTTAGCAATTGTGTAAAATTTAATATTACTCAATAAATCCCCAGAGGTTTTGATTCCCACAATCAATCATTGAGGTCAATATTTTTTTTTCTTTGTTTATTGTTACTAAATTGTTTTATTTGGACGGGTGATTTGGAATAGAGAATCATGCAATTACTTTTTTTTTTTTCTCTGATCCAATTATTTGTTGGAATAACAAACTAGGAACTGACTAGGAAAACATTCTGGGCAGATTAAAAAAAAAACTAATTTAAATTAATAAACTAATAATTGTATTACTAATGAGGGAGTAGTTTTCTCAATAACAGCAATTAATAGTTACTTTAAAATCCATTTTTGTATCCTTACAGCTAAGAGGTTTTCACAGTTACCCTGATTTCAGCCAAGGACAATATTTATTTTTTGTAGTAGCTGGGAGGGAAAGCGGCTGAGGAGGCATGGCCAGGATCCAGATGTTATTTTTTACCACCTCACATCATTGCTGGGGTCAAGGGGAAGGGACTCTGACTTCTGATAAAAAGGGTGTGGTTTCTGGTTAGGAATACACTTGGCAGAGGAGCAGCCAAGGCAGTGTGGTGGCAGTCCCAAGCCAGAGTGGTGGGGTGGCGCCAGCTGTGGTCAGGCTGGATCAGGCTCAGTGAGCATTTTGTGCTTCAATAACTCTCTCTCTTGTACACT
The DNA here is from genome assembly GCA_013398715.1 of Nesospiza acunhae. NCBI lineage: Eukaryota > Metazoa > Chordata > Aves > Passeriformes > Thraupidae > Nesospiza > Nesospiza acunhae. Next base: position 914,291 of record VZSU01000689.1, on the reverse strand, counting down.
TTTGGTTTTAATATCATTACTGTTACTGTTTGTTTTCTTATCTCATTTGTTTTTACAGTAAATTGTTCTTATCTCAGCATGTGATCTTTGCCTTTTGTGCCTCCAAAACTCCATCCATCCACAGTGGCAAGGGTGAGAGGAAGGGGGAGTGAGAGACAGGCATGTGATTTGGGAGAGTCTCAGCTGGGGACACTGAATTCCTTCATAAACCATGACAACAATTAATACTAGTTTATATTCAAAATTTTGTTCACACTTTGAGTGTCAGAATGTGGAAAATGTAAGGTTTTAAATTGTAGTATTTTGCTTCAGAACATTATGAAGGCAAAGGTCAGATCAAGAATGTTATTAGGGCTTATGACTTTTCAGCAGCTTTTCTAAGCCCTATTTCTTTCATTATTTGCCTTTGCATAAATAAAATATAATGAAAACAATACACAATATTTTGATTTAACACTTAGAAAATTATTTTGTGAGGGGAATATATTTTTTTCAAAAATGTACTGTAATGTGAAAGAGAGATTTGTTATGTGATTTAACTAGCACCAAGTCAAAGAAGGCTGGAAACACTGCAGGAGAAATACTGTAGTTATTAAATCCTGTGCCTGCATGGAATTGCAATACATAATACAACACCCTGAAAATTAAAATGCCTCAAAGAATTTTAATAATCTTCAGCCTATTCTGTGTATGTGTGTGTTTCTAGTATGCAGGCTTAGTTCCAATGTTATTTTAAAAAATTATATTGATAAAGAAAAAAAACATAATCTGAAACAGTTGATAAAAAACCACACACTAGATAAATTGATCTGTGAAGTACCTCCAGCCAAAAACAATTCTAGAGAAGATGACAGAGATTCCTTTATTTTACAATGTGCAACTAAGATCAGCATCTGCCACAAATATTCTCATTGATTTGTGATAACATCAAAGCTAGAAGTAATTTTATCATGCACTTCTAGATTTTAGGAGAGAAATGTGAGGATTTGGGTATTTTTAGTGACAGCTTAGTTAGAAAGAAGTATCATGCAAGTAAAGAACTATTTCCTGTAAGAATTCAATCACAAAATGGGTTCAATCACTGTAACGCTAGAAAATTGTCAGATTCACAGGGTTATGATACCCATATTGTAAATGAATTGGTTTCAAGTTCTGTTACAGGAGATCAAAAGAAGAGATTTAAAAGTTTTTCTATGAGTGAACTTTGACCAAGTCAAAGATTGTGATGTGTTTTTACTGCATGTGCTAGCACCTTAAAACTTCCATATAAATTACAAACTGTAATGCTAATGCAAAACTACCTGATAGCAACGCTATCTGAAACTGAAGAATTGTGCTTAATCTGCACAAACCCAGTAATTTAGTAATCAATTATATTTTAGCTAAACTTTGAGCTAGAAATAACAGTTTTAATACAGCTTTTAAATGTCCATTTGCTATATGAGGCTGATCATGTCTTTCCTCAGATTGATGTGGTTAAAGAGATTCCTAAAACATGACTAAATTTAGATGATGAGGTGGAGATAGCTGGTCAAGAGAAACAACTATCCCTCTGTATTGGTGAGACCTCACCTTGAATATGCTGTGCAGTTCTGGGCCTCAAAATTTAAGAAGGTTGTCAAGGTAAGTGAATGTGTTCAGAGGAGGGCAACAAAGGTTGAAACAAAGGGCAATAAAGGAAGAGCTGGAAGGAATAACCTATAAGGAGTGGGTCAGGACTTTGGAATTGTCTAGTTTTTGGGAAAAGAAGGCTTAGCAGTGACCTCATTGCTCTCTACAGCTTCCTGACAAGGCTGAGGAGAGGGAGGTGTTGATCTCTTCTCCCTGGTACTGAATGATCAGACACATGGGAATGGTTCAAAGCTGCCCCAAGAGAGGTTCAGACTGGACATTAGGAAACGTTTCTTCACTAAGTGGGTAGTCAAATCCTAGAACAGGCTTTGAAGAGAGGTGGTAGGGATTAAAAACCTATCAGTATTTAAGAGGCATTTAGAAAATGCCTGTAATAACGTGATTAGCTTTGAATAACTTTAACTTGATCAGCTCTGAAGCGCTCAGACGGCTGGAGTAGGCGATCACTGTAGGTCACTTCCAACTGAAAAAGTCTGTTGTATTCCAAGAAAAGAAATAAGCTGCTGTCAGGACACATCAAGTGCTGCACATCAAGTGTGGAAATTGTTGTAGTAGCCAATGCAGACATTGAAGTACTGGGAAAGTATCTGTTGTAATAGAAGTTTATATTTGGTCACCTGAACCATTCCCTAAGGTCCATTTACTATGTTGACCAGATATTCAGTTCAGCTGCCTGTGCACTTACATCCTCTGCTCTCCAATATTTTCTAAGATATCAAACACATCCACAGAGTACAATTTCATTTTACTAAGGTCACTTCAGAAATTTTAGTCAAGAAGATTGTATGCTAGGAAGAAAATACAGATATATACACATATCTTTATGTGTAACAAGTTCATAAACAATTTTTAATGTATTAGAAATATATGAGAAACAGAAATTTTATAATATTTATGTAGTAATACATATGAACAAAAATGCTTATTTCTCCAGCTGAATAATTTTTCAAACTGGGTCAATGAGAATTTTTTATCAGGCTTCACTTTGTACTGCAAAGATATAACTATCATAATAAAATTAAAGGGTGGTGTTGCAACTACTGAATTAATGAAATTCTTTCAAGGAGATATATTGATTCAATCTATATACAAAACATTGAACAATATGGATCAATGTTAAATTTCAGTGATCTAGTTAAATATGTGTACAAATTTATTTTCTTTAAACATGAGAATTTTCCTAGCTTCATTTGTTCTTGTTTTCAGTAGATTTCTACACATTTTATATTAAGCATCTGTAGCATTTTGCAGAAATAATAGTATGTAGAAAATAGTCATTAACACTGTAAAAATCAAATGCATAACTAGCATTGAACATGTAAGTTTCCTACAAAATTGCTGATTTAAAGTATTAGCGTTCTAAGCATTGAATGCTGCTGATGGTTGGTTACAAGTGTTGTTAAAGGAGGGATAGAAAATGCTACAAAGAAGCAAAAAACATTACAGCACTTGGTGATACTCTTGGGTAAATGGAGCATATATTTTCATTTCTCCAGACATGGAAATTTATCTACAACACATAGAACAGAGTTCTGGAGTCACCCCACTCTCTCTATATATAATTGTCTATTACGTGGACACATTTTTAAGTAAACTGAATTCCTTGTTGAGCAGATGTCTTTTTCTGATTAGATGAATCATGTATCAAAAGTTCAGAACAATGAACAATATCCACAGTATAGACCCCTGAAGTTATTTGCAACTAATAAAATTCTGAGAGTCATCAAAGTGATTAATTAGAGCATTAGTATGCATTAGCCTATAAGAAAATCAGTAAATTTCAAATAATATATTTATCTTTGCAATAACTTCCTGAGTATCTTGTGGCATAAGTGAGACAATTTCTCAGCAGTCCAACTGATAATCATTCTTTTCTTTACTTAATATTTTTCTCTTTTATAGCTTGCCAGTTGACTCCTTTTTAAGGTCATAGAACCCTTTTTCTTTTTTTTTGTCCTAAATTCAAACTTCTGAAGTGAACATATTTCTAATTGCCAAAATTATTATAAATGGTATTATGCCCAGAGATATTTCTAGTTATTCCAATCATTAGTTCATTATCAAAACCAAAGACATTTATTGTTTGCATCTCATTGCTTATATTACACTGTGTGCAGTGGTTTAGAGACAGAAAGAACAAATATCTAGTATATATACTTTCATTTGATATTCTTGTCTGATAGTATGTTTCCTTGTAGTGAGGGAAAGTTTTTTGCTTTGGGGGAAAAAACCATTATGAGTTAGAAAAGGACACCTTCTGCAACTAACAGAGCATTAATAAAGAAGAGTACAAAAGCATTTTGGCAAAGAAAGGGCACTGATATATATCACAATTTTCTCAGGGAAACATCTTTGTAGTCTCAGAGGTAATTAGGACAACTAACTCTCTCTTCAAGGAAAGAAAGGGCATTATTTCTAAATAATTGAAGATAATAAAATCAGCAGTAGGCAACACACCAGTGAGCTGGGGTTTGGTCAGACTCCTTTTTTTCTCCTAAACTGCAGATGGACCTGAATTTCCAACAAGATAAATTTTTTTGTTGGGTTTTTTGTTTTGTTTTGGTTTTGTTGTTTTTTTTTTTTTTTTTTTTTTTTTTTTTTTTCAGTGGGGTGGGTTGGTGTTCTTGCCTTAGTTCTTCGTGCATGTGCAGTGTTTACATAATGGGTCACATGAAAAATTTTAATACATAGTACCATAAGGTAAATGCAATAGTTACATTTTAAAAAATGCATACTAAGTTCTCCTGCAAATTTTAATGCTCTCTTCATAAGTAGTGTGCAGGTTCATAAAGAAGGAAGGCTTAGAAAAGAAGAGTAGAAGGCTGACAGAACAAGACTGCCTTTTATAAATTGTCTTTATATTTTGTCCTCTCCCTATTAAGCTGTTTTATCTGTGTGATATTCCCAGGTTCAGTGGTTCACAGCCCAATTTTTAACTATCCATCTCGTCTTTGTGAATGCACTTGGACTCTGAACTAGAGAAAAAATATCAAAGAATCAGTTAGGAATAGTAAATCTCATAATTTCCCCCCAAAATGCTGTCACTTGTTCAGTTATTTTTTTTCCAATTAAAAAGAAAACAAACCCAAAGCTCAAGAAACCTCAGAAATAGATTATTTAAAAATAAATATCTTCAAATGCAGTGGATCAAACCTCAAACACCCTAAAAGGTTTGTTATGTTCCCAATAACATTTTTAAGGGAAAAAAAAACCAAACAAACCTTCACAAAATTGCATTGAAACTCACTGTAAATGTACACCAGTATAGTAAATAATTTTAAGCTGTGTTTAAGTAACTAAAGTGTGCTTGCTTTTCCGATATGTCAATTGTTTTCTATTGAATTACTCTTTTTTCAGATAAAGTATACTGAATTATCAATCAGATGCTTTCTATTAAAACACAAAACAAGTCCATAAAATATCTGTGTGTGTGTGTGTGTTCATTTAAATCCACTGGTATGTGTGAGCAGCGTCCATCTCATCAAACAAAATTAAACTGGAAAAGTGATCTGATTTCTTTTTTTTCCTACTGCTTTTTCTCACTTGTAAAAACCTTTAACACAAACTTATTTTTTGAAGAAAGTAAAGACTGTGAACTCTGTCATTGTTTCTCATATTGTCAGGCTTCAGAGAACAGTTAAGTACAATTATTTGTGATAGACCGATCACTTGGAACTCTGATTTTGCCTCCTCATTTTGGCCCCTTGAATTTTTTTCAAACTACTACAATCAAAAGTTAGAATCGAAAGACGGATAAATACTAGAGAAAACAGCTCTGTCTCATAGTCTGATTTGCCAAAATTTGGCCAGCATTCAGTGTTATTTGGCCTGAATAAACAGCATTACAAAAACCCAAGACAAGACAAACAACCTTTAATGTAGCATAGATTGTTGAGAAAAGGATAAGCCATAATTACCAGATGAATGAATAAAAGTTAATATTGTTTTAAATATGCAGTTAAAACTACTTGGTTTGCGGTTGCCTTGATAATTTCCAGTAAGCATCTGAAGACTAACATATTAGCATATCAATAGGAACATAATTGTATGTTCATTCTTTATGTAAAATTGTGTTTGTTACATGGTGATTTAATTTCACATTCATTACCCTCGCTTAGTTTCAGCTCTTTCAAGAGTGTTTCTTTACATGGACTCTCTAAGGATAAAGCTACAGCAAGTATTATCAATAAAGCAAGTATTATTGCCTATAAATACATAAATACCATGTATAAATACATTCACAGACCAAGTGATAGATCAAAGCACAATGAAGTGATGCTATAGTTCTCTGAAAGGTGAAATGTCTGTCTAGTTAATGTTTTATTTTAAATGACAAAGCTTATATTAATAAGTTTTCTAAAGAAAAGTTATGAGATGGAATAAAGCAGTGCTTTAGGACCAGTTATTTAGAAAAGGTTTTTTATCAAAATCCTTAAGACATTGATAGAAACAGAAATATATTTTGGTAAAAACCATAGGTAGTTGTTGTACATAGTTGAAGTTAAATCATGGCAGTAATTCCTGAATCTAATCCCGGCCTGCAATAGTCTGTGTTTTGGAACTAGTTTGACGGTTTGCTACCATCAAATTAAAGTTTTCATTAAGCAATTGAAGTCCAGTTTCCTTAACTAGGGAAAATAACTTTGATTTTTATACTCTTTAGTAGTCTGACACCACCTGAAGGAAGAACTAATGAACTAACGTTATACAGTTACAGTTAAACTGTTAAAGGATTTTGAAAACTGTAATTATTTTCTTGCCTAACTTTAAAAATGTTGTGCTCAAGAGAAATGTTATAGGTTGGTAAGTGAACAAATTTGTTTTCATTTGAAGGGCAATATATAGGGTCTGAGTCTTCTCTTAATTGGTATGAAATTGAAAGGAAGACAGTGAAATTAAAGTGATGACGCTGTACAACAGAAAGAGAACACAAGGCTCTCTCTCTCTCTCTCTCTATATATATATAAATATATATATACATATATCTCCTGAATATATGTATATCCTTTCAAAGACCTGAATCCAGGTCTTTGAAACTGTAAATCTAAATTATTTTAAGTAGTTGAACTATTTCAATTTTAATTCTAAAGACATGTCCAAATTCTTTGAATACACTGGCTACCATATGTTCTGCTTTCCAACAATATAAAAAAAAAAATTAAAATCTCATTTAAATTCCTTAAAATTGTTTTTTAAAAAAAGGCAAACTGCTTCTCCCTTTTCTTAAAACATTCCTTTTGCCAATAATAGGAAAGGAACGAAAAATATTTTTTATTTTAGAATTTTATGTCAACAGCTGAATTTTGATTTATATCCTTTTCTGTTAATAGAATTGTCAACTGTAACACAAAGTGGGCAAATCAGATAAAAGTCAAAGTTTACATTCTCATCTTTCAGTTTTGATGGATTGTAACAAATTACATTATCGATTCCTTGAATTTAATATATACAATGAGTAATGTTTACAAATACATAACCCCTTAATAACAGGATTAGGAGTCCAGATGTATTATATAAGTGTTCTTAGTATATGATAATCTGAGAAAGAAAGGACATTTTACTTTCCCTAATGGGAAGACATTAATGTCTCACACTAAGGACATATTAACAAAAATATGATAAGTAAAAGCAGTTATAACTGCCATAACTGGGCAGTCTGTTCTTGGCAGTCTGCCATCCTTGCAGCACAGTTTCTCCTCCTATTTCCATGAAATGTCCTGTGTTTCTGTTGATAGAATACACCCCAGGATACCACTGACCTTCTTGACATCAACGACACATTGAGAGCTCATGGTTAACAGGCCCACCAGGACTCCCAGACCCTTCTCTACAGCGCTCATTTACAGTATGTCTGTCCTTAACATGCAATAGTGAGTGGGGTTATTCCTCCCATGGTACTGGACACTATACTAACCTTTGCGGAACTTCATTAAGTTTCTCTCTGCCCAACAATCTCACTGAATGACAGCACATCCATCTGATGTATCAGCCACTCCTCACAGTGTAGGATCAACAGCAAACCTGCTGAGGGAGCAGTCTGCCCCTTTATCTGAGTCACTGATGTACAAATGAGCCAGGCTGGACCCTGCACTGACAACTGGGGAACGCTGCTTGTAAGACATGCTCCACAAAGAGTCAGAAACTAGTGCTTTCTTGAATATGCTAACATATATTCACCATATTTTCTTGTATTTCTATCAGACAATAGACTGTCATATAATACTTTGTAATCTTTTCCCCATTATCTGACTTTTTATGTAATGGTTGGGGTTACTTACGTAAAATCCCTGACTACAGCCTAAGAATATGTTTCATTCTTTCCATTTTTCTTATGGGATCAGTAAAAACTGAAAAAAGTATAATTATTAAACTATTGTAGTACAGCCATATAACTTAAACCAGAAAGAATTAGGTTCATTCATGATATCTCTAATTCAGAGTCTTCTATCAAGAGACTTTATGTACTTTTCTTCCAGAAGAATCTGCTATAGTCAAGGTACAGGGCTAACCACAATCACTCATCATTCACTATTTTTTTCTTTTTCATATCTTACAGAACTTCTTTTCCATGCCTGAAGCTTTCAGTAACTTCAGCCCCTTCCTAGAATGATAAGCATTTCTGCATAATTTATCCCAGTAATTAAGTCATAAATATGTCAGACATACAAAGTATAAGATGTGTTATAAATTGCCACTTTTGAATGAGAGGATTAAGTGATTTGCCTACTGTGATGCAGAAGCCTTCCTATAGTGGAAGGGATCAAATTTATTTCTATATCTATTCATGAAGACATAATCTAAATTATTTCCTAACAGCATATACTTCTTTCTACATAATCGATAATTTCATCTTGACATGTTTACATTCGCTTGAGTTCTCATTTTATTTAACAGATCAAAAGGAAAAAAATAGATAGCTGACTAGCAGATGAAAGCATTCCTGTTGAGCTTCTGAAGACTAAATAACTTTTCTTTCTCAGTAACAGTACTGAATGTTTCTTGCCAGTATCCTTCTTTGAACCCTTTGCCTTTCATTCACACACAATAGAGAAGATGCGGTGATTCTGGCTCAAAGACTGTGCTTTGGGGATTTAACGATCCACACAACACCTGACCTAAGAAAGCATGATTGCACATATCAGTTGACCTCCTGGATTGTGCTGTGCTGCCCATATTCCTCCACAGGATATGAACCCAGATAGCTGATGGCAATAGAAGAGCCTGGAGGCTGCACCCACTAGGCAATATAGACACCAGCCTATCTTTACCTTTGTCATGAAGTGAGGTAACATCTTATAAGGACATCCTTTTCTATCACACTCCTTATTAAAAATCTTATAAAACCTGTGAAGACCACACTACCCAAAATTGTCCCCTTGGACAGGACCTCTGCAGCAAGCCATGGCCACACTAAGCATCAATGCATGGATTTCAATAACAGAAGGGATTTAAGATTTTAAATCTAGTTATTATCTTTTTTAGAAAGTTAATTGAATGCATATGTTACTTGAGAGAGTTTGATCCTTGTGGCACCCAAAAGAATCAGCACCTGTCAGTGCAGAAGAAAAGAGGAGAAAGGCAGACCATTTGTTTTCTTAAACTTTTTGTGAAGAATGTATCATTCTGAGAGAAAAATACAGTTTATTTTGTCTTTTTTTTTTATTATAAGAGTTTTAATTTATTCTGGTTTTCAAACAAATATTTCCTTTGCCATCTTAAGAAATAAGAATACTCCTCCTTTCTGCAATCCCATGAATGATAACACTGTTAATGTAGTTTGCAGGATGCATAAATAGAAAAAAGAGTGATAAATAATTATAGATAAACAGAATTCTAAAGCCTAGAATGTGTATTTTTATATGAACAAATATAACTGTGCATCACACAAATTCAGCAAAACAGCAGTTTGTGAAGTTTCACCTGTCTGAACTGAAGATGCTGCTGCAAAGACACTTGCAATACAGACTTCTGTTTCCATCCATGTATGACCTATCATGCAGCTTCAGTGATGTGATTCCCTAAGCAAGTCTTAATCATGTGAAAATCTCAATAAGTTATTGATTTTTATCCAACACTCATAAATATCTGTGCAAGAGTTGATATTTCATATGGGAAATAATTAATGTGAATATATTAGATGTTGACTTCATTGACCTACTTCATTACTCTGATTTAGCATAAATCCCCACAGAATTTTCCAGCACCTGAAATTCACATCAAGAGTGACAGATGATATATTTGTAAACATTTTAATACTCTCATCTCTGGAGAAAGGGAAGTTTGTGCATTTTCTGGAGGAGCTAGCAGTATCCTTGGTATTGAAAAGGAGAAGAAATTTCAAAAGATTGTGGTTTTGTCAGACAGAAGTAGAGATTAAGGACTTCCAATTCAGAAAAACAGGGAACAGTGGCACAGAAGGTCTTCAAAAAGTAATCTCCTAGGGAAAAAATAAAAGGAGGCTCTGTAAAATTCTGTGCCAGTCACTGAGTTGGCTTAAATGAAGCCAACTGAAAGCACGGACCTGCCTGAAAAGAAACAGTGCAAAGTAAAAGAGCAATATACCTTCCTTTTCTTTCTCCTACTTATTACACTTTACACTGCTAAATAAAGGATCCAGGGACCATTTTCCCATTATTTAAGGTACTAGTGCAATTCCTGCATGTTTGGACCATTGCATCCGCCTTTCTCAAACATGTGCCTCCTATAGAGAAGAATAGGCCTGAGCAGCATGAATTACTTGGCTTTAGTCCTACAAATTGGTCTCTCATCCTCTTTAGTTTAGCACTGAGATATCTTATTTTGTGGAGGGGTTTGTTTGGGATTTACTTTTAATTTTGTTGTATGTTTGCTTGTTTTTTTTTTATTGCCTGACCTTTATATTAGGGAGCACGTTGAGAAGAGAAGGGCTAGGTATACCTGTCATCTTTTGCCATTTTGGTGCACAGGGAACACTAAAAAAACATTACTATCATGTCTGTAGTGACATGTCATTAGTGACATCATTTTAGAGTCACTAATTGTCTAAGAGCATGAAAGTCAGTAACAAATGGGATGTAAGAAGAGTGCAAAAGCTAAAAGCTAGATCAGATCCAAAAGGATCATAATAAAATGGCGTAGCATTGTGCCTTCATCATTAATAAGTTCAGAAGCAAATTTTTGGTCCAACTATAAACCTGAGAAGTGTCACATGGTTCAAGAGTATCAAAACAATAAGAGGTAAAAATAGGAAAATTTTCTTCTCCTTTTATTATAGTGCAAAGATTCAGCATTAGTATTTAAGAAAAAAAAAAGGCAGTTGTCTAAAAATTATAATTACTTGTAAAATTCTGTTGATTTTACCAAGGGTAGATTATACAAAAATAACATGAAGTTTCTGTGATAAACAAAATAATTTCTGGCTGCAAGAAATATGGTAGATCACTTTTTCCTCTGAGTCAGTAAAATATTTGCTATAGTATCACAGGGAGTTGGAAAAGATAGGCAATAATGAAGTGCTTGCAGAGTGGTTCATGGCTGTCTCATAAGATGATAGAAACGGGTAATACTAGAAGGAGAAACATAAGTGAAATAACTGGTAAAAATAAACAAGCATTTCTCTGATATACCTTGGAATAAGATTCGGATATTTGTAAACGAAATTATCTTCTGAGACTGCTTTGAAACTCATTGTGAATACTTGTCAGTATAGAATATTAATAAACCACAGATAAAACAAAACAAAACAAAACTTTGCAAAAATTTAACAAGATTAAATGAAACAATGTAGGTAGCAAAATTGTTGACTAAGGATCTAATAGCAAAAATGCTGGATACAAACTATGACCCTATTATTAGATAAATACTGGGACAGAGAATTATCTAATTAGGGATTTCATCAGAGTGTGACAAAGGAATGGTGAATTAATCTGTAATTAATTTTTTTTTTCCAACAAGATAGATTAAACAGATAACTGGGAATTTTGTCACTGTTCAAAGTTTTATTGGACCTTTATACAAAGTACAGTATATAGTTCATATATAGAATATCCATAGTTCAAAAAGAATTAACTCAAACTTAGCTAGTACAAAGAAAAATTAATAGTTTGAAATGGAATTTTGCAATCAGAAAATAACATAATTTGTCTTGTTCAGAATAGAAAAACAAATGCTAAGGCAGAAAGAGAGAATGTGATTGTTGTCTATAATTATATAAAACTACTCTTTGAATTGAAAGACAGCTTTAGTAAAAATAGAAATAACTTATGACAGACAAAAAAAACCCAAAAAAACCCACCAACCAAAATCACAATTTAGATTATCAGAAGGTTCTTTCTCATGAAGAAAGTTCTCTGAAATGACTTTTGAGACCTAAAAATATTGTCCTTTTCAAATGCAGGTCTGTAAGTGAATCAAAAACCAAAAAGGTTTTATCTGCCCCATAGGAAGAAGAGGTCCAATGGCCCTAAATCATATTTCAAAATGAAAATATTTAATAATAAAAACTGCATGGTATATAGAGGGGGACTTACCAATACTTCAAGCAAGGCTGGGATCACCCACAGCTTTTAAATGTACATTAGTGTTTAATAATTTTGAAATAAAGTCATGTCCTACATAATTTCATATCTGGTACCTAAAAAGAATATAAGAAAATAAGACTCTCAAATAAATTTCTGCTTTCTTGACCCCAGGCCTAACTTGAAATAATGTCTTTCACTGATTGTGTCTGTAATTGACACTATGAGAAAAATCCAGTGGTGAAAAAGTGGCCATTATACTTTAGAATATCTCTTCAATAATTTTGACTTGGATGAAAATCTGATGAACTGAGTCTGTTACAACTATATGACATAAAAGTTCTCTGTGTTCTCTGCAGTTTATAAAGCAGTTGAGAAACCAAATCTATTCTTTAGAGAAGCAAATAGAAATAAATAATATTTTTTCCTTCATACATATTGTATGTATACATATACTAAGTTTGAAGTGGTTTTAATCCACATTCCATAAATATGAGAGAAATATTTTGTGTCCACTTTTCTATGAGAAGAAAATTATAGGAAAATGTGAAAAATGGTTGAAAACTAAATATCTGAACAGATACATCAATTTCCATGTGAACTCTCCTTGGATTTCATAGATATGACATCAGGCATAAGGGACATGCAATCTTCTAGAATGGCAGCCAGAGGACAGATACGATGAAATAAAACAGGTAATATGGCACAAAACATCTGCATGCAGATTCTCAAATCACTTCCCAAATGCAAAACAAGAAAAGGAATAATATGGGGAAACCCCCCCCCACCAAATTTTCTTGAAAAAATAACCCTTCCCAGAATAGTAATCATAAATCCAGTGTTATTTCAAATACATAATTTAATTTTTTATGCATAAAAATACAGTAAATTATTGAATACTAAGTATTATTGTCAGTATTTACTATACCATAGACTTAAGATGAAGACAGGCTGGGAGGATTTCGGTTGTTAAGCCTGGACAAGAGAAACCTGGTGAGATCTAACAGCCTTAAGTTTTTAAAGGAGGCCTATAAGAAAGCTGGAGAGGGACTTTTACAAGCACATGAAGGATAAGGTGGAATGGCTTTCAACTGAAAGACAGTAGGCTTAGATCAGATGTTAGGAAGAAATTCCTTACTGTGAAAGTGGCGAGGCACAGGAACATGGCGCCCAGGGAATTTGTGGATGCTCCATCCCTGAAAGTGCTCAAGGCCAGGTTGGATGGGGTTTTGAGAAACCTGGTCTAGTGGAAGGTGTCCCTGCCCATGGAAGGAGGGATTGGAACTAGATAATTTTTAAGGTCCCTCTCAATCCAAATCATTCTGTTTCTATACCTTACATATATGCATGTATACAATTACATGTTTTTATAAGATAGTAATATATGCATGCATATAGTAATAGGAAGGAATATATTAAAATAAATTGTTGCAACACATTTCATCTCCCCTCATTTTAAGTGGCTAATTAAGTTGTTATGTCTTTTTTGTACTTTGTTTATTTCTAGTCAATGAAAGGAAGCATGTACTTTTTGAACTGGACTCACCTCTATACTGACTTATGCTCTTGTAAGATGAATTCCTCTCCATGAGGTATTTCAGAGATGTCACTGGTCCTGGTATTTGCACTAGATATCTACATTTGGTCAAACATATATCACCCCTAGAAGTCTGAAAAATTTCACACTTTTCAGTTCTATTTCTTCTGAAAATTTTTCAGTTGTACATAAGTTTATTTTGTTTCACTGCAGTCAGGAAGCACTGCTAAATTCAGTGATGCTGGACCAGCACGACTGAAGTTGTACGTTTTTTTAAAATGCCCTTACAAGAATTTCCTGTCATGAATTTTTAGTAGTCTGTCTCTTTCAAATGGATTAATACTGTAGAATTGTAGGTAATGAAAATCTCTCTGCTGAATGACACAAATATTAAAACCAACTTTCTGCACTTCACTAATACCAGCAGGGTCCCCCAGTTTCAATTTTGTTGAACTAATTCATGCCACTTCAAATTTTATTGCAACTTGAACTTTCATTCCATAATTAATTACATGAGCAGCGTGAATATGCCCTGGATGCTAAAAGATTAAAGCCAGCATTTCTACATCTTAGCTCTGACACAGAGCTCTATTTTGCAGCACCAAGATGTGATGGAGCCAGTACTTTTATTGACACACAGATAATATAGTTCTGAAATTTTAGATCAAGGCATTTCCTGTACAATATTAAAAATTAATTTACCTGACTTTCTGACTATTTACAATTTAAAGAGACAGCAACACAGAAGACACGTGTTCCTCTGGGACAGAAGATATAGGCCAGGAAAATTACCCCAAAACTATTTGCAATGGTACTAGAAACTTATATTTAAGTAGCTGAAGCACAATTCAAATATGAGCTAGCAGTTTGGTTGTTTTTTTAATCATTAGAAAGAAACAGATGCTTCCTTAGAGCAAATCATCCCATGTTAAAAGAGTTTTCTAAGAAAGAGGGAATGACTTGCAACTTGGAGTACCATTGTCTCTCAATTGACCATAGTGAAAGTGTCATAACATGGAGGAGTCAACTAAGTTTTGGCTAATTTTGCCTGAGATGTTTGTTATTCAAAAGAGACAAAAGTGTGTCTGTCAGTGACTGAATACCAGTAAGTGATATCTCTGAAGAGATGTACTGTATGTGAGAGATGTTTGGGGACCTGTGGCTACAGAAGGAAGAGTTTGAGACAGAGAAATTACACTCAGAGTGTGAGAATTCCAAGTCTGCTTTGTAAAAAGGGCAGTAATGCAGTTATCACATTGTGAAAGAAGGAAAAATCAGTCCTTGTATTTTTCAGAGCTCAGTTCTATGTCTTCAAAAATATGCATGAGATTCTGTGGTGAATAAATTAATGTCAGACTTAATTTTATTATGGAAATGCTTTCTGCTAATAAAAATTGTTTCCTTAAAATAGATGCTTAGCTTGCATTAAAGTTTTTGGATGCCTAATGAATTCTCAAAGAAAGAAATCTTCAACAGTTGAAGCAGATTCCAGAGGCATAATTTGTTCTTTTATTTCAGTGCTGTTGGGCCATTCTGCCTGTATGAAACACTTCAGGATTTTCCTTCAGAAATGTTTCGCCTGTCACCAGTAGCACATAGAGGACTAGATCTTATACCTCTGCCTTGGATTTAAATTCTACTGAGCAGCCCTCATTATTCACTTGTTCCAGTGTTGCTGTTTTGGATGCCAAATAGGTAAGAAAGATCTGGGTCTCTTGTTCCATTATCTCAATTTCTTATTGTCCTGCTTTTGGCTGGGATAGAGTTAAGTTTCTCTACAGTAGCTAGTCTTGGGCTACATTTTAGAATTGTGCTGGGAATAGTTTTGGTAACACACTGGTGTTTTAGGTATTCCTGAGCAGTGCCCAGTGTCAAGCGCACAGTGTCAAGGCCTTTTTTGCACCTCACACTGCCTGCAAGTGAGTAGGCTGGTGGATGCAAAGGGTTGGGAGGGGACACATCTGGGATATTGACCCCAACTGACAAATGGGATATTCAGTACAATTTCCCATTGTGCTCACTAATAAAACCTGGCAAAATGAAGTTTGAGAGGGGCTGCTATTGCTCAGGAACTGGCTGGTCATCAGTGATTAGTGGTGAGAATTTGGGGGATTATGCATAATTTGCTTTTCTCTGGTGCGATTATCCTTTCTTTTTGTATTTTTGCTCTGCTTTTTGTCCTTATAATTTTTTTTCTTTCAATTTTTAAACTCTCTGTAATTAAACCCATGAATTTTCTCTCCCTTTTACTTTTCCAGTGCTGCCCCACTACTTCTGGGGAGGCCTGAATGAATGGCTGTGCAAGGTGTAACTGCCAGATGGGTTAAACGACAACATTTTAAATGCATTCACAAATAATGCTATTTTTTATCTGAGCTTCTCACTATTTTTTATGCATACTTTAATTTCTGTAGTAGGTGTAGCTTCTTTTTTATTCTCTTTTTCAAGTGAACATATATCAATTTTCCTACTTATTTATACAATTTAGCTTTTTAACCTTGAGCCTGTGGCTTTCCCTGAAGTAACAGCAGTGACATTGTTCACAGTGTTCCTGAAATATGACTGCTCTTTCAGGTTAGTACAATTTTGTAAAACAATCCATAACTCCACTTTATACTCTCCAGAAACAACGAGAGAACATTTCTGACATAAAATCTCTCAAATGGCAAAGAAAAGCTGTAGGTTGCCTGAGGGTCACTAAAGAGATGTTTCTGTGAGTTCTAATGCTTTCAGTACATATAAGGGTCACCCAGGAAATAAAAAATTTGAACCTTTTTGCGACATGCACAGTATGAACTTCACTAGGCAAGACATTCCACCCATAAGACTTAAATAAGAACATTAGAACTAGAATTATAAGGGACCATAGCAAGAAAGAAAGTGCACATGGGAAAAACATTTATGCTCTTGAGATACATAGGGAAATGTAATTCTATTGAATGGAGTTTTCCAAGCCCTCATTATACAGTTAATACTTATACAGCAGTCACAAAATCCAATTTGAAAGAGAATTTTTCTAATTTTTTGAGACTATAATAAACTCATACTTTATAGCTTGATTTTGAATGTCATTAATTTCAGCTGAAATCTGAGGTTTTCTATAAAGTTGAGTAAGAGTAACCATCCAACATTCCTTGAGATGGTTTCTTTTCCTTTTGAGGGTGTTTATATATCCTATTTCACAAACTGCCTTGCATGCAAGCTTTTGATTAATACACCTGAAATACGTACATGAAAATAAAAAGAGATGAGCCTTTTCCGGTGGCTCTATAAAGTAACAATAACATTTTCAAGTAAAAATAACTCTGCATTAAACTTTCTTTGAAAACATCTAGGGTTTGGATCCTTGTGCACTGCTATTATTTTAATATGAAATGGAGTATAGCTGCTCAAATTTTTATGGAGATCTACTGATCGGTGATGCCCTGCCAGAACAATGTGAAAGCAATGTCAACATATGTTGACATTCTAACTTCCATATTTCTCAAGATTACAGAAAACCTGCTGTGGTGGTCACAGAAGAGTGTTTCCAGTCAGCCATGATTTTAAGGGAAGGGAGCTCATTTGCACAAATTGATTCATGCATACTTAAAAACATTTGAGTGCTTCCAGGAAGAGGATATAGCAAATAATCAACCAATTAAATATTCATTGTATAAGGAAAGAATTGAGATGCAAGGTATTTTCTTCCTTACAGTTTTCTGATTCTATGTGCTTATTATCACTGACTTTGAATGAATAATCATTTCTTTTTGAAGTGTAGGCTACAGATTGTTCTACATCTAGTCAACTTGGCAAATTAGGGCATCACTTCTGAAATGCAATTAATGCCCATGAAGTTCAAATACTGGAGAGGGCAGCCTTCTGTTACCCTTTAATGAGTATTCCAAACACTAGCAATTTTATCGTTTATTTTCATGCTTCAGTGATTCTTTTCCTGTTTTTCTCAATCTTTGTATAATTTTACCGAAAAAAAAAAATTAAAAATTGATGTATAAAATATATTCTGCTTTCACTTCTCTGAGCAAATAACCAATTAAAAATGTAAATATAGCTTATATATAGGAATTCTAAAATATTTTTAGTAGGAGTATAATTAACTTTAAAAACATATTTTAATGTTTTTAATTCTAAGCAATTATAACTGTCACATATTACATGTTGCATGAAATGGATATTTTTGGAAGTTGTTTTATGTCAAGCAGTTTACACTTATCATCAAATTGGGATCTAATCAAGGAACACTCTCCTTTCATTCCTCATTTGTCAGTTCACAACCAGGAGGCTCAGAAACAGAAGGTAGCTGGGAGCTCCAGTGCCATTTGAGCAATAATTCCTCATAGTGATTTTGTAAAGCGTATTTATAATTTATGATGTGCTACAAAATTGTTAAGAAAACTCCATCCAGAATTTGAAATTATCTTCTTTGATCTCTTAGGAAGATAGCCTGCTCCAAATACAGTCAAGCGTTCCAAACAGAGTGGCAGACTTAAAGGTCTAGCTTGTCAGTAAACTGTTGGCATTAAAACTAATTAAACTTCTGCTTGATGTTCTCTAGAACCATCATCATAATTCTTTAGCAAGGGATAGAGGACATAAAAATCAAATTTGAATGTGACTGTTCCATTTTATTCTATCAGGTTGAGCTCAGAAATTTCTGAGAGCTTTCCTCAGCCTTCACACTTATAAACCAGATGGGACTGGAAATGAAACTTTTAAAAAGCCCTGAGATCTGTGTACCATTGATGTAAGGCTCTGATATTTGTGATCATATGGAAGTTAACTGATATGACATGCGGGGATACTTCAGAAAAGACTTTTCTTTTTAACCCTTATACTTACTGTCTCTGTTACACTCAAGTAGCTTAGACATTACTAAAGAAAAAGAACATTAGTAAAATATGTCACAGGATGCTGTAATATATTGCTGTGATTTAATTACTTTAAATTTGATTTTACAGTTTTTAAAAACTAAAACCAAACAAACAGAAATTCTATGAAAAATATATTCAAAGACTTTAACAAAGAACTCAATGACAGAAACTATAAGAGACAGACTTATGGGGAAAAAACGAAAAAGCAAACCAACCAACCAATCAACCCAAACATTCAAAAGCATACATACAACTGAACTAAAATAAATTAAACCCCCTAACAGTATAAATTTCTGAAATTTCATCATTCACTTCACAATGAAATCAGAGTTTAGTTGTGATGATGGAAACTTCTGACTTTCTCCTGTACATTGCCTTTCTCAGTGAGTCAAAATGACTGCAGACCCACCCCTACAATTTTGGAGAGAGACAAGGGTTATGGTACAGACATTGCTCATGCCCTCTGCTGTTGCACACCATCTGCTCCCAAGCCTTGTGAGGCTGGGATGGGTGTCCTCACCACTAAGTGCCAAAGGAAAATAAGCTCTGGAAAATTTCAGCTAAGGTTGCACACCTCTGGTGTGGATGAACCACAATTCCTCAGTAGGACACATTTCTGTTTCAGTTTTATCTTGTTAGTCCAGCAAATATGCTTATATCGCTGCTGGTTGCAGGCCATGGGTTTTATGCTGAATGTGCAGGGTGTCAGAACTGAGGCTTGTAAGGCTTTTTCTGAGCTTGACCTGACAGAAGTGGTTTTTTTCCTCTTGTTTTATCTGTAACAGAATTTTTTTTTTAATGACCAGGCGTCTATGTCTGATTAACTTTGTTTATATTTGCATAGTGTCACAAAATTGCCATAGTAGAAAGGAGTATTTGTGAAGAATGAAGTACTGATAATTCTAACATATTGATGTAGTAGTACACAGGCATATAGACAAGGTGCAATAACAAAAATTTTGAAATATAGGGATGCAAGATGCAGTGCGCATGTGTAGGACACAAGAGAGGGGACAGAGATTAGCACTGAAAATACAGTGCTGTAAGACCACCTCTTGAAGGGTCAATGAACTGCAGAGCTGGGAACTGAGAAAAAAATAGGCTTGGAGTTAATAGGGATAAAAAATTCAGGCATCTAACATATGTAAACCAGATAAATATAATAAATTCAGACATAATGTGATGTTTCACATCCTTGAAGGAAAATAAACAGTAAAACATCTTAGAAATTATATGATAATGCCAAGTACATCTTATAGTGAGCAGGAAGAAATCTTTACCATTAACCTTTTGTTACCCAGGATGATAATGACTCACCAGTTCAGTACTGAATACATTTAGGATTCCAAAGGAAGCATGGACGTAACTATAGAAATTGGGTAGATACTAAGAAACATGTTTATACCAAATTAAATTGTACTTTTAATGCTGAGATTATTTCCATTTCAAAATTCTTTGCTTTTCTTTACTTTTTCTCTAGTAATCCAATTTGTGCTAATAAAAAGTATTTAAAAACTTGTCAGAGACAGAAACGGGACTGTCATCTTTACTATCTTTCCTCTTCATGTCTGAGGTTTTTATACTTAATCACTACCAAAAGGGAAGAGGTGTTTGCCTACTTCCAATACTGTTACTGATTTTGGTCAGCAATCAGCTCCAGGTTTTCAGCAGTGTATCCTGCCCATTTAGAGTCCCTTGCTCTTATCCCGCTCTTTGTTACTTATCTTGCAAGTTATATTGCCCCTCTCATACTTTTCCATGCTACTGAAGTACAGCTGCAAAAGCCTTAGGTCTTTGGTGATTACATTGCTCACATACTTACCTAAAATGCTCATATGTTGGGTGCAGCTGTGTTATCACAGTGTTAAAAAATGTTTATACACAGTTATTAGTTACACTGGTTTAGCATATTTACATTTAAGGCATGCCAGTTGTGTAAGTTTTACAGGCTTCTGCTTTGGTTACAGCTTAAAAAGAGTTATTCTTTATAAATCAAAATCAAAATAAAAAAATCCTGTATTTCCTATAATGGGTATCTCAGCTTTCTTGCAGAGGGTGTGAGTGTTGAGTTCTGTTTTGGGGTTGTAATGGGCTTTTTTTTTGGTTTTTTGTGGGGAGAGGTGTGGTTTTTTTTTCCTTTCTACCTGTTACAAAGCTCAACTGATTAAACAAATTCCAGCTCTTTGGTAGACAAAAGATATTTCTGGGATTGTATATTTTGCTCTGATGTGATATGTAGAATGCATATTGGTGGATTTGGAAATGACTCTTGATTGCCTCAAGCAGTCTTCAATGAGAAAGAAAAAAGTTATTGAATTTTGCAGGACTACCTATGACAGAGATGTGATGAGAAGCAGATGTAGAAAGCTTAATGTAAGTCTGTTTGATAAATGGGGTCTCATTTCTTTCTCACCTGCTGAAATTTACAGAAATCAAATTTTTTCCCTCAGTTTTAAGATGTATAGGACAAATGCTAGTCAATCCTTTCACATGCTTATTTAGTGAGGAGCACAAATGTTAAAATTCCTTGTTCATTCCAAGCTTGCTTAGAGAGAAACATTTTATATATGTTTATATATACACTCATCTTTTGGAGGGTACTCAATTCAAATCTTTTGCTTAATGTGTTTTTCTAAGTTTTTATCTGGAATCATAAATCTGCAAAATGTCGAAGACAGATGAAAATTACTGGAACCACCTACTGCCTAAGCTGGGCTTCATTGTTAAAAAAAGAGAATATTTGAACAAGAACCCGTAGAAAATAATGAGAAAATTTTTGTGACTCAGATCCCAGTTCCTACCCTTTATATCCATGCCCTATCTCTGCAGGGAGGAAAGTCATCTGAAGCAAACCTGTGTTTACTGTATAACCCTTGTCAAAACTATATTGACTGGCCTATGTCAATGGAAAATTCAGATGGACAAATGCCTGAAAAAGCATCATACTCTGTTTTTTTCATTAAGAGAAATGTCCAATAATGTTTAAATATGCATTTATCTTAGAAAAGTAATCCTGTGAAATGAATAAAAACAAACCACTAAAGAGATTAAAAATTAACCCCCCAAAAATGAGAAACAATCTGAAAGTCTGCTTTTTGCTAAATTCGGTGATTGAGAAAGGAGAGATTAAATTGATTGCATATATACTTGCTTCTTTTTTTTTCTTCTACTGACAGCTGCTAGTTACATCATACAAGATTTCTTTGTATGTGATTTTGTTGTTGTATGTGGTTTTGTTATCGTATGGCAGAGCATATGTGGTCTTTATATTGCAATTTTAAGACTGTAAATTATTTGAAACATGATTGAAAGAAGAAGAAGAGAACAGAGAACAATAATAATCTTAGAAGGTCTGTGTCATAACAGTAGTGTCAAGAGATTGGTAGAGGAGCTCTAAGGGAGAAAGAAAACATGGAGGCCCAAGGGTGGAAAAGGAAAAACAACTATTGCCAGTGAAATGAAAGACAAAAAGGAAAAACAAAAGGAAGTCTTGGAGGAAGGAGAAGAAGGCAAAAATAGATTTAGCTCCCCCAGCTAAAATACCAGACTTCAGGTCTTGTGGGCCATTCTTTTGAAAGATAGAAATGACAACAACAGAAACAGCTGGTCATTGACTTTAAGTTAATTTCTCATAATTTAGTTTCTTTGTTCTCCCTAGAACCTGTTCTGCTGTTTTCTTTCATAATTTGAAAAAGAAATCTTGTGCTAACTTTACGCAGTCAGATGTATTACATTTTTGAACACAGTCTTCAATTTTTGACTGTAACAGAATGCGGAGTTATGGTTTTCCAGGCCCTGTCTACAGTTACAAGATCTGTTTATATGATTTATGGTTGCTTTCATTAAAAGTTATAATTATGTGTGCAGGTAATTATCTCTTAGATGTGAATTGTTTGGTACTCACCAACAATACATTTTCCTTTTATTTCATCACTTGTTCATTCAGATTGTGTTTTTTATGTCTTAGTGTGAGCCAGGATTTGTAACAGTGTACTAAGATATGCAGACAGGTGCTGAGGGACTGGCTTGAGATTTAGCTAACAGAAGAGACCGCAAAACGTTGTTGGATGTTGGATGAGAAATGGAAAGGGATGAACCTTTCCAAAAGAATAGGGCAAGGCAGTTTAGGTAAAGGAAGGACAACTATCACACTCTGAATGAAAAAAGCAGAGACAAGGGGATAATAAATGTAACTGGTCTTCTGTAGATAAGCTTCTTGTCAGCACACTTGTCTGACTGTGCCTTGGAGCTTTGCTGTCTGACCTTACTCTGTGTAATTTTCTGGGGCTTTTCAAGCTGTTAATTAAGGGAGACATGCAAATGCACAAGATCTGAGACACTTATTAAGGAGAGGGCCCAGGGTCTGGCCTTGGCTATCAGATGAACTTCGAGATATTGCCAGTATTCAAGTAGGGTGGAAAGGAGAAACCTCTGGGCCCCAAAAATCCACTGAATTCAACTTCTCACAATTATTCATTGAAGGTTCTTAGGAATCAGGACACAAGAACTGCATGATTTGACAACGTAGGTAAGTCTGTTATGGCCCTGAAGCTGCTAATAAACATTCTCAGCTTGCCATCCAGGAGCTCAGAAAGAGCACCTACACAGTCCCTTCAATACAGCACACGTTCCAGAAAATGACGGCACCATATTTTATAGCAGTACATCCATCTGTTTATTGAAATGTGATATCAGTTTCCTAAGGAGACATCATCAAAATGAAAAAGGCTGCTCATTCTCTTTGAAATAAAAATATGCTAGATCTTGTAGCAATTCTTCTCAATAATTTACAGCAGTTCTACCCTATTTGAAAACTCTAATAATAAATTAATCATCTTTAAGATGCAAATCAGTGTTATATATTTTTTGACTGATGAACATCTTCAATAGTTCACTACTAGAAATAATGTGGGAACTGATCTCTACAAAAGTGTTCCCAATCCAGTTGTGTTGGTCTCAATTTTCTTCATCAGCAGTGCATTTTATTTTTTGCTCACCCTTGCTGGTTTAAACCGGCAGCATAAATCCTACTAGATTCAGCTCCATCAGAAACAGACTGCTTGCACAATATGCTACAGAAACATTAGGTTCTTAACAAATGTACAGGGACAGAGTCTTGTTTTGACTATATTGTATTTTTAAGGGAAGAACTATGGCAGTATTAGTCTGAGAAAAAAATGTTTTAAGGAAGATCTTAAATTGTTGCACTTTCACACACTCCAAAATTTTATTCATACTCTCTTCCATTGCCTCTGTTTTATATTAATCTGATCCAAGATTCAATGATTATTGCAAATGGATTATCTTAAATAAACTTTTAGTCTGGCTTTGAGAATCAGATATATGCTGTGAAGCTTTTTTTTTTTTTAATTAATAATACAGAAAACATGGTCCCAATTGTTATAGTAATTTTCATCTCATGTACCATAAAGTTTTAATGTGTTTCTTAATTCACACTGACGTTTAAAAAACTCCAGATATTTCTTAAACTTATAGTGTAAATTTCTACTTAATTTGGTCAAAATATACTTATAGTTATTAATTTTCTATATGAAAAGTAAACAAAAAACAAATCAGCATGAAGTTTTTGAAAATAAAAAGCATTAGCTTCTAAACATGTTGGAATTAATGAAAATCATTTTTCCTATTTTAAGACAAATACTTCTGAGATGTATTGTAGCAAAATGTCCTGGTCATCAGAAAGGGGAATGAGTGATTAATAACTTTATTAAATAAGGCCTGTGTATGCTGAATTAACACAACCTGTTAATAAAAGCATTTTTTTAACAATTTTAAAATTTCTTTACAATAGTATTTTAAATTACATTTTTTTCTTGCCCTTGTTAGTGCAAGAGGATCAAACACTAAAATATAAGTAATTCAAGTATTTACTTTAAAAAT
The DNA here is from genome assembly GCA_013398715.1 of Nesospiza acunhae. Taxonomy (NCBI): domain Eukaryota; kingdom Metazoa; phylum Chordata; class Aves; order Passeriformes; family Thraupidae; genus Nesospiza; species Nesospiza acunhae. The sequence goes on along the minus strand of VZSU01000689.1, from coordinate 889,851 downwards.
AGGCAAAAATCAAAATAGATGTCCTTATACATATTTAATTTTTTAAATGTAACATTTTTGAACAACTTATTCTCATTTTATTAAAGTGAAATGAGGTTTAAGCAAAAAGAAGTTTAGACCAAAACCAAAATGTACTGTATGAGATTATTGTAGTGTTTGCCCTCAAGATCTTCCCATAAATTGTATCACCTGACAGCTTCTTCAGGCAACCTAAATATGTAGTTAAGGTCTAGACAAAGATTAAATCAAAATTATCAACAAAGATTAAATCAAAATGATTAACACATCCTGCTTTAAAAAAGCCCTAAGCATAACTCATAGTGCAAACAATTCCTGACTACAGGACAGAAAACAACAGGTTAACAATGGCGATTGACATTCAATTTAATTTATTTTTGTGACTTATTACATGTTACTACTGGCTTGAAAAAAACACTATGACATGTCTTATTTCTCTGCTTTTCATTGTTCCATTAAAAAAGGTGCTACAATGGCCTCTACATAGACAGGCCATTTACTATAACCCTTTATTTTTTTCTCTAAACTGTAGTCTCCTTGTTCTGATTAGGGCATTCCTACAAATTTCTTTTCTGTCTAGCTCATTTTAAATGACAAGTACAGAAACTCTTTGTATGAAAATAATATTCTCACTCGATGGGTATGACAGAAGTGTATTTTTACCATTTCTTTGGCACGAAGCTTCATAGTTTCATTACTCCACTATCTGCCAGCAATTTTGCTAAATTTCACCATGGAACAAGGATTTTGCCATTACTACTAAAAAACATCAGGCACTACCTGACATCCAAAATGCTATGACTCAGGGCTTTCAGAAATTATATCAGCCTCAGTTTTAACAACTTTAGTGGTCTGGTGACTGTGCCCTCACCTGTTGCAGCTTCAGCTTGTTGAACCACAGGGATAGTAAGGGTCTGAGAAAATTAAGTGGTCATTGTGTAAGAAACAATAGACTTTCATGTCAAATAAGGCTGGAGAAGCCGTTGTACAAATTCCAGACAGCGGCTGGGAAGCAAGAAGTCTGTGATAAGAAGGAAAATGCATTTTTTGGAGGGCTTCATACCAAGCAGAAAGAAGATACTACAACGGCTAGGATTTTTCTGTCAGAAAATGCTTTATACTGCTAATGTCTTCTCACAACTCCCTAACCATTGTTTCTTTACAAAAAATGAGAAGTGTGAACCTCAGATATAAGGTTCACTGAAAGGATATGCATAACAACTTAGAAAAAGTGTACACAGATATAACATCCCCGCTTCACAGTTCTGTCTCTAATATTCTATTTTCAGTATTACTAGACTGAGAATAAATTCTTTGCTTTGTAAATAGCCTAAGGTGTTTTTTGTTTTTTAAGAGTTGGAATGTGACAGTACTTACAAGGGAGAAAAATAGGGACTTCATTCAGTTCCCCACCATACCCATTAGTGTCATCTGAGAAGCCTAAGGAGTTGAAGCATCCATATATGACTAAGAGTTTTATCCCCATGCCTTTAATAATTTTCTCCTCTTCTTCATTTCCCCTGTCTATTATTTCCAATGAAAAAGACCTATTCCTTTTCTTGACAGGGAAGTCTCATCAGGCACTATGAGGTTGTTCCAAGTCATAATTATGAAATCTTTTTCTTATTTTTTGGTGTCCTTTTGCTTTCTTTTGTCCTTTTGCTTGTGTTCTGCTACATTCATGATTTTTACATTGAAGTTTGAATCATACTAGAACTAACACTGATAAATAGTGAAAATGCACAATAGAAATTGGAGGAATTGAAGGGAGATTAAGGGACTATCATATTTCAGCTATTTAGAGTACATTTTGAGATAGAAGAGGCTAGCTGACTTTACTTTCTTTTATAATCATGACTGCTTATATTTTCTATTCTGACTACTGGAGAAGAGTGACCATAAAAAAAAGTTACAGTGTGGAAAAAAGAAAGCATATGGTATGTCTTTAACCTCATCAAAGTTAAACCTGTGTTTAGTCTCACAATACATGTACAGAGGAAACTTACACCACTAAAGGTCCAAAGCTTATGGTCTTGAGGTTGTGGACTGTGTGTCGAATGAAGCCCTGGTAAAAAATACCCACATCTGATAGACATTTGTGGTTTACCTGTAAAAACACATAAAGTGACAATATGTCTATAAAGTAGGATGTAATCTGGCTTGAATATGTACATTAAAAGTCTTTCTAAGTCAAACTTTAAATGCCTTTAGAAACACCATTATTTCACTCTTTGGTAAAATCAAAAGAACATCTGTCATACAATCATAAAGCACACTAGAAAGATGAGTTAAAACCCATACTCGCCATGATATTTGATATTTTAACTTATATATCTTATATATTGGTGATTTTATATAATCCACAAGATGAACATTCATGCAGTTCACCAGCTGCTTTACCTTCTTTTGCAGATGGTAGCCTTTCAATTTTTTAGTTATAAAGACCAATGAGTGGCACAATAGCCAATGGTTTCCTCTGCACCTTCATCTAGAAATCACATTCTTTCTTCTTGCTCCCTTCTCCAGCTTTCCTACAAAATGTCTTCAGTTTTCCACTAAATTTTCTAAGTGGGATTTGCAAATGGTTAAGTGTACATAAAATAAAGTTTTGCATCACATGAACTGTGTGTCTAGAACTCGGTCTGGAGTGAAGTGTAATCTATACAGGGAAGGAAATCTCTGTAGAGTGGCAATTCCTTGAACAATAAATTGTTTGTGGTGAATTTACCTGCCCCTTCCCTTACCATGAATATTCCACTAATATCAACACAGTCTTTGAATTTCTACAGACTTTGATTTATCAGAGTATGAGTTAGAACAAGGTAACTTTTGATACAGAGAAAATTCAAATCACCCAGCTAATAAACATTTTAAATAACTTGCAAACAAATATTTTTCTTCTTTCCTACAATCTGTACGCAAGGACAGATTTTATTTTAGTCCACCAGCTTTCATTGTCTCTTTTTCTGCAACAGACTCCATGCAGTCCTCCCTGGATCTTCAGAGCATGTGTCTCCACCACATCTCTAACATAGCATTGAGCCTCTGGATCTCTCCTGAGACACTGTGCTTGCAGCTTTTCTCATTCCTGTGTGAACAATTGGAACCCAAATTAACACCCAGCTGAACGAAGCTTGTACTTCTCTATTTCACCTGTTGCAGATAGGAAAAAAACAAGACCCTAAAAGTGTAGACCATGAGAGTCACCCATTTCTTCCCACTTCCAAAAATGTAGTTTTGACAAGACAGCTTAATTAAAAAAGGGTAGCAAAAAAGAAACTATTGAAATTTTAGGGTTCTGGTTTTCCACAGAGAGAAGTTTCTTCTGTGATTTATTCTTTGTTATACAAATTGAAACTAGGTATGATCCAATACCATTCTTTGTTTCACACAAATGAAAGAGCTTCATTAGCATACTTATGAGACGAGCATCTGTTAAATTAAAATGTTTTAGAAAGAGATTATGTTTTGTCTGTATCATTTGTTTATATTGTGTAGGGATCATGCTTTAATTTAGAAAACAGATGTAGTGATCAAGAATAAAGGAATCTGTCTGGCATGTTCTGAGATTGTACATCTTGAAGTGTTTCTTTACCTTTAGTTGTAGTTGTCTTTTAAATAGATAATGCTTTTTCTGAAATGTTCTTTGCATAAAATGATGTTTCATTACCTTACCCTAAATTGTTACTCAGAAATATTTTTCAAGTTGAAATTATGTGGGGAAGAAGAGATGAAATATTTGCTGATTCTGATTCTGTAACATTTGTTTAGTGTTGGTTTGTTGTTACTATTTGTTTTCGTTTTGAGTAGATTTTTTCTGTTATTTTATTTTATGACCAGAACCATTATAATGACTTCAGATAAAGTCAATGGCAGTGCTTAGGTCTGTATTTTTAATTTCATAAAAATTAATTACCTTATTAATTTCTTATATTTTACTCCAAATTTGTAATAATTATGTAAAGCAGCTGTCCTCTCCACTCTAAAATTACTAGTAATAAGCATGTCACCTCATTTTTCTTTTATTTTCTTGGAATTTTAATGCTCACAAATGTGGTCATTGTTAGATATTTTCCTGTTAAGCAACCTAGAACAAGAAAGAACATGGAAACATAAAGGAAATTTTAACCTTTATGTTAAAATAACATAAAGGTTATCTTAAGTTTACTTTTATGTTTACTTACTATCTTTACTAACCTTTATTACTGACATTTAAACATGCATCTTAAAATTCCTTAATTACATTAGGTTATAGATTTGGAAATGTGTCTTTCAACATTTGTGTTGCAATCTCCTGCCCCTCCTTCTTGCCTTTCACATGTGAAGGTTGGTGAACGGTAAACAGCAACATTTAACAATCTGTCAAAATAGGCTAACAGAACAGACTGGTAAGATTCTTATTGCTAGTAGCGTCAGAGTAAATTCAAAAAGAAACTAAAATTAGAAAATATCCTATTGTCTGCATAAATCCGTGGCTCTCTGGGCTTTATATGAGTCCAACTCCGGCCAGCAAGAACCCAAAGCTCACCCCAGACTTAGCATAAACAAGGATAAAATAGGAGAAGCGCTCTTCCCCCACGTGGGTACAAGTATCCGTTTATTTACTTGAGACAGAGACTTCTGTGATGGGCACTTCTGTGGTGTGCCACCCAGGTAGAAAAAGAGGCCGGGTCGTCCAGGCAGGGCAGTTTTATACTCCAGGGAAAAAGGGGCAGGGATCCAGGGTCACGGCCAATGGCACACCAGTGGGGAGGGGCGAGGGGGGGAGCCACCCATGGGACAGACCACCAGGGGAAGGGATGCATGGGGAGTGGCCAGGTGCCAGGGAGGGGGGACAGACGATGCATGTGACCTGACATACCCAGTAAATTTAAAGACAACTAAATAAACTATTTAATACAACACAACAATTGTCCGGTTCAGTGAATCTGAAAGAATGATTCACTTTTTACTGATAGTCTTTTTTTTTAAGTTCAGAACATGAACTAAGGAACATTTTCACTTAAGAAATTTTGACATGGATAGATAGACAATGTCTAAATTATAGAGTCTGCCTGTTAAGCCAGACCCCAATTCCAGGTCTTGCTAAGGACAGTTACTTCAGGGTGGAGACAAAACCAGAATCCTGAACACTTGATTTCTTAAAATATCTTACCCAGTGTGGCAGCAGCTCTCTGGCCGCAGAAAGAAACACAACTTTTCCAGACATCAGTCTGGTAAAGGCAGTGAGAAGATCAGAGAAAAGAATGAGAAAAAATTCCTAACTTGCTGCACCTGGTATTGTGAACATGCGGACTGTGTTATGGAGATTTGTTTACTAAAGGATGGTTTCTTGATTGGCCAATGGTGATGGTGTTTTGATTGGAGGACCAATCAAGTCTAGCTGTATTGTAACTGTCTATAAAAGTAATGATTTTCTCTTAGGGAAGATGAAACAGGAAAACCTTATAAATATGATTGCCTGGTAAAAGATTTTGAGAATGTGGAAACTACAAGCGAGATTGAAATGAAAGCAAGCTTTGAGATACCAAGCCTTAGTTACTGAACAACTGGAAAACAGTGGTATGGCCAGCTGGAGGTAATCCCTTTTTGATGAAACAATACCCTTTGCTTGCAGACAGGTCCAAGGGTCAGAGCAGACCCTGCCAGTTTGGCAGAAGGGGTCCAAAGAGCAGTTTTTAGGGTTTAAAATGTAACACAGTATGGTAATGTAATGATTCTTATAGGCTGTATTTAAATGCTGTAGGATTTGTATCTTGTACTAGATAGGTTAGTGAAAATTAGAATATTCATCACAGAAGAAGATTTATTGTATTGTAATGAGAACTTTATCCTCTTATTATTCGCTCTCCCTCTTTTTTGGGCTCCTCTTTGGGGCTCCTCTTTTGGGCCTGCTCTGAGCTGCGGCTGGCAGCTCGAGCAAGGTCCCTGCACCCACACTCTTTGCAATAAACCACAAGTTCTGGCTTCAGAGATCTCTCATCTCTGTCCATCCTGACTGACTGTCCTACCCGCTGTCGCTCCTACAGGTTTCCTAATAAAGAAAATTATCAGCCTTCTCTAAATGCATGTAGTCTATGTAACTTGTTACCCAGCTGTGGGCCCTGGCAGTGACAGTCCAGTTCTTGGAAAATGGAAATGGAAGAGTGGATAATCAGAACTCTTTTAGTCTTCATAAACCATCTATATTGTGGTTATGTTAAACCGAGATTTTTGGCCATGTAAATTTCTTGGTCCTGTGAAACCACAGGGTGAAACTAGGCTGTCTCAGGAAGTAAGCAAACAAGCAAATTAGTCAAACAATTGAATTAGGACATCAGGCTACTGAAGTTAACATATAGTAGTTTTCTCTGAATCACCAGTTCTTCATTTCTCAAGAATTAAAATTGAGGGTTGTTCATTTCACTTTCCTCCTGACTCACAAAAGTGAGTGTCTCCTTAACATATCTAACTTCTGGCCTCAAAAACTTTCAGAGCTGTCTTGCAGCTTTATTTAAGATCCTGATCAATAGAAAATGAATTTTAGATATTTCACTAAGACAGGAAGCTTAGCAGTTTTGGGCTGATGCTTTGTTCAAGTACGATCATAAAATTTCTGAGGCCATTAACAGAGTTGTGCAGTCTGCCTAGAATTCATGGATATTATTCATAACCGACATTCTCTATGCCTGCACAAAATGCCTAAAGAGTGCATCTCCTGATCAGCTGTTTACTCTTCAAGCCATTGGATCTCTTTTATCACTTAAAACAGTGTAAGCACCTCTGTGAAATGAGCCATTCTATGAGGCAGGGAGATATAAAACCTTTTTTTTTTTTTTTTGTGGTCGGTGAAAGTTAAAGATTATGTCTTCATAAAAAAACATTTTAATACATTTTCAATGAGCTCAGTCAAATTTGTTATCTGGTATTACATATATATAAAAATATATATATATAAGTATACTGGAAAATATATCAGTTAATACCACTGCCAGATTCAAGATGGAAAGATAGTTAGGTCAGCTTGAGGATTTCAAGAAGAGATAGACTTCTGCAATTTCCTAATCCAAATGAACACTTCTGAAAGTCAGAGTTAAGTTAATAATGTGACAGAGTGAGATATTAAAGCATATTTTTTGGAGCCTGCTGATCACATATTTTATGGGATATGATTTTGAAATTAGGTTTTGTTGCTAAATTTCTTTGTGATTTTGATCAGATTATTTAATTTTGAACACTTCCTGTGCTAATTATACTTCCATCTTTATTAGGAAAAGGTAAATAAACTAGACAATGGGAAAACTAGGACAAAAAGGATAGTATAAAAACTTGGAGAAAGCTGATGCTGATTTTATCTAAATAGACAAAAAACTCATTTGAATATTTCTGAAATTTCATCATATTGAGGCAAACAAAATTCAAATCATTCCGATGTAAGTGGAGATATATCTCTGTTTTCATCACACATGATTTTTCTTTTCTTTTTTGGTGTTAATTTCCCATCTGACAGAAAGAGCTCTCAATACAGCTGCATGAAGTCTACTAGCATGTATATTTAAATAAAGACATACATATTTTATAGATACCCCTCTAGTAGCATTTTTAATGCTGTTGTGTTCAAAAGAATAACGAAGATAATGATAATGAGATAGCACACACAGTGTACAAAGAAACTAAAATAAAAAGAAAAAAATGTTTGAGTTTTCACACTGGATTTATTATTTGAATTCATCTCAGTCTCAAAATAGTGGTTTTTATTTTATTTCATTTTTTGTGTTTATTGAGACTGGGAAACTACAAGCTGATTAAATGATTTTTTTTCTTCCTAAACCACCTTCTTTAAATTATATTATCATAGAATTAGCAGACACAATGAAAGATGCTGTTCCCCTCTAGTCTACCCTCATGAGATTGCACCTGGAGCACTGCATCCAGCTCTGGGGTCTCCAGTGCAGGAGAGTCATGGACCTGTTATAAAGGGTCCAGGGGAGGGCTACAAAGATCATCACAGGGCAGGAACAGCTCTCCTGTGCAGACAGGCTGAGAGAGCTGTGGTTGCCCAGGCTGCAGAAGAGAATGCTTCAGGGAGACCTCGCCGTGGCATTTGAGTACCTTGGGAAGGCCTATAAAAAGGAAGGAGATTAACTTTTTACACAGGAAGATAGTGACAGGACAAGAGTGAAAGTTTCTAAACTGAAAGAGAAAAGGCTTAGATGTTAAGAAGAAATTCTTCACTGTGTAGGTGGTGATGCACTGAAGCAGGTTTCCCAGAGAGCTTGCGGATGTCCCATGACTGGAAATGTTCAAGGCCAGGTTGAAGGGCACCCTGTGCAACCTGATCTAGTGAATGTTATCTCTGCTCGTGGCTGAGGGGTCGAATTAGATGATCTTTAAGGTTCCTTTCAAACCCAAACATTCTATGATCCTATACTTCTGTGATATGCTGCTTTTTGTTCTCTCTTTTAGAGTACAGGCAGGGTGGGAGACACTTGAGTTTTTTGGAAGCATCAATAACTACGCTAATCATGGTGATTTGATCAGTGGTATCAAAGATCTGAAAAAAGGTCTCACAATAGAAAAATATTCTAGGAAACTAGTTACACAAACAAAGGCTCAGATTACTCAGTAGAAACAGAAATTCAGAGAATCCTACAAGAATATACATCAATTACTAGGTCATTAATATTGTTCAAATATAAAAAGGACACAGGTTGCTGTTGATATAAAATTTATCAGGGTGGTCAAAAGTAAAATAAAACACAATGAAATATGGAAAGGTATTATGATTTTGAATGCCCATGTAGCAAAATGAAAGATGCAATTTAGTGCTGATAAGAAAAAACTAACGAAAACTGAAAAGTATATCCTTAACTTACAATAAAGTTTTCAAATTTATTTTCCCTTGGTTTCTATATTAATGACTAAGATACACTAAATAAATGAAAGCCCTTATCTTGAAAAGGAGCTAAATAATATAAGTTATAGCATATGTTCATAACATTTTTATACAGAGAAAATTAATATTGAAGTTGGGCTCCATCTAACAGTTTGATTACCTTCTTTTAAAGGTCTTTTCCAATCAAATTAGTTTATGATTTTATGATTTAGTATTTCTCCTAGAGCAAAAATTCTAATGAAGTTACCAGATACCTTGCTTGAACTAAAGAAAAGGATGAATATTTTACACGATATCATTGAATTGCAGAACTCTTTTCTGCCAGTTACTGAAGAGCTCAGTGGAATAAATGCGATAAAGAAATAACACAATGATTTAATGAAGAAAGTATCCATCACTATTTCTGGAGATTTCACTCACACCTACAAGGGTGTGTGTGAAATCTCTAGATATAGAACTGAATATCCTGCAAATTCTTGGAAAAATCTAAGGTGCACTAATTTTTTTTTTTTTTCAACATTTATTTCTTAGAATAAATCCTTAGTGCAAATGATAGGGTTGGATTGACTGGCCAGCCCTTTGAACTGACAAACACTATCTATTTTTAGTTCTTATGTTTAATGCAATACATAATGATCTTAGCAAATATATTTGCTTAGCATTCTTAGGATTTTTTTACAATATTGACCCTTTTAATAAAAATTGTTTTCATAGGCCTTTCCATAATCTTGCATATGCATCATAAGTAAGAATAAATGTCTTACCTCGTTAGGGTAGTTAACTGAATTAATGCCTATGAATAAATACTGTAAATAATGCCTATTTTTCCATCTACCCAGTCATTCTTGAAACAGCAATAAATATCTTTGTCTTTCACATAGGTCATTTCAAAGAGAATTACCAATAAATGAATTCATCATGAAAACATTTCCAATTATATCATTACCTGCTAGTTTGATATTCCTAGGTCACTAAGTTACCACAACTGGTTTTGTTATGTTGAATGATTTCTCATAGGCTTCCTGCATTTCCATGTGGTAGCAGCCAGAGTCCTTACTGCAAAGTTAACTCTTTCACACAATGTATGCCATGCCCAGGAGGACTACAAGAAACACTAGGTTGGACACTTCAGAGCTAGGGTAGCTAGCCACCTGTAGCCAGCTCTGCTATACATTGTCTTCTAAGCTCTGTTTTTCAAAGGAAGAGAGGAAGCATAAGTTCAGATCACAGTTTAAAAAAAGCTGCTACATATTGCAGCTTGACCTTCAGTATTTCAGCCAGATTTGGAACCCTTTGCCTCCATACAGCATATGACATTTGGTCTCACCTATATTATTTATATCTATCTATATCTATTTCTATCTACCTATATATAGAAAGATAGATATTTGCAATAGAGTCTTGATAGTCTTGAATAAGAAATATTTATTCACTCACAAATTTTAATTGTTAGGAGTGAATAAACACTCTAATTCAAGACCATTTATTTAAATGAAGAAGCTGACACCAACCACCAATTCCTGAAAAGATACTGTTTTGGAGAGAGAAAAGAAAAATGAAAGTGTGAGTCCTTGATATCTATCAGATTGGAATTTAATGGGCTCAAAACCTATAACTAGCCAGGTCTGGGCTTCACAGCTGAATGGTTCAATCAGCAGCTTTTTATAGTGCACTGTGGTAATTACCTCTTACATGAATTATCTCTTCTTGAAAGAATGACACTTAAATCAGCTCTATAGAGATCCTGACATTTGAGGTACCCTGTGCTTTTTTATTGTTTGGAGTTTTTTTTGTTGGGGATTTTTGTTTTTTTTTTTTTTTTTTCTTTGTTTGTGAGTTTCTTTTTTATCTGCAGGTTTTTCATTTCCTTTTGACTTTATCAGCATTGAAGGAAATATGTTTGGACAAGCATACTTGCTCAGTACTACAGCCCAAGTTGATAATATGGAGCAGAAGGTTGCCTATTAGGATAATTTCATATAGAAAATATAGTGTAGAGTATTTATACATTGAAATCTTCTATCATTCATATGTTTTGGTAATTTTTATGTTGAATCCTCGTGTACTTTTGTCCTTGGCAAAATGGTAATGCACTATATAGGCTGTTGTACATAAAGTTTTAGGTGATTTTTTTCTGCATTCAGTAGCTACTTTGTTGATGGCAGTTACATCAGACAAGACATTTGTTTCACTCAGGTTTAAATTAGAAGTCAGACAGTTAGAATTGATAAAATTATCCTGGCATCAACTCGAGAAATGTGAGAACCCCTGAGACAGTGAGCAGAAGGATCATCTACCAATGTGAGTAAATAAGGGGCACAGTGAAGTTTTGGACTAAATTTCCAAACAAGCATAAAATGTTTCTTGACACTTCATTACCTCTAATCTACAAAGTCCCTGCAACTCAGTCAGCAGTCTGGATCCTTGTAAGGACAATAAAAAAAAAAAAGATATGACAAGATGCAGGTAAAAGCCAGCACATACTGAACAAACATAGGAAGTGGCACTGATTCCAAATCCAGACATCCATCTTTCTACCAGGCCTCTGATGGTTCCATAGGCAACCAAGGTCATGTAGACAAGGTAGACTGTTTTTTTAAAACAAATTTTGTGCTTTTAGCCATGCGACTTAAATTCTATTCCCATTTGTATTTATGCATTTTCAAAATAAGCATCAAAACTACTTAATTAATTAAAGAAATTTCTTCTGGGGAACAGCATATTTATTGCAGTTAATTTTTTTTTATGATACTAAAAGAATGAAGAACCTGATGCTTTAAACATCCAAACTTTATTATATTTATGGGCCAGTGAGCAGATGTTTCTAAATTTTCAAAACCATGTAGTACTGCTTGTAGGCAGGGATAAATAATTGACATTTTAATATTAGAGAATAAAAACTTAAACACATAGCAGGCATTTTCTGCAATGAAAAGATAAGTAGTATCTAGTTAATCAAAAAAGGAATATGCTATCACACTGACTGTGAAAATGAAAGTGTAATTCACAGAAATTTTTCAATTGCTTATTGAAAATGTAAAAACTAGTAAAATATTGTGACCGTGCATCATTCCATATAACAGACACTGGATAGGGGATTGACCATGTTGGTTTCTGGTTTTCCAGAGTTGATATATCCCTAAACAGTTATATTAGAGGAGCATTTTAATGGATTCAAAATCAGGAAAAACAGTGGTGGGATAGATGTTTTACAGTGAATCCTGGTGAGACTCATTAAGCACATGTTGCAACAAAGATAATACTTACAAAGATTGTGACTGAAGAAAAAGATCAAACAGATCCTGGAAACAGAGGTCAAGAGGAAACAGTAAAACAGTGTCACCTATTTGGGCAATGCAAAGGAAAACATTTCTATCAAACTTATCTTCCTTTTTCCTATTTTGTTTTTCTTTTTTTTGTGTTCATTCTTCCCAAACCAAGTACATAAAATTTGTGTCTCCTGGAGCATATCAGATTGTTTCCTGATTGATTGAAGGCCCTTGTATATGATTAAAATATTGATGAAATGCTACTGTCCAATTGCAAATATAGACTGCTCAAGCCTCAAGAGATGGGGAAGAAAGCTCCCAGGCTTAAAGTCAAGTGAGTAATGGACAACCTTGTTGCAAAGAAAGAGAACCAAAAATGCCCTTTCTTCTACAAACCCTTAAAACTTTACTTAAAAACACAATGGTATCAATATATCTCTACAGATTGACTAATACAAATTTGATTGACAGACTTTATTAACTTCTGATGAGAAACTTCAGTGATTCTAGGGGCAGAAGAAATTAGGGGAGGTGAGGTGAGATAAGGGAAGTAATAAAAAGGCAAGATGATGGGATGCAAGGCAACATGGTGAAAAAAGGAAAGGAGAGAGGCAGTTGCTCACATTGAGAAATAAAAAACAGAGATTAGAAATATTGTCCTGATTGAAATATATGAACAAAAAAAGATACTTTTTTTTTTGTATTCAATAGGTTTCCTTTGAGATTTAGATAATACATTTTATATTGTAATATTTCTAGAATTTATACTGGGTGGTCAAACCTTAAAGAAAAGGAGGGTTTAAAGTATTCAACACTCTTACAAGTAGATATTATTGTCTAAGGAATTATTACTTCTTGCATTTTTAATTTTTCTTCTCAAAAATAAGGTTTGACTGTGACTTGATTTAGCTTTTTATTCATCTAACAATGATTTATTTCCCACTGAGTGCTAGTGATCATAATCAAAAGCATAAATTAACATGCAAATATGTGTTGATGTGTGTGTTTTCAGGAAAGTTACCCATTTCTTCACACTAAGTTGGAGCTAATGATTGATCTTCTAAAAGCTATTTGACATAGGGATTTTTGTTTTTATATTGATGCTATTTTAGTAATTAAGGAAGTTTTTTTACAAATACTAAATGCATTTAGCTATCATAAACTTTCAGAAGTTTTTTTAAGTGTGGAAGGTGTAATGACTAGGGAAAAACAGAAACATACTGTGGTTTAGTAAACCACAGTAGAAGAACAAAGAGACCTGAAAAATTAAATTTCTTATTTAAAAGAAATTATTTTCTTTAGGGAGCACAAGAACATTTTTTTGTAAATCTTTGTTAGTGAAGAAAATTATTACTCTAAAACTCTTCGGGTTAATAAGAGAAACAAGAACTAATCAATAGAGATTTCCAACTTTTCTTTGTCACATTAATTATGGCAGTGAGAATACACTACTTTTCTTCGGTAAAAAGTTGATCGATAGTTTCTGTTTTAGGCAGAAGCATGCATATAAAAAATTAGAGAACAAACACAGCAGATCAAAACTAGGGCATGTTGAGCATTTTAAAAGCAAGCCTAAGCTTTTCTGAGCCCCATATCTGATCAAATGTTTCTTATAGTCTTATAGTGTCAGCATTTTACAAGAATTCAAGATAAATCCAATACTCAAAGAAGTTCATATTAATCACTGCCTAAGCAAAATAGCAAATGCTAGTATTTCATTTCAGAAAATGCTCATTAATTATTCACTGATACAGTTTTGTCCTTCTTAAGGGCTACCAGTTTAACTTTCTTTCATAGTCATACTCACAACTGTAATAGATGGCAGCTACTCTTATGACAAAAATGCAAAATCTTTTTGTACTGTTATTGCAGCGAGCTTACACTACAAAAGCTGTAAATCCACTAGCAAGACCAGTAGATATTACTCATTTCTTCTGCAAATGTTATATAAAAGTGACATTTTTGTGTTAATTATAGTAAGGAAAAGACTTTAATATACAACATCTTTTCTGAAAGACGATCATGCTTGAAGCTACCAAATTTTTCCAGTTTGCAGAGTAGAAGTCCAAAATTTTCTGTTACTTCTACGTCCTGTGTAAATAAAAAACATCTTAAACTTGTGAATTTAAAACTAATATTTGGTGCTTTTTTAATGAATAAAAGTATCCATGAAATTATTTGCATTATATATGTACACACATACACATATTCATACAGAGAAATAGAAACATTTATATAGATATGTCTCCCAATAATCTATTTTAATGAGAGCCAGCTTCAATAAAGATTGTCAGATTCCTTCCTCAGACTTTCCAGCAAGAAAGGCAGAAAGAAGAACCAGTGAAGTATACTAAGAGAATCACTAAATTTAATCAGAAATGTTTTCAAAATTTACCAGATGCTTACATCCCATTTAGCGACTAATTCAGTCCTCAGGTTCAGTGGTTGAAACTATTGTTCTAAATAGGGTCTTCCTCATCTGAGGCCATTGTCTCCAAACAGTGAGGGAGATGAAGCAAATTCCTGCAAAGAGAAATATAATGATACAAAGTATTCTTCAGGACATGTAAAAAAAAATTAAATCAGCAAAACACCCCCAAACTCCAATCCTAGTTATAATGATTGGATTTTTGATGTTTTGTCTACCAAGTTGTCTGTGATTTAAAATGATAGCAAGGGATGGAGATGTAGAACTGGATGATTAAGGACCTTTGTCAGAGCCTAGAAAAATAGATGATAATCTTCTGGTCTCTGTGTCCCTATTTTTTGTGTTGTTAATTCTGCTATCATTTTTATTTGCCTATTGCATATTGCATACACCTATAAGGTAGCATAAATAATGATTAGAATATCAAATATATTGATTTTGTCAGAGTGACAGTAATTTTCTCTTTTACTGCTTTAACTGCCATTAGCATCTAATGTCTTCTCCATAGTTGGTGAGGAGACTAATAATGGTAAAAATAATGTCAGGTACTGATTATGTAGCATCAAACATTGGAACAAGCTGCCCAGGGAAGCAGTGGAATCATCATCCTTGGAAGTGTTTAAAAATGTGTTGAAGTGGCACCTGGGGACATGGTTTAGTGGTGAACATGTGGCAGTGCTAGGTTAATAGCTGGAATTGATCTTAGAGGTCTTAACAATTCTATAAAAGAAGCTTTTAAAACAGTTTAAAATTTGCAAATCTCACAGTAGTAGATTAGGAGGTCATATTTGAAAAATTAATTTGCAGCAGATCTAAACACTGAAAATGTTGAAGTCAGGTAATGAAGTGCATGAAATGCTAAAATAACAAGTTCTGTATGTATACAGTAACTTCATTCTTAATCCCCTAGAGATACTTGAGTGATTTTCCAGCTGTAGCATTTATTTCCTTTACTGAAATTCTCCTCTCTTTGTGACATAGTAGAAAGATATGAATATAAAAAGAAGCCATATGCCTCTAAGTTATATTGTTCTGAAAGCTTACTGCCAAGGAAGAGGTAAGATTGCAAAACAAAAGGAAGCATGATGTGGAGGCTAGAAAGGATTTCCATAGATCCCATCTTTTCTACATTGCTGGAGTTCATTTTTCAGTACATGTTTTGGAAGATTTTCTTCATCTTTTTTTGCTTAGAATTCAAAATTCTCCTTTGGGAGAATAAAATATTTATTTATTCATTTAGGTTTTGTTTGTTGGTTTATTTACTGTTGTCCTAGGGTGACTTTATGATGCTTGCAGCTCCAATCATTTGTTCTTTTAGTTCTGGTATTAAGTTCTGCACCTTGAAGACTGGTTTTGAGAGTGATGTGGCGGGGAGAAGTATGCAGTTTGTTTTCAGAACTGCACTTGCTCCCCTGTATTTTTCTCTCTCACGGACTGTGCTGTCTGCAGTACAGACAGTGGGAGAGAGGTCTCCTTTGCTTTCTAGTTAGGTTTTTTTTAGCTAGCTGAGGCAGAGAAGTTCCCCAGACTGTGGTTTTTCTTTTTCTTGGAACTGATTGGCCCAGCTCTGCACTGAAAACCGAGAAAAACACTGGGAGCTCACACTTGTGGCCCATCAGGGCCTGGGACGTGGCATTTTCCAGCTCAGGAGGGACTGATAAGAGACTAAGCAAGCCGAGCTACAACATCCAAAAAGGACTTTCTGAATTTGCCATCTCTTCAGAACAAGAAGTTTTATTGTTTAGTATTATTAGGGTTTTTTTTATGTTTGGGAGTACTTTGCTTGTTAAATAAACTTTTTTTTTTCTTTTTTTCCCCACTTTTCTCAAAGGAAATTTATGTCTCCTGAACTGGTGGGTGGAGGGGCTGCTTGAATTTATTTCCTAGAAGGATCCTTTTGGAAGTTCCCTCCCTAAATTTGCCCTAAAGCAGGACAACATTATTGCCTGGTATACAGAGATGCAATACCTTGGAGTGGTCCAAAGATGCACCAAGAGAGTTCTAGGCTTGGCATTAAGAAATTTTTCTTTGAAAATGGGGCCAAGCACGGGAACAGGTTTCCTACAAGCTCAGTCAATGACCCAAGCCTGTCTATGGTTTAGAGCCATTTGGATAATGGTGTTAATAATACGCTTTTACTTTTTATCAGCCCTGAACTGGTCAGGTAGTTGGACCCAACTGGTCACTCCCAACAGAGTGAATATTCTATCTATTAAATTACATTTGTGTTTTGTATTGATTTATTTTACAAAATCATTCCTAATATTCTTATTTATATTTTTTGATTGTAATTATTTCCCAGTGTGGGTGGACATAATATTTAATTGAGTCTGGAAGTGTGAAACTATGCATTAAAAAATATAGTGAATTATGATTAATTGCTCTGTTCTAATACACTAGAAACTGTTTATTTCTGTGCAAGTACCTTTTTCTGCACATGAAAGGCACAAAATGTTCTGCCGTAATTTTATAACCCCAATATAATTGCAGAGTGGGAGAAAAATATGCCATATATGGTAATTTGATGCTAGAGGTTGTTGTAGGTTAATGTACCTTGATTAAAGCAATGCAACATATTCACAGAAAAACGAGGAAGGGTCATCCTCCTGAAACTGTCACAAGATATACAAACCATTTGTTCTGATTTGCAAAATGAGAAGAACCAGTTTATATTTAATAACAACTTATTGTGGTCTGCAGATTGTTCTTTTTATCTGAAATATTATTTTACATAGTAAATGCATTTGTGTGACTCACACATATGTACAGAATACGCAGCCATCTCCTTTCCTATACTCTGGAATGATGTGGTCCAAGAAGGAAAATTGAATTACTGAAGTCTACTGTAAAATGTCCATTTCATTTTGGCAAAAGATTAATTTCATTTAATGTATTCTTTATTGTGCCATTCCTCTTGATGTACCCTTCTGTAGCATTTTTTTATTTTTGTCCTCACCTATTTTATGTTTAGTTACTTTTCCCTTTTTCCTTCTACTTCAATCTGATACTCATTTTTATATGAATTTAGTCACTGAATCTAGATTATTAAGGGTCGTTTGAAACCTAGTAACAAAATGTCCGATCATCTTTTAAGACATCAGCAGGGATACAAAGAAGACCTTAGAAAAAGCTTGCACTCCAATGTCATTTGCCACTGTTGTGTCTGCTGAGATGTCCTTCTCTCCAAACAAATAACCATCATGAAATTTCAGTGCCACTGTCTCAGGTACTGATAAGAGTCAAGAGCTGTATACAGCCCTGTGTCTTTCCCAGTGTATCCACCTTCAGGAGAAAAGGTGACAACATTAAGGACTAATTTTATAGCAGTCAAATGACTACTGGGACTGTTCTCTGGCACTGGTACTTACTGGCATGGCATTACAAGCATCTCAAAAGGAGTGCCCAGTGCAAATCACCCACTGGAATTTTCTTGAGCTCACAGTATCTCCAGAGCCATACCAGAAAACCGATTGGATGCACACCAGTTTTTTCAGGACAAAGTGATATTAGGAGCCATGCTAACAATAAAAGAGTAAAACTGCTTTCTATGTAAATTAAATGCCAACCTTTATCTTAAAGCTATCTTAAATTAATTTAAATGAATAAAGACTGTCGCTGCAGTAGTGAATCAAAGTAGGAGATGCCAAATCATGGTGGGCTTGATGGGGATTTCAAACAAAATAAGAAAACAGTTTTTAGAATTAGTTATCTTCTTATTTATATACTGTAGTGAAATGCGCTAAAAGCTCTGAACTGAAAATTACTGGAAATAGGATCTTCATCCCATAGCATATAAATTTTGAGGTTGTTTTGAAGAAATTAATTTCTGATTCTTCTCCCAGATTTTATTAAAGTAATGATACAAACTAAATGTTGAGTATAGAAAAAAGAAATACATATACCTCTGAAAACAACTCCATCATAAATGGGATGGTAGAATAATGCAAAAACACAGGATGCAGTTCAGCCTGCAACTGAAATTATTCAAAAAGAAAGATTTGCATTTGGGAAATAAGCTTTTTTTTTTTTTTTTTTGCAGTGGACTCACGAGGCAGTTGTGCATATAATTTCTCTGACAATATCTTTTACTAAAGTCAATGGTTCTACAGACGTGTTTTGTATCAAGCATTCAATACAGAATTAATTAGATCATTATATTTTGGCTACATGATTGTGCATTATTCACCCATCTCTTAATACTGTACCTGAAAGTTTTCTACTTCTACTCTGAATTCATTGTACACACTTTGACAAAATATTTATCTTATAGAGCCTTTATATCATCTACATTTATCAAACTATTTTATTTCTATTCATTTACCTCACTGAAAGTCAGTATTTCTGGAAAAAAATTCAAATATAAGGGGAAATAGACTAAAAATGTGCATGTATTGGTACATATTTAAATATATTACGAACATTAAATATTATTATAATGAAATTAAGACTGAAAGAATATATCACCTCTCATGCAAAAAAAAATTGTAGTTATAAAAAACATTTATCTTGAAACAATATATTTCTTCAAATACAGGAAATTCAGTATTAATTTTATCCATAGGGGAAGTAAAGACAGGGCAGCTAAGCAAAGCACTCAGCCTACCTAATTCTACTTCATTGTTGTAGGCTTGTATTTATTGGTAAGACACTTTAATGCTTGTGAACACATGGTTTGTCCCCACTTTTCCTCCCATTTTGGACAGTGGCTGTTGTCTTGTCATCCCATGCCATCTGCCAGAGAGAAATGCAAATTATAAGGGGATAGAATAATTCCCTCAAGAAACTTCTTTCAATAAAAGGAGCATATAAACCGATTGCATAAAATTATATGGGATTATCCAAGTGGCATGATATATGACATACAACAAGGGATAAGGTCATTGATCCTTTTAAAACCAGTGACATTTGAGACAGATAATTAAATTTTGAGTGGTTTTGACCTTTCTCTAATCTCACTTATATCTTAACCACCATAATAAAGAAAACTGTTGCCTGCAGGTAAGCTGTAAAGGAATTATGAGTTTCATGAATTGTCTGGTAGGGCAATGGCTTTTTATCATTGTTGGAAGGCTATCATTAGTCTTTGTAATTATAAACATCAGATGTCATTATCAATACTTACAGCCATTACAAGCTTTTCTTCCCCAGCTGTGCTTTTTATATAGCATACAAGTTAATTTATCTATATAGTGCTTTCAGTATTCATAGTGTTCTTCCATTTAGATTGACATAAAAATACTAAAACACTGATAAAACTATGTTTTCAAATTGATTATATAGTTTAAAATGTTTATATTAGAGATGCTACTTAAAGTCCAGAACTGTAAAAACAAAACAAAACAAAAAAAAGCAAATAATCCAGATATTTCTTCTGGATTTCTTCTTCTCCTTGTCATCTTTTTTCAATTATTCCTTAGTCATGTTTCTTCTTTCTCCATCCCCTCTCCCCTGCAGTTGATGATCTGTACAAATTTAGTGTTACCTATCAAAACAGACATTTGGATCTAAAAATGCATCTTCACTACTATATAAAGAAGAATAGGGGCATGCATAACTAAGGACATTCAACAATTTGGATTATTTAAAATACTTTATTCTTAGATCACTTGCAAATTATCTCACCTCTTTCTTGGTCTGCTGAACAATAGTATTTCAAAATATCTTCAAAATACATTTGTATAGATGGGACTAGTCTTTAGAGACACTGATCTGAGACAATCATTTTCACTAGTCTTAGACAAAAAACATTGATATTTTTTTCCCTTTTGCATGTTTGCACAACCAGAGATATAACTGCAGCTTGTATGATGATCACTTTAATTATTTTTATAATTAATATTCTCTGTTACCCAGATGTTAAACATACTAAGACATAGTTATGTCTTGTAGGTGTCAGTGACAGACACCCTACCTAGTAAC
Organism: Nesospiza acunhae; assembly: GCA_013398715.1. NCBI lineage: Eukaryota > Metazoa > Chordata > Aves > Passeriformes > Thraupidae > Nesospiza > Nesospiza acunhae. The sequence goes on along the minus strand of VZSU01000689.1, from coordinate 869,342 downwards.
CACAAAACCATTTGAAATATTTGACAGGGCAGTTTTGCAAGGGAAGCAATGAAGAAAATCTCTTGGCCCTTCTCAACAAAACAGGATTGGAATCTCAGCAAAGGCTTTTCTGTCTTCTGATTAACACAGAAGACTCTATTTTTTGCTTTGTCAAAAAAAAAAACCAAAAAAAAAAAAAACAAGGGAATTGATTAGCAACAGTCTTGTGAGAAGAACGCAAGATAATGCAATAGCAGAAAATTAATAGTTGCTGCATAATTCTTTGCCAAAATCAAGTCTGCCAAGGCTTCAAGGAAGTGCTTTTCAGGGGGTTTCTGCATCCTCTCTTGGAAAAACAGTAATGATTCTGTGAAATGGAGAGCAATAGCAAGTAGTGTCACTCAGGAGTGAATGGTACTATGCCATTAATAAAGCTGGTTCCCCCCAGCTTTATTAATGGCATAGTGGGATCCAGTGAACCCTCAGCAAGTCTGCAGACAATAACAAACTGAATGGTGAAGTTACTATGTTAGAGGGAAGGGATGCCATCCAGAAGGACCTTGTCCTGCCTAGATTTCTAAATTTTAATAAAGCTTCTGACATTTTTTTTCTCACAGCATTCTCCTGGAGAAACTGGCTGCTTATGGCTTGGACAAGTGTATTCTTCACTGGGTGAAAAACTGGGTTGGGTAGATGGCTGAACTTAAAATGTGGTGGTTATAGAGTTACTTCCAGGAAGTCTATTCCAGGGGCCACCTTCAGGGCTCATTTGTGGGTTCTAGCCATGTTTAATAACTTTATCAAGGGCCTGGAACTGGGGACCAAGTGCACCCTCAGTCAGGTTGCAGGTGACACTGAATTGAGTCGGAATGTTGATCTGCTGGAGAGTAGGAAGACTCTGCAGAGGGATCTGAACAAGGTGGATCTGTAGGAAAAGGCCAATGGGAAGAAGTTCAACAAGGCCAAGGGTCAGGTTCTATGCCTGGGTCACAAAAGCCCTATGCAGTGCTACAGACTGGGGGCAGAGCTGCTGGAAAGTTGCTCAGTGGAAAAGGAGCTGGGAGTGTTACTTAGCAGCTGTTTGGACTTGAGTGTGCCCAGGTGCCCAAGAAGGTCAATGGCATCCTGGTCTGGATCAGCAATGGTGTGGCCAGCAGGACCAGAGCAGTGACTGTCCCTCTGTAGTCAGCACTGGTGAGGCCACACCTCAAGTCTTGTGTCCAGTTCTGGGTCCCTCACTTCAAGAAAAACATTGAGGTGCTGGAGTGTGTCCAGAAAAGGGCAACAAAGGTGGTGAAGGGTGTAGAGAGTAAATCCTATGAGGATTGGCTGGGGGAGCTCTGATTGTTCAGCCTGGAGAAGAGGAGGCTGAGAGCAGATTTTACGGTTTATCACTACTTGAAGTTGTCAAGTAGCAAGTGATAGGACAAAAGGAAATGGCCAAAAGCTTTGCCAGGGGAAGTTTAACTTGTATGTTATTAAAATTTTCTTCACAGGAAGTCTATAAAGCATTGGAATAGGATGCTCAGGTTGAGTCACCATGCCTGGAGGCACTTAAAAAAATGTGTAGATGTGATGTTTAGGGACATGGTTTAATGGTGAACCTGGATTGCTGGGTTAATGGTTGGACTTAATTTTCTTAAAGTTTTTTCAAACGTGATTGAATAATTCCATGACAGGCTTGAGGAGCAAGTCCAGTCTGTATGAGGCTCATAAATGTCAAGGTCAAATGCCAAATACTGTCAGAGGGTTTAAAATGCATGATCTTTAAAGGTTCCTTCCAACCCAAAACATTCTATGATTTGGTAATAACTGCTCTTGTTTGACCCCTCTTCCATGCTTCCTTCTCTGTCTTTTAAATTATTTCTTATTTCTGTCAATATCTATGGTTTTTATTTCACAGTCCTCTCATGTCATAATTTACCAGGTTTCTACCCTTGTGTCAAGCATTTATTTACTTATGCTTTCCTCTTTTCCTCCTGAACATTCTCCTGTTACTAAGCACTTTACTGCAATGGATGTAAATATACTGAACAGTGAAGACTACTGTTCCAAAACAGATCCTTCACTTTCATGTGAATGTGCAGGTTTTGCTTTGTCAGAAATGGAGACAAATGAAATTACTTTCAAACAGCTCTTTTTCAAAGATGTCTCAGTAAGCTTGTTCAGTTTTGTAGTTCATTCATCTCTCGGTCTGTGATTGCACACTGTTAGAATTTCTTTACATTTTTATTGTATGCTTTTTTTATCACATAGAATAACCTCAGATCCAACATATTCAATATCTATCCTTTCTCTAACTTAGTTAATTTCAAATCTTCCTGGTGTATCTCTCACTTTAATATTCCTGTTGAAAAATATGACAGTACGATTTTACACCTTACATAGGGCTTTTAAAATGTCTCTCTCCAACATATAGAAAAGGGGGAAAAAAAAGAAAAGGGAAATAACCCAGGACAAAGCCCTAAACCGAACCTTTTATTCCGTGCTCTCTAGCTGTCATTCTGAGTGCTTTTAAAGCAAATATCTATCCAAAGTTTAATGATGCTGGCATAATATTATGAAAAAGTTCTAGTCCATACCTAAAGGGTTCTATAATTGGGGAAAGAAAAAAAAAAAACAAAAAACCCACAAAACCAGAAAAACCCAACTTCTTTCAACAAATGACTATGCATACTCAAATGTTCATATTGTTTACGGATTATACAATTTGTAGCGTATTGCTCAATGAAATTCAACTAAATGGTTTTAGTTGAAATTATTCCATATGCTTCGATATCTTGAAGTATTTTAAAAATGAAGTCATCCATGACTTTTATATTGCTGAGCTCTAAATATTTTTCAAAGTCAGAAAATGCTGAAAGAATAAGGTACTGCCTTTCACAGGAAAATGAGAGAAACAACAAACAAATGAAGAGAAAATATCAGTATTTTAACTGCTGTAGGCAAGTGAAATTCAAAATGAAGTTCAAAGGGTCATCTTTTATTGTAGCTATCCTAAATTTTAACAGGTAGGGGAAAGGTTGCTGTAGTCTGTAACAATTGATGACAAAACAATTGTCTTGGAATGTGGAAGACAAAACTCCATTCCTGGAAACATTCAAGACCAGCTTGGACAGGTATCTGAGCAATCTGATCTAGCTGAACATGTCCCTTCTTATTGAAAGGAGGTTGTACTGGATGATCCTCAAATGTCCCTTCCTGACGAAACTGTTCTATGATTCCATGATTAATACAAACTGAAATTTGAATGCTATGTACATTTCTTTTCAGAAAGTAAAATGGTATTTAGCCTCACCGTGAATATAGTGTTAATTTTTTTTTTGTTCTCTTAAAATTCTTTCTCCTCACTTCAAATTTGCATTTTTTTCCAGTACTTAAAGTCTGTCATATCCTAAAAGATAGGCACATAAGTTTTGATTTATGAAATGCTGAAGTCAATGAAAAAAATCTCAGTTCACTTCATTAAAATTATTAAACACTAAGAGCAGTTTTTTCCATTATACATGTATTGAGCAGTTTGCCAGGTTTCTAGTTCTTAAGATTTCTCTTCTGAATTTCTTTCTATTACCTACGTTTTGTTAATTGGACATCTATGAATAAGTTATCTTAGTGAGCAGGCTCTACCTTGAGATGAGGTGGGAGGGAAGGAAACACAGGTTAATTACTGGCAGCTTCTCTTTTTGTCTCTACATCTAAATCAATCAGGCTATTTTTGTGTTACTTATCTGGCTACTTAACTTTTACAGTGCTGCCTCAATGGGTATTCCTACAACTCTGCTTTCTCTAGAATCACCAAAATCAAGCAAAGTACTTTTTAATGTGCTTTCACTAAGAATGAGAATAGTGCACACATGCACATTTAAGCACTTACAATTTGAAAAGGTCAAGACTAACTGATTTGTGATGTTTTTCTGAATTTTATCTTCCTTGGTGCCAGAATTTATTTGGAATTATAATTTGGGTTTATTGTTTATTTATATTCTGCCTATTATTCTCATTTTTCAACCTTCATTTTTTTCTCAGGCTACCTGTTGTGTTTCACATGCAAATTCCACCAACATAGTTTATCTGATCTTTTAGGCTATTAATGAGAAACAGCTTAAATGACAAAATCATGGCTGACCCAGTGCAGATAGCAGAAAAATAAATTTACAGTGAAATATGCAGATATCACATAACAGCAACACACGTTTCCAACTCTCTTGTTTAACACGTAGAGCACATACTGTCATTATATATCATGTGTTAGCTACATCCTTTTTTTTTTCCATATATTACTCTATTACTTTGGCCTCTGAAGACTAAATTATACAAGAGTTTAGTCTTTTTTCATATATATTAAAAATAAGTGAAACTAGTTTTATAAAATAATAGTAAAGTACTTAATGAATCCTTTATTCATCAGGGTGACATATTTTTTTTGTAAAATAATTTTAAATTATTATATGGAGTGTATTTTTAAAATATATTGAACACTTCAAAGGACACAAGGGCAGATCTATATTCCCAGAAGGGCTTTTAATTAAAATGTAGAATTTGTTTAGTTGTATTTTTCTTGAAGTGCCCTAAAGAAGCATTAGGACTAAGCAAAATATTATATATACATAATTAATCTCCAGTTCAGAGATATGGGAATCTACTATGCTAGATGTCATGTTGCAAGTTGGTATTAGCGCTAATTCTACAGAATTCATAGGTTTCAACATCATCTTCAAATTGTGTTGCAAGTCTATTTTACCAACAGAACTGTGCTGTACAGTTACTGTTACTAAAGGCAGTTATTGTTCTATTCAGTGGCACAGAAAAGACAATTTTGTGTGTATTGGCTACAGCTTTAATGATCAAAGTCTTTTGCAAGCTAAGTTATCCCAAAGTTTAGTTCATGATCCCAATATTTCTTCTTCTGAAAAGTCTATTTGGTATCATTATGATTGATAACCAGTCACAGTTTTGGATGACTTCCCAGCCATGTTTCACACACATAACATTTAGACCAGATTGCTCAGGGCTGTGCTCAGTTTGATTTTGAAATTTATTCTAGGGATAGACATGTCATAGAGTTCCTGGACAAACTGTTTCTGTATCTGACATTCTCAAAATAACCAAGCAATCTTTTTTTGTGTGTTAAATTAAGTTTTGTGTATTTCAGAGCATAACCATTTCCTCTTGTCCTTACTGGACCACTGAGAAGAATTTGTCACTGCCTTGCTTGTATCTCACTTCCCTTTGATAAGATCTCTGAGCCGTCTGTTCTCCAAAATGAACAGTCAGAGATCTCTCAGCCTCTCCTCACATGACAGATGCTCTACTAGCCTTCATTCCTCTTTGGAGCAGACCAATTGACCAATGAACAAAAAGAGCAAAAAGAAGAATGCCTGTTGTGCCCATCATCTAAGCCTCCACTTACCACAAGCCTAGAGCTCTCTGTGGGCTACCTATTCTGTGAACATTTCTTGTATTTGGAAATCCTTGGTCTGATGCAAAAAACTGAGCATTCTCCTTAAATAATCTTCTTTGTAGCCTGTGCTTTCACTGCATTCGCCAGTAACACTCCCTCCTGCTCCAGTTCCCGCCTGTGGGTGAGGACAGAGATACGTTCACAATTTGGGGTGGATCTAGCTGACATCTGTTTTCAGCTTTAATTTGAAGTGTTATCCTACAGTTCTCAAAGCAAACAACTGGTCCTGAGGCCACTGACTTTGCCTGAAGGAAGGCATATGCACACATTCTTCTCACATATATTTTATGTCTCAGGAGAAGAAATATTTTAACACTGACAACGGCATTTGGTATTCCTTACATGCCTGACAACCTTTACCCTCAAGCTCAACTAATCCTCCTGTTGTCTTTCCTTGGGACAGGTTCTTCTGGGACCTGCCAGGTGCCCGTGTAAAGTGCTTTCTAATCTGGGAAAAGACTGGATCTGTTTATAAGTCTAATCACCACAGATTTCAGGTTAATTCAGTCACTTAAAACAGAAAATCTTCCTCCATTTCTCTCCCAAACTTGAAGCATTAGGTTTCTGTTGGATTATATGAATTTGCAAGGCACATCCATGCTAAATTTTATGCCCTTCAAAAAACAAAGTCATGCTAATTACCTAAGCCTGTCAGTAGCAGTTTCTGAAATATCTTGAACTTTTAATCTTAAATAAATTTGCATTATTCAGAATAGCTGTACAAACTTTTTGATGCAAACTGTTTGAAAACACAAAAAATTGATTCTTTTTCCCCCTGGTAGAACGCAGTATTCTAACATGACCCGGGTGTTCAAAATATCATTTCCAGCAGACTGACTTTTCAAGTGGGACACTCAATTCACCCAGGGATAGTAGAACTGTCTGAGTAAAACTATTTCTCTTCACTGATTAAAGAGGGTGACTGTATTTTAACAGAAATGCCTCAGTTGACTACAGCACAATCAAACTTGAGGGAAAAAAATGTCCAAGTCTAACTTCTTTTTTTTTATTATTGTTCTGTAAATTGCATCAGTAGACTAAGTAAAAATTATTTTAGCCCTTTTAGAAATTGACTTGCAGTAACTGAGGAAAACTGATGGAGAATCTAAACTTATGTGGCAGTGTTTGCAAAGATACGGGGAACATTTGAGCAGCATGCTTTCGGTAAAGGTTTGTTTAAATAAATGAGCATGTGCTCAAGTAGTGAAGTCTTACATAATTGCTCTAAAATTATATTGTTGAAGATGTCTAGAATTTGAGTAATGACAAAGGAAGATACTATTCCAAATGAAATTTTAGTTTTGGTCATGCAAGTGGGAAATGTTCTTGTGTGATAATAGACATGCCCATGCTTTCATACTCAGACTTTCAAAGTTTTTATTTTATTTTGAAATTTTATTAAAAAGTGCAGTTAGGATAAAGAATATTCAGTACACAAGTTATTTTTGTAAAAATATCCAGAGAGCCATTAAGCAGAAATTTTTCCAAGCACTTCTAGAATCTTTAGTAAAATTTTTGTACTGTTCATAGTTAGACATTACCCAAAGGAAAATCAACAAAATCAGTTGTTTACTTACTATGCTTATATGTTGCTTTGGGTATAGATACCACAGGAAGTGTCAAATTCCATTTCCAGCATAGGGAAAAATCCAAAGCTTCAAATTGTTCTGCAATGTTAGTTTACTCATACTGCTAGATTTGCTCACTTTTGTTTGAACTGCTGGAAATTAACAGCTATATATTTAACTTTGAAGTGAATCATTAGCAGTCATTTGCAGACTAAAGTACATGACATACTGGTAAACACATACGGAAAAAAACATTTAATATGTGCTTGTAAGAAGAGTCTTTTTTGATTGTCAACTACTTATAGTATAAGCTTTGAAAAAATTAATCTTTTGGTACTAAATAATTCATTTAACAGTACATTAGTTATGAGTTAGACTCCTGAAAAAGAAACTATTGTTTAAATCAATACATTGTGAGATACCAATATGCATAGTGAGAGAAAGATTTAAAAAAATTCATACCAGTGCACAAATATAATATTATAGTAGTAAGGTACTTATATGCAACATATTTAATTTCTTAACCTCTATACAATTTCTATATTCTATTCAAGCATGCATGCAATAATGGAAAGAGAGGAAGGGGCAAGGACAAGAGAAGAAAGGGAAAGGCACTGAAATAAATGTAAAATGTCATTGCCAAAAAACCTGAAAAAAACAGCTGCTTGATATTCTTAATTTTCTTCACAGGTTTAAAGTACTGTTTATTAATCAAAAAGCAAAGCATTTTGAGTCCCTCAAAACACAAAAAGGTTATTCTGACAAGAAGCGAAAGAAAAGGCAAGAAAACATTAATTTTACTGCTACCCAATAATTATCTGTGTCTTTCTGATTGCTGATGTTGACTGGATTACAATTTAAGTTAAGATGTTAGTTGTTTAAATGTGAATAAAAATGTTATTTTGTTTAACAGACACTTCTGTATATAAAAATAAGTTTGACAAAGCTGTCAAATGTAATATAATTTTCCCAATAAATGTTTGTTATGTTAACATTAGCCTGAAGAAGATTTTGTGTAGGAGCATCCGAAAGCAAATACCGTAATGACTACTTCTGCTCTATAAACTATTCGTTCATTTTTTATATTTTTATTTTTTACTTAAGATAAATTTAAGAAATGTTTTACTATTTTTATTTTCAATTCACTTTGCACAATAAGAGGGATATTTTTAATTTGTTTATTTATTTTTACATCATGGTGTGTCATTACATAGAGACTACATGTATGGTCAGATAGAATTATTAGGCACAGGCAACACTACCCAAAAATCAGGTTTTCAAAAAGAGAACAAAAGAGGGAGGAAAAACAAGAGCAACCAAAACTGGACTTCTGTTTTCTAAGTGGTGACCTTTACAAAACTGCAAACCCCATGGAAATAAAGAATGTCAAAATATTGAATTTGACTGTTAACTTAAGATCTTCCTTCTATTTTTCTTCAAAAACCAGAAAAGCGTGAAGACTAAACAATAAATGAGTTCTGCCATGAAGAAAATAACATCTAATAAAAAGTTTAAGGTCTGTTTAGTTTCCTCCCTAATCCATTAACCATAACTGAGCTATGTAAGTAACAGAGGCAGCCCAGTGTCTGAAGGCTAACAACCTCCATTTGCTTCAAGACAGATGCTGCATGCCAGGACTGGCCACTCCTCTTGACTCCAACCAGATCTCAGTAGCTGGCAGTTACTCACACATGCAGAATAGAGTGTGAGATTATACACAAATGGGGTTACATAGGACAGGACAGACTGTGCTGATCAGGCACAAGGCTCAGCCAGAGAATAGTGCTGACTGTCCCCATTTTACACATGAATACATCTTTCTGTCTGTTCCCTCTTTGCTCCAGACCAGTTTCCTTCTGCTGCACATTCCTTTACTAGTTTGCACAGACTTAGTAATTTCACTGTAGTACCCCAACTCCTTGTGTCTTTAGTTCCCATTTTTTAGCTATAAAATGCAGATGATCCCCTCCAGACTTGTGCCTGGAGTTTTTAACAGCCTGTCAAGTACTATGACTGACAAGGTTTTTTTTCTTGCCAGTGTCTCCATTATTGTTTGCCTATAAGGCCTGTGTTTCTGTATGGTTTTGGTTTTTATTTTTTGGTGGGGTTTTTTTTTGGTTTTTTTTGGTTTTTGTTTTTTTTGTTTTTGTTTTTTTTTGTTTTTTTTTGTTTTTTTTTTTTTTAATGTGCGGCCTTCTCCTTTTCTTTGTGATCACATTTAACAAGCGCTTTAGTCAGATAATCTTCCGGAAGCAGACATGCTCTCCTTCTGCATATTCTTACAAAGACCTGAAAGGATAAAAGGATAAAAACCTTGCACAACAGTCTGACCTCATAGGTGGCTTTACACTGAAGAGTAGAAGAGTAGACTGGCCTAGTGGTCTTCTAAAATTCCTTCTGATTTATGAGAGTTATAGAATTACCCTATGGTTCTATAAGGGCATTTCGGAGATGTTGCTAATTTATGGATTGTGTTCAGGCTGGTAACACCTATTTAGTGACATCAGAGGGAAGGAGACCTTCTTTGTTAAACTCTGTAACATTACATGCTATGTAACTGATATTCTCCAACACCCCAGGTAGGAGCATATTTTGATAAGTATTGAGATATTTTTTTCTCTGTCTCAAGAGTAATGCTTCCATTGTTAGCTGTCTACACTAGATATAATGTTTCGATAAATCAAAATCAAAAAAGAAGAAACACTGACATACTGAAATTGACATTTGTAAAAATCATTCCTGTCACTCAGGACAGATGCAATCCCCTGGAGTTATTTCTTTATGTAACCCCATAGTACCCATGTTATTGCTTCAGATATATATGTTTCAGCCATTTTAATGCATTAATCAACAATATTTGGAATATAATCTTTTAATACAGCCGTGAGTTTTTCCTGAGGGAAGGCAAATTGTTGTCAGGATGAATACCTTGTACTTGGTTTACACGGCAAGGTTTTGCTAGCAGGAGGTGTTTGTAATGTAGAGCTGACTCCTGTGAGAAACTGCCAGAAGCTGTTCCCATGTAAGCCAGTTCCAGCCAGATACAAGGCAGACCCACTGCTAGACAAAGCTGAGCCAACTAGCAACATCAGTAGTGCCTCTGAGGTAACACATTTTTGAAAAAGTAAAAGATGCTTCACAGCAGCTGTGAAAGAGATTTCAGAAAATGTTAGAGAACAGCTCTGCATATATCAAGGTCAGGGTAGAAGAAGGGGAAAAGGCTCTGTAGGAGCCAGACCAGAGCAGGAGAAGAACAGGAAGAGGAAGAATCAGCAGAAATTAAGAATTATGAAATGAACGCAGCTCCTATTTCCCATTCCTATGCTCTGCCTGGAGTGGGGGAAAGAGATTTGGGAATGAAGTTAAGTCTAAAAAGGAAGGGGTGAGGGAA
>VZSU01000689.1:847760-858930 GCA_013398715.1 Nesospiza acunhae | reverse complement strand
TTTTTTTTTTTTTTTTTTTTTTTTTTTTTTTTTTTTTTTTCCTTATTTCTCACTGCCCAATTCTACTACAATTAAATGGCAATCAGTGGAATGGAATTTCCCTAGCTGAGTCTATTTTGCAATGATGGTAAAGGGTAAGCTGTCTCCCTGTCCTTAACTCAGCCTGTGGGCTTTTTGTCCTATTTTCCCCCATCTGTCCTGGTGGTGGAGAGAAAATGATAGAATTGTTTGGTAGGCACCTGGCAGCCAGCTGAGGCCAACACCCTACATTCCTTTAAATTGATGTCTAAAGATAAATTTCCATGGAGATAAGTAAGACTTACTTATGCAATTCCAGAAGCTTCTGTAGCATGTGAAAAAGAGTTACTGCCCATTGGTGTGAATCTCATTCAGATTTGAAAAACTTTGTTCTCTCCTGAACAAAATTTTTTCTCTTAGATTTACAGACCTAGGTTCACATCTACATGAATGTATATTGTATATCTCCTCAGAACTATAAACTAAGATATTCAGTGTGAAAAATGAAGGGAAGGGAAATAGTGCAAGGTACAAGGGGATATCTAGGAACACAATGGAAGTAAATGTCAAGGAATATTTGTGGATGTTGGTCTGATTTCAATTTGTCTGATATTTCCAACAAAGACAATTAAATTTCAGAGAGTTACTGCTCCACTTTTGATTATTTATGATTTTCATCATATTTCTTATCTGAAAGTACTGCTGATGGCCATTTTGCATCTTTTCTTTCTCCTTTTACCTTTTTTTTTTTACTAAAACCCATGCATACACTCTTCAAATTAATTTAGCATCAACAGTTTTAGGCATCTGAAAAAATAAGCTGTATTTAATATCAAAGCTAGAGCTTTTCCATAACATGGAATCAATATAATAATTTTGGTCCTAATACATCAACATGGTTCTAGAATAACACTTTTTAAGCCCTGGTGTTATTAGGGCCTGGTGTGGGGAATGTTCAAAACTAAATTACTGTATTTACAGCTTAGCTTTGTTGGTGACAAATTTATCAAAACCCCCCAAAAAAGTCTGGGGGAATCATGACATACAGTTATCAGCATTTGCTCAACACTTGCACAACCCAAGCACAATGCAGAAAATTCAACATAATGCGTGTAATAGCCATTTTTGCTGAATGACAGTGCCAACTCAAGAGAAGAATCTCATTTAAATGTTCTTGTAACTTGTGTTAAGAACTAGGCATGAAGTATAGTCAAATACAAATCAATATTTTCATGTATATTTCCTTTATGTCCATTACATTTTTTCTTTACACTGACCACAAATGGACAAATCAAAAGTGACTTTTGTTTTAGGTATCGGAGATCAACAGAAGAAAAAAAAAACAGTATTTCATGTGACTTCATGCCATGAATCTTTCTTCCCTGATGAATGATCATTTGTCTCCATAGACACCTAAAACCTTAGAGATTTAATGTGAAGTATGGAGAAATTAGGATTGAAAAAAACCACACCAGGATTTCTCCAAGTGTTTCCCATTACCAGCAGCTCAGCATTTTGTGACTTATCCTTGATCCCTCTGTCCTGCCAACGCCATTCAATACTGATCCTTAGTTTACTTGACCTGACAGTAACACAGTCCCATGAGTGTAGTCTTCACTTCTAAAAATCCTCCTCTAAAGTGCAGTCTCTAACAAGCAGAAAGAAGAATTGGATTCTCAGATACTCTAGCAGAATAAAAAATAGTTGTCCTTTGGAAGACAGTGATAAGCAGATGGAAAATGCAGCTTGAGAGTTTTGTTACCTTGGAACATTTCACTGCATGTTCTCGACAGGTGGTAAAGGGGATGAGTTAATTAGCAGAAATAACCAGCATGCCCTTTTATTTAGTAATGTTGGTCAGTGAATTTCAGATATAATATGCTCCCAATATGAAAACTGGGACGTGAAAATTGTACCTTCTCTTGCAACAGTGAGAAATTCAGAAGTGTTCATCATGGGACTACTTTAACTGAAATCATGTGGATCCTAAATTTTAGTTCAAAGACAGCAAGTGAACCCGTATGTAAACTTTGCAAATGAATTATTTGTCCATTGTTGAATTTATATCAATTAACTAATATAAAGGTGGCAGACAAGGTTTATATTTCTAGGAACATATTTATCTGTAATTGACAATTTGAGTAGTTTTTATAGCTAGGTAAGAATTAAGAAATCTAAAAACATTTTTACAAATGTGGAAATTTCACATACTACTCTGGACATTCTGGTATCATCAAATATGTCTCCTATGCAAAACACCTGCATGTAGTGCATATCCTCATTTTCATAATTTGAGACCTAAATAATTTTGGTGGGTTTTTTTTTTAATGGACTTCTGCTTACTCTCTTTTTAGAAAAGTAGCATGTGGATTGAACTCAAATGGTCCTCCAAACAGCCCAGAATTGCACTTTATCTCTTTGTATTGCAAAATTATTCACTCCTTTCTTAAATGGTCTCTATTTGTGGTGTACTATTTCCTTAGGTATTGTTATATCTGGTTGGCATTTAAATTCCTTCTATTTTCTTCACATCAGCCAAGCAATGTTAGAATGTGTCTTCATCTCTTATGTCCCTTTATTGCAATAGACTTTACTTGATTCCTGTATGGATATGATTCCAAACTTCAAGAGAAGAAAATGAACAAATAAATACATGCAATGTAACATTTATAGAGAATGGAGAAGACAGAAGATGGAGAATAAATAACGCACTCTGTGAAGTCTATCTCAATTCCTGCTACTGCTGAGTTCTCATCATGCATCCTCCATGATGCTGGAGGAAGTAAGTGGAATGAAAATAAAAGTCTGAGGAACAATCAGTATAGGAGACATGACATGGATCAAGACATTCTGCACTAAAAAGAGTTCTGTGATAATAGTCTGAGATCAGCTTTGTTGATAGGAAGAGACTACTTTACAATTCATCATTCCATTAATATTTACCCCCAAATTCAATTGTCCCTCTTAGGTCACCCTGGGAACTTTTAATGACAGAGAGATTTAAAATGGCCAGTGAATTTCTTGCACAAATTGTATATGACTTCTCAATAGGTCGGCACTTTCGTCTGATCCTTATACTGCTGTTCAGGCAGCATGAGTTGAAAAAAATGGTTTTGAATAAAAAAGGAAAATATTTGCTTACTTGGACTATAGTTACATTATTTCTGTGACATAAACCAAGACCACTGTTAAGATACTCAGGCCTACACACCCCTCTGTAGTTTTTCTTTGTTTCTAGTTGGTCCTATTCCACTGGGAGAAAAAAAAAATATATATATTCCACTGAGTTCTGTTACCTGATTAGTTTTGCAGTCCTACAGATGTTAGTACTGATATTGAGAACTAAGAGATGGAAATAGAAATGAAGAATGAAAAATCCCTTTTGTGGCAACACAGACACATGAAAGTGACTCGATTAATGTGGTAAGCTAGGTACTAACCTCTGATTCCAAATATACTTTCTCACCTTGTATTTAATATGTCTGAGACTTAAGAGTACCAAAGTAAGGTAAAAGAAATTACAGGTAAAAGATGTACCTCCCTCACAAATCTGTGATCCAGAAGGTATTCCCAAACTCATAAGCAGAGAGCAAGCACTTAGTTGAAAAAGACACGTCACAGTAGCACCAAGCTCTCTCCTTTTTTTTTTTTTTTTTGAAAATTCAAACCTTTGAAAACGTAAGTCTTTAATGGAGTGCAGTTATCCAAGGCATTTTTCACATCAGATTTTTCAGGAGAGTGCAGAAAAGGTAGCCAGTAAGTCTGCTGAGGACAGCATAAACCAGCTCAGCCATAGCAGCGACATACCACACACAAGGTCTGGATAGAACAGCAAGAGGTGAGTTTGTTGCCTTCAGGAGTTAGATGGAGAACCATCTGTGTTATCAAATGAAGGAGTTACCAAAGAACTTCAGCAGCCTGTACAACATGAGAGATCACCAGAAAGAAATCAGTAGGACCTTCTCTGGGACCATGCAGTAAAAAGAAGAGTCTAAACTCCAAGCTCTGATGAATGAAGTGTGGTAGAATTTGTACTTTTGGGGATGGGAAACGGACTTGCTTATAATGGTAAAGGCTAGAAGCTCATGACGTAATATCAGAAGTTGCTCCACTTGTAGATTTGCAAATGTAGAAGAGTTTTAGTGCCCTGGAAGCCTGGCAGGGAGCTTTGCCCAATGAAATGTTGAGCCTCTATAGTAGCATTAAGAAATAGCCTCAGGTTTGTAGGCCTGATTTTATTTGGAAATTGAGCCAGCTTGATATCAGCTGGAGAGAAAACATAGCATGGCACAAGCAATCAAGGAGGTTTTTTGAGTGCATTTATGATAGCTTCCTGATGCAGATAGACAGGGAAGTCTGGGCTGCTGGACATCAGACTTACAAACAAGGAAGAAATGGTTGGGAATATGAAGGTTGTAGGCCGGTTTGATTGAAATTACCATGAGGTGGTTGTGTTGAGGGTCCAGCTGGGAGGGAACAAGGCAAAAAGCAGGATCACAACCATGCACTCAAGGTGTAAAACCCAGATGTCAATACTGGGGTTAGTACCATGTGATATTTTCTGTAGGGACTGGATGCTGGGATTTAGTGCATGCTCAGCACTCCAGATGATATAAGAACAGGAAGAATGCTTGATACACCAGATGGTTATGCTCAGCTTCTGTGGGATTCAACAAGTTGGTAGAAATTGGCCAGTGTCAACCTCCTCAAGTACATAAAAGAGAATTGCAAATTCCTACACCAGGAGAGGAATAATACCCATGCACCAACATATGCTCAGGGCTGCCTGGCTAGAAGCAACTCTAAAGAGAAAGACCTAAGGGTCTGGTGGACAGTGAGCTAACCAAAGGTCACCTTTGCTCAAGGTTACCCTTTGTGTCCTTGCAGAAAGAAAGGTCAAAAACCTCCTTGGTTATACTAGGAAAAGTATTACCAGAAAGCAAAGTTGTTTTCTCCCCTCTACTCAAAACTCATGAAAGACATCTGGACTTCTGTGTCATTTTCTGAGCTCTCCAGCACAGAAGAGGCATGGAGCTGCTGCAGTTAGTTCAGCAAAGGGTCACAAAGACAACGAAGAAACTTGAGCATCTTGCATATAAGGACAGACAGCTGGGATTGTTCAGTCTGGAGAAAAAAGGCCTTATTCGTTAGCATAAGTACTGGGAAGAAGAGTGTAAGAAGATGCGACTAGAATCTTCTTTAAAATATCTAGTGACAGGACCTCATAAGAAAAATACTTTTTTACTTCAAAGAGTGTCTTGAAATTAGCTGCTTCTGGAAGAACTGACCCAGAAAGATTTGGGACCGTAATGCTTGGAGGTCTTCAAACCCTGCCTCGTCATGGCCCTGGACAACCTGCTCTAGGTGACCTTGAGTGAGCAGAGTGTTTGCACTAGATTATCTCCAAAAGTTTGTTTCAGCATTATCCATTCTGTGATTTGTGATTATTCCACAAGTATAGGTAACTTAAAAAAAAAAAAAGAAAAGAAAAAGAGGCAAAAAGAAAAAAAGGATGACAAAACATTGTGCTATAAATCTCAGAAACTCAAACTATGCTGTGAAAAAATCACTAAAATAGTTTTGAATTTATTGAAGAAATAAGCAAGTTTTAGTTACCTAAGTGTCTGTGATATTAGGCAATGTGGGCTACTGTTTTTCAGCGCAATTGTGCAATCTATTAAATTCTTCATCTGTCAACAAAATGCAGATATCTATGAAATCCTAGCATATCTCAAAATCTATGTTTAAACAGCTTAAATTCTTTCAAAAATACAAATGCTTGGAAAGATTTTTTTATTATTCATTAATAGACAGCAGGTGTTGGTACCCATTTAGCTGTGTTTGTCTTTTTTCTCCAAATCTATCTCAGAAATATGTGTTTACTAAAAATGATCATATGCATGCTGGGAACAAAGGAACTCCCACCTTCATATTTTATTTTTATCTCAGCAAATTCTTAAAACATCTTGATGGATTATAACAGGTTATACAAGAATAGTAAAGTTCTTCTACATAATTTATAAAACCTGTAGCAAAGTCAATCTTTTGCTTACTGAAACATTCAGATACAAAATTCCTGCACAAATTATTAGAATTTATTGCAGTTGTAGAATTTTATATTTTATATGTGTGATAAAGTGAAACATAGGTTTTATAAGACACACAAAAATTACTGTTAAAGTGGTGACAAAAGCAGAATGATGAGATGAAAATTATTTTGACAAAGAAACCATATTGACCAAAGAAATATGAGGGAAAGAATAACTAAATGTCAGAAACTTTTTCTGTCTAAAAGCACGTACTACAGTGATTTAGAGAAAGCAGTGCTATTTAAAGTGGATTTAAGTATTGCTTCAAAAAGATTGGAGCTCTCAGCCTTGACCAAGGTTTAATGGGCTAGAAGGAACATTGACCCAGAAGAGATTATTACTAGTTTTGCATTTTTCTTTTACATATAAAAAGTACTAAAAATCCACTTTAAAACTCCAATTATAAACTGTCTTAAAATTCTGATTTATATTTGGGTTTGAAGGGTCATCTTCAGTATAGTGGGTTCTTGATTTAGGAAACCACTGTAATAGGATCACCCATTGTGACTTTCCTTCTGACAAACTTAATAGCTTTTGGAGTACAGGAGGAAGGAAAAAGCTTCAAGACTCCTCTTGAGAAGGGATATAAGTGTCTCAAGTTGCTCTTTGAAGAATGATGGGTAAACTTTAATGCCTTTCACGTCTTTGTCACGATGTTTTATAAAACCCATTGAGCAGGTTCAAGTGAAATGGATGAAGTATCAGTAACTACCTGGTACCAAAGCTAGGATGCATTACCCTTTAGACATTTATAATCTTAATGTAATCAACAGGTGGCTATGCCCTATTAATTGAATTAATTTTGGCAGAAGATAGTAAATTTATTGCATTATCTTTTAAAAGGAAGTTGTTCATTTTCAGAAAATTGGAAATAGAAGAAGAATCTGCCTCTTCTACAATTTTATCTGATCATACCTAAGATCAAGTCATTCCAGGGAAAGTAGGTTCAAGATGAATTTTCTCAGTGCAGCTCAGGAGGATGACACAGAATTTTTTTGTAAAGGAGCTTGTCATGCTTGCCCTCCAAAATTCACATCAAGAACTTTTCATCAAAATAGATCCCAAAGGCATCAACACTATTTTCACAACTTTGAAATAGCGTTTTTATAATTGTAGAAAAAAATCCATAGCTGTGAAACTTGACCACAATGTTTATATAAGATAGTTCCTATGCCTTCAGTGAAATGGTCAGTAATTTAAATAAGTGCAGAAATAGAGGTTTAGTGCTTTAACTAGCATTTGTCACAAATTCAGATTTTGCAAGGTCTTTCAAATATTATTAACAATGAAGACAGAAGAAGTATTACGATATTAATCTTATTTTTCTTATTTTCTTGTTGATCTCTTTTTCAGCAAATACTTCATGGAACTACATCTGAAATAGGAAAAATAAGAAAATATCTGTGAAATAACAGTAAATAATATAGTTGCATTTTTTTTAAAGGAAGTAGGGTTGATGTGCCACTACTTTGATCCTACATCTTTGCTTGTACTAATATAAAAGCAGAACAAAATCACACACCTTCATAAATAAAGGTTTGGACAAAAACCTAAGCTTTTTTTTTACAGAGATTAGATTTAAGTATGAGAATTTTAATGGAAATATAGGACTACAACCTATGTCAGAATGAATATGCTTTAAAATGCTTTTTTATGGGTGTTTCTTTCAAGCTTCAGTCCTAATATTATGGGAAGATGAACCATTTATTTATGATCTATCTTTTTTTAATGTTTATTTTCATGCATGAGGTATGATAGTTTGTGATGTCTTTGTGAGTACTTTTACATTGCAGAATTGTTTTGAAAATTATTATGCTTGTTCTGTGTAAACAAGCTTCAGGTTTTTGAGACCATATAGCCATGTTAGAGTGTTACTGCATGGTCCAGCTAATAGACACTACTTCTTTAACTGGGCTACTTGTATTATTCATGCTGTGAATGAGCTCAGCTGGAGCTACTGTCAGCCCCTTGCATCACACTTCACTTTGTAACAGAGATATGTTGGGTGGTATTCTGAGCAAATGTAGACAACTACTGTGTCTATTAATCACCACTGTCATTCCTGTAAATGGAGAAAAACAACTACTTGTGTAAGACAATCAATCCTGCCCTAAAAAAGATGCCTAAATTAGCTCAGATGAATAGTACTCTGAAAGAGAGCATTTCTCTCAGTAGACAGACTGACTGACAGTCACTAATGAAGTCTAGGCAGAGCAGTGTAAATGTAATGCTCATGTTGGGTACTGCTAGCTTGGTTGAGGTGTGTCCCATGAACTTTGTGAGTATATACATGTAGTATATTTGGGTGAGATCTTTTGTAGTGTTGAGAACTTGGTTTGTGCAAGGAAACACTTAAAACAGATACTTAATTTAATTGTATAAATATTCATGTTTGTAGTTGAAGGGCTGCTTAGTTGCTTAAAATTAAATGCTGATATGAATAAGTAATTAATGACAATTCCATACATAGATTTTAGACTTTAAAATTTACAGCAATGAATTGAACTATTAGTACAACACTGGATGTCACTTTACAATGAAAAGTACTGATATAGTAAAATAAAGGCAGATTTCACTCTTGTCACTGATGTCAAAGATTAATTATTTATTGTTACTTGCATCATAATAGCTGTATCCTGATATATATAAAAAAAAAAAAATCTGTTTTGGCAATCACAATTTCTGATTCACCCCATAACTTGGTGTCAAACATTTACAGAGCCATAACTAACAATGAAAGTAGTTACCAGCTTTTTCCCATCATAAATGAAGAGATTACCTATGAAATATGGAAGGCTAGCCTCCAATTACTGTGGGGAAAACATTTCCATTCCATAATTTAAGATCTGTATGAACTGATCTAGAAAAAAATGTGTGAAATCACAGACTGGAAAAAAAAGAGAAATAGGAAACTGTAAATACATTAAATGATTCAAAGCAAAAAACCAAGAAAGCATAACGAAAAACATTAGCGGCTAGAGATTCAGTGATTACAAGGGGCGCCATCATAGCCTCAAATATTTTATTTTCTGAAACACGTGTGAAATAATAACAGTCTGCAATTTTTCTTTTTACATTTTTTTCACATTTAAAATTCTGAAAAAGAAGTATGAAATTAACAAAGCACGATGATTATAATCTTCTCATTGAAGAACAAGTAAAGCATATAAAAATTAGAGCCTTATTTTTTCTGAATATGATGTAGCCCCAGCCCAGGACCAGTTGCCGTTCTGCCTTTGTCTGGGAAACCATGCTGGGCACTGTCTTTGGGAGGCGTTTTTGTTTTTTCAGTGGTGAATATGTTTTTGTGGGTAAATGTCTCTGTATCTTTTTATTTTCTTTTAATTTTCTTTTATTAATATTGTTTTAGGTTTTGAGATTTTTCAGTTAATTGTGATTCAAGCATGTAATCTCTTCTAGTGTTCCTCCATTATCAAAAGGGACAGGGGAACAAAGGAGCAACTTAAATGGGTTTAATTTTCTAGCTGGGTTTTAAACCAGCCCACCCTCATTCTGTAAGATGAGGTGCATTCACATCTCCATATAGGTCCATGGTAATTATAACTAATACTCATTGATTTATAATGCTAGGTGCTATAACCTCTGAACATTGAAACAAGTAATAATGAAAAGATAAATTTATAATTTTTCTTTCTGAGGAATATTTACATCCACAGCAAGAATTTATTTCATCATACTTGTTTCAAAATATTATTAACCCTAGAGGCAAATGGAAGAAAATATGATTTATCCTATGTCACTGTCTGGAGGCTGAAATATCTTGAATACAATCAATCAACTGTGTAGAAAAGATAATTAAGGTATAAAAACCCTTTGATTTTCCTATTTCTGTGTTAATATCTCTTTTCATTGCAAGGCAAAGGCTGGAAAAAGATTCTGATACCATCAAATTTATGCTGAAAGTTTTAACTTGACATCAACTTTTTTAGATGTATGAATTACTATGATTTCATTATCCCTACTTAATGCACCGAGTTTGCAAATTGTTTGGTGTACATTCAACATCAACATCACCCAAAGCACATAGAATCATTCCAGCTCTCACACCAGCTCCTATTTTGTTAACATTTGCTAGCATTTTAGAAGCAGTGTTAACACTGAGCTTACTATAAGTCTATTCTTTTATTATTATTTTGACCAAAAGAAAGGAACACGCCCCCTTCCCTATAACAGAATGTCTCTGCTTCATCTAAAGTTTCCAAAAGTTCTAAAGTTTCTAACATGCATAGCTTCTTTCCTTTTAAATTCAATATTTTCAGAATAACAAGTTCAGAGTTTGTTTGGGGTCTGTGTTCAAGTAGTTATTTTGTGATGATGATATTTAATGAACTAATGGCTTAAGAGAATCAGAAAAGACTCCAAATCTATTGCTAACTTTATAAATATCACAGTTGGTGGATTTCCTAGTTTCACTGCCAACTATTTAATGTTACCATCCTGCTTTTAATGAGCATTGGACCTAAATCCTTGTATCAATATGCACCATATTTCTCAAGTGTGACGCATCGCAGTCACAGTAGCATTAATGAGATTGGGAAACTTTGCAGTTCCAGGAAAGAACTTTAACTGAGTTTGTTTTAGAGCTTGATACAAGGCCGGAGGCTTGAAATTTGTGGAATAATTCCCCTCAGTCAATGTTTCTGCCTCAACATGTATGTAAGTCTTAGTTATAGTAGATAAATATCATGGTGACAGTGAACATTATTCCTATAAAGTTGGTGGTATTGGAATAAGTTTTATTTAGACAGCTGTGTAATTTTCAAAAGTAGTGTATACATTCAACAGATTTCAATTGGAAATTCTCTAATATCTTTTCAACCTACAGATACATATCAAATATTATATTACTGAATAAATTTTAACAATAGGACCGGAAAATATCTCTGCAAGAAATCTTTTTGAAAGCTATTTATTTCAAATATAATTGGGCATTTGTTAAACCAATTTCTAAATTTCTATTTCTAAACCACTGACCAACTATTGAATGTAATCTGTTAGACTGGAAGGATTCCTGGCTTGAAAAATTCTGTGAATGTGTGTAG
>VZSU01000689.1:833160-847737 GCA_013398715.1 Nesospiza acunhae | reverse complement strand
GTCAGGCCTTGCCTTTGGTGAGGCAGTGCCCTGCACACGCCACCCGCTCCAGGCCTGTACCCCTGCAGCAGCCACCAATCTCTGGCACACCAGAGGCAACACTCCACATCTGTCCCTGGAGCCCCTGTCCCAGCTCCTGAGTGGCCAAATGACCAAAATCCCCCCTGGGCATAGGGCCCAGGAAAGCCAAAGGGTGTTTAACCCAGAAGATGCAGCAAACACTTGTCTTGACCCTACTGCCTTTTGGAATTTCTACCAGTTGAACACCATTGGAAACAGGAGTGGTAGCATTAACTTGTTCTTTTCTATAACTTTTCTGTCTTTTTTCTGTTTCTTCTAATTCTCTCTTGAAGTTTTAAGTAACTTAAAATCAGATGGGCATAGAGTTTGCTAAGTTGAATGGTCTGAGTTAATGCTTTGTGAAATATTTTATGTTGATTTAATGCTGCTCTAAACTTTTGCAAAAGT
Source organism: Nesospiza acunhae (assembly GCA_013398715.1). Lineage (NCBI taxonomy): Eukaryota > Metazoa > Chordata > Aves > Passeriformes > Thraupidae > Nesospiza > Nesospiza acunhae. Next base: position 847,269 of record VZSU01000689.1, on the reverse strand, counting down.
TCTCTGATTTTCCAATGAAGATTTTTTGTTGTTGTTTTGAGCTCTTAAGGAGTATCGTGTCATTATTTCTCCCACTTGTGTAACTCTGAGTGCATGAAAAACCATAAGCCCTTTTAAGAGGCTTGTCTAGTAAGGTATTTTGGGGCCTTACAGTTATCTCCATAATGGAAAAAATAATACTTCCCCGAAGAAGTTTTGAGGCACTTCACTTACAAACTCAATTTTTTTGGAGGGGACAAGGGATATTTTAGATATTTTTATTGTCTGTGTACTTCTATAAATAGAGGTAGATAATGAAAGAGACTATTCTTTTATCTCTCCACCTTTCCATCATCTATATCTCAGCTCAGGTATTAGTAAAGAGAAGATGACAGAAATGTGATTTTTACATTGATGTTCCCACAAAATTCTAGATCTAATTTTTTCTTCTGATTTAAATATGGCTGTGTAACTGTTATCCAAATGGGACTTATTCATTGTTTTTTCAGTCTAAATTAAGCATAAATAATGATTCTCAGTAGAAAGCAACATTCAGAGTGGGCATACCATGTTTTTTGTGAGACAGATACGTTCCATATTTTGCTATAAATTTGAATCAACTCATCTATAAGGTAGCTATAACTACTTCAGTTGCAACAAAACATCATAAAAATCATGCTTAAGTTATCTTGTTAGAAGACTTTTTTTTACCAACTATTTAGAACAACTTTTTTGGGTATTGCCTCTTTGGAACTAAGAGTTTTTAATTATGTAGATGTAAACATCACTGATTGCACCTACTCCCACTTACATACCCTGTTTTTCTTTCCCAACAAGTGAAATTCGGTTCCTTTTTACTTAATATTGACTTTCCCTTCCATGCATTGACAGGAATGTTTCTGTTAGACACACTCACAGCTTTTATATTTAGTTGCTAAAAGGCAGAACAGTAGATGAGCTTCAGCTGTGAAATTCACTATTTCCATATGGAGCACTCACTGCTCTATTTACTAAAAGCAAAATTCACTGCAGAATTAAGGCACTTGTAAGTTCTGGGCTGTAAAACCCAGGGTTTAAGTTCCAAGACAGAATTAAAAACTGAAAATTATGAATAAAATACTGTAGGTTCTTACACATTATGAGAAAATCTAACATACGATAAAAATCTTAGACAGGATAAAAAATTACTAACAATGATGTGTCCAAAACATTTCTCATGTTTAGAATTGCTGGTATTCTTGAGTACTTGAAGTTGAGGTGAAAGAGCTTCCAGTAGCTGGAAAATACAGAGAATATATTTTAACAGTTTATTTCTTAAAGTAAAAAAGATCATTCTTGTCATCCACATTTCTTGGTATTTTTAACTTCAGCATAATTATTTTCCTTTCTCAGAAATGTTGTATAATAATTTAAAAAAATGTTTCAAATCTGACCTCTCAAGTCTCTTTAAATTCTGCTTGCTATTCCATTAGGAAAGAAAATAAGTCCACTATAGTCATCTCAAACAAGCATTTTATCCCAGAGTCTTCAGATGATTAGATGTTCTATACTGTTGCATAAAATAAAGTTTCCTAATCTCTAATTCCAAGAAGTTTATAACTTGATTGTGTAACATTTGCTGGTGATATGTAGTCATGGTATTAGTTAAGTTGTATTCTGTATCCTGCAAAAGAGAAATCACAGGAAAAAAGTTCTGCCCTCAGGGAATAGCCATTTAGTTATTCATTTCAGAAGGTGAGACTTCGCTTCCCTTCTTTTTAACGCATGTAAATTTTTGCCTCTTTGTCATTACTCTGCAGTAAATACTGAAAAAAACAAACCATGCAAGAGCAACACATCTAGCTCCAGGCTGCATTTAGTACCTCCCTGAACACTCTTTCTCTGCATTAACTCTGACATTCTGGGAATAATAACCTGTTGAATGAAATTGCTGTGAAGTGCTCTCCTGTCTTCCACTTTTGCCATACTCCCTCATAAACTACATAAACTGTTATGACTTTGTGGTAGCTGTGGTGATTCCTGAAGCGACATGGGAGTATATGATTGAATGGCACCTAATTTTGTCAGAGTAATTTAATTTATACCTCTTGGAACTGATGAACATGGTATTTCATAACCTAAAGGTCAGGAAGTGAAGAGTAAAATAGAAAGACGGAGGTACAAAGAGAAGTTCACAAAGGTCCACTTCTAAAAGGGCAGATATGCACACTTCTCCAAAGCTTGATTTTGTTTTTGGTGATGTTTTTATTTAAAAAAAGAAATATAACTAATTTAAGCAGCTACATTTCAGAAGCATATCTAACATTTAAATTAAGAAAAATATGTAAATAGTCATGTATAACAATATGAGCACAAAATGTAGTTCTCCTATTTGAAAGCTCAATCAAACTATAGATCCAAAATTATACAAGCTACCATTCTTATTTGTTCAGCTGACTGATTAGCTGTATAGTTTGGTGGTGCAAATGCACCATACACTACATTTATACAGGCAAATAAAAAAACATCTGAGTTTCTTTCAAAATACATTAAATTTAACTAATTAGGAGTGTAAAAGCATGAGAGCTGGGATAGGCACTAAAAATCTGTAGAAATGCTTAATTATATCCATTAACTTTCCCCCTAATGAGAGTAACTTTTTTTGATTCTGTGTCGAATTTTGTGCGTACATTTAAGAAGCATAGGAGAAAGCAAAAGGACAAGAAAATGGTCATATAAAAGATATATATAGTCACTGTATTTTCTCTATTAGTAATGATTTCTATGTAACACAAAAATAATTTTTTGAAGCCTATGTGCATCTTTAAACAGCAACTTTGAATTTGTATAAAATATACTAATTAATTGGTCTATTATTTCAATATTTCCAAGGAACTTTCCTTTTTGATAGTGAGGAGGAATTTTCTACATAGTAATAAAGGATGATGTAAATAAATATAGTGTAAAGTGATAATTTATCTTTTTGTTTGACAGGAAATGACAAATCTTTGAGGCCTAATGAGTTTGAACTATTGTACAGTAAAAAGGAGAGCAACTCAGTTTTGTACATATCACTTTACTCAGCTGAATTTGACAGTTAAATTCCCTTTAGGAAACCAATAATTTAAATAATAACCAAATTATAGTTACATGACATTAAATTTGGCATATTATTTTTTTATTTGCATAAATAATTTTAAAAGCTGCAATAAATAACATGTATTCCAAAAAATAAGACATCAGAAGTGAAATACATGTGGAATTTTGCAGTAATCTGCAGGTTTTGGTATTTGCTCCACCTGTTTTCCACACTAGAAGGTTTAACAAGCTTAACAAAACCAATTTTATTTTACACTTCTATATCAAAAGATATACATGGTTTTCATGCCACAGTTTCCAGTTTGTAATATGCAATTTTATAAAACATAAAACAGCTTTTAGTTGATGATTAAGCAGCAATCCCAGTTTGTCACAGGCTCTCTGTGTGACCTTCATTAAATTCCTCATGCTGGCTGGAGGAAGGAATTTAACGACCTCATGAGCTTTAAACCAAAGTTTGGAGTTTATTTACTATTCATTATTCTTTGTTTCTTCTGTTTGAACTATTTCATTAATCCAAAAGAGGGTTGCAGAAACTAATGTGACTTAGGTGATCAATCACTTAGAGTGAATAGTAAAGAGCCATTATAAACAACTCAAGGACAACTGTCAACAGTTAAAGTGTTTGACATATCTTTGTTTCTTTTTGACCGAACTTGCCTCAGGTGTTTTAGCTCTTTGCCTGCATAAGTTTAGAGTCTGAATGGCACAATTTTTCTGATCTGGTGTCAGGATTTAGCATATCACACTGTTCCTTGTCCTTTTACCAGTGAAGTTTGATACTAGAATTCCTTCATTTTGAGAACTGTTGGCTAATTATATGGAGTCGTACTTGATTGTGCATTAGGCTGGGAACTCTTTTAGTTCCCCTTTCTGAGTTCTTGCTTATGTTTCAGCAACTACTTTGGGCTAAAGAATGAATGACTGTGTTTCAGGCAGAACCAGAAACCAGACTCTCGAACTCTTTTTTTTTTTTGTTACCTAATATTCTATCATTATCAATGTCTACTGATTTCAAATGTCAGAAAATAAAACATTTCTAGAAGGGCTTCTATTTGCAGAAGCCATCCCATCTTTTTTTCTGACACTATTTCCAGCTGTCCCTTATTTATTTAATCAAAGACATTTCTGTATCACAACCCAGCTAAGTCATTGGCATAATCCTAAAAAAAGGCACCTCCATATAGCATAAATTAATGATTTTTTTTTTAATAATGACTTTATTTTTAGAACATTGAACTAATATTTTCAGCTTTTCAACAAAAGATTAAAAGCTATTTCTTGTACATGTTGCTTCCAAGAAACAGTCAGTCTGGCTTTAAGAATACTATTTATATAAGGAAAATGAACTACAATAAAATTAAGGGTGTCAAACGTGTCTGTGACAATAATCTAATTTTGAGTTATGTCTTTGTAAACTTCCAACATCCCTTTGCAGAATACATCAACATAATCAACTTTTAAAAGAAATAAAATAAATTGAAAAAGTAGCGGAAGTAAACTTGCCTCTCTCCTTGTTGGCAAGCTGTTCATTATAAAAATGTAGAAAATTATTTTTCTCTTATACCTTTTAAACTCTTTCAAATTTATTTTAAATCCAGAAGTTGTTTTTCTCTTTTCCAGGGTAATGAGAAGGGAAAATATTGTACAGGTAGATATACTCTTCCTTCCATTCTTGATTCTATAAACCTTGTTTACTTATGTCATTAGGCTAAGTCAAAATTTCACACTCATTTTAATTCCAAAATATATTTTTTTATTCAGTCTTATAATTTGTGGGGGGTTTTGTTTGTTTTTTGGTTTTGTTTTTGTTGGGTTTTTGTTTGTTTGTTTATTTATTTCTTGGGCTTTGTTTTTATTTCCTTTTTTGTGGTGTTTTTTTGTATACATGACATGATTAGGCCACCTATGACAAAGAGGTTTGCTTTTGAGTACAGGAACTACCTCTAGTACTATAAATAATTTGGTCCAGCATAACTTTTCCACAGTAATTATACAAAGAACAGAAATGGTCCTAATTTTGGAAGACAAAATTATTTTTCAAAACAGTCATAGTTACCAAGGATTTTTCAGAGAAATAACTTGAGTCTTAGAATCAAGTCTTACTGCTGTACACTAAAATGGCTGCTTTATTTGCAGGTTTAAAGTAGTTGCCATTTCCAGTCTGTGAAGGTTCATTTTCTTCAAACCTAAATAAATTTTAAAAAATAGATATATAAAATTTTAAAAAATAGATATAACTTTTTCTGGTTCTCAATTAGCTCTACAGTGAGTGCACTGATTATTCATCACAGTTCTGCAGTAGAGTACTGTAATCACTGCCTGAAAAGCTATAGTTATACACTTGTAGCGCCAATAAGCAAGAAAACAGTTGATGCCTCAGCAATGGCAGAAAATGAAACAAAAAAGTTAGAATCAAGGAAGAAAAACAAACAAGTTTGGAATTCAGAGAAGGAAATTCTTTTCTGTAGCTCAAGATTCTTTGAAGCATTTGTTGTGATATTGCCTCTCTCAACCACTTTGGTTTTTTTTAATGAATATTTCATTTTAAAAATAAAATTATTTCTCCGATATATAATATAGCGTCAGGAATAAAGGAGGAAAAGAAAACAGGAAAGAGAGGTACTCTAAAATCATGGTGCAAATTTGTTGTAAATTAAGTAAAGTTTTGCTTATAGCTTGTTCCTAAAAACTGTCTTCTCAGAGAGTAACCTTGGGAGGTGTCCCTGCTCAGGGAGAAATCCTGGCATGCAGCCTGAAGCTGTCCAGGAAAGTGACTCTTGGCTGTCCACTGTTTATGAAATAAGACAATTAATTTATATTCATATTTGCATAGCAACAATGATGGTAGTTTCTTCCATGTGTGACTTGGGTCAGACCTTGACCAGCACTATGGTTTGGTAGGCTCATTGCTCCTGTTGTACCTTGGATACCTTCTGTTATCTGTCTCCATCAAAATTTGCTTTGAGGATCCATTATGACCACCACTGTCACAGGGAGACACACAATACTTGCTCTTGAAAACAAATTCCTTTGAGAACTGAAGTCCGCAGAGAATTTCCTATCAGTTTTCAACAGCTCTGAACTTACTGCAGTACATACAGATCTGCAAAATCTCCTTCAGGGAAGTGACACTTCAGCAGTGACTTGCAAGCTTATAAAATACTTACTTTTTATCATTTGTGGCAGAAAAACGCAGATGAAACATATTTTACATGCCTGTAATCTGTTAATTGTTTTGTTATATCTGGAATTATGATTTTGGGATGCTGTTTAATATGCAAGCATCCCAAAATAATTTTATTTTTAAAAAAAATTGTGAAATGAAGATGGAATTTCAGAAGAGTATCTTGTCTCGGGAGACTGACTGCAGAAGCACTTTTGAAATTTGTCTTGGAGTTTCTTGCCCTGTTAATGTAGTCAACCGTAGCCAATGTATTATCCATCATTCCAGGGTTATGCATGTCAGAACTTCAAGGAGGCATACATGAGAGATTTGAAAGAATCATTTTTTATTCTATATAATCACACAGTGAATGACAACAGATTCACTCCACCCCTGCAGATGCCCAGTGTATTTTATGCTGCCTGCAACAGGAGCATTTTCACCTTGCAAATAAAGGCTTAATATGGGTGAATATACTGCATTAGCTCAGTACAGCTGTGAAAAAAGTCACTCCATTTCTTTTTCTCATATCTGGATGGAAAAACAGAGCAGCATCTCCTTTTTAAGCTTAATAACATGATGTGTTTTCTTCTTATTTACATGATCTCAAAGGTCTTTTCTTACTTTGATTCTGTGATATTGCTTTCATTGTAATTATGGTCTGCACAATAGTATATAGGTGTGCATGTACATATATATATATATATATATATAATACTTTATGTATGTACGTCTGTGTATATATCAACATACACATATAACATACTCCTTAATACACACCATATGTAAAACACTTAGCTTGCTCATGATCTGTTTTAAAAGAGCATCCTGAGTCATTAATTGTTTATTGTTGAGACAAAAAGGAGATTGAAAATTAATTTTTATATGATTAATTACTTGTCTTTCCATGAGTCTAAAATAGAATAAAAGCTATGCTTCAGATAAAAATGTTGCGTATTTGACACCTGCTAAAGGATGAGCTGGACTCCATTGTCTAAAAAGGCTAAGCAATATAGGTACATGCTCTTCATTTTTTATGTTATACCATATTTTATAACATACTACAGCAAATAACTCTATGCACCTTCCATGATTTTTCTAGCTATACACGGGAAGAGGAAAATAATCTTTCCTCTTTCAAGCTCTTAATCATATCTCCTCTTTCTATTAATAATGTAGGGGAACTTCAATAGTGAAGCGAACGGAAAAAATATTTACTCAGGTGGTTCACTAGTGAAAGCTAATTTAGCATTTCATCAAATACAGATACAGAGGTTGTGACCTTAGCTGGTTAACCAATTTGCTTTCTTTTAAAACTTCAACTACAGATACAATTTTTTTTCTTACTTTTATTAAATTTCTGTATTTCTTGTTTTGTGATCTCAATCAATAATATGAACTTGAAGTCTGAAAAGGTCATAACAAATATTCTGTACATTTCCATATCTGAAAACACTCTGCTAATGCTCTCGCTGACCCATCAGTAAGGTCAAGTTGTTCCCTTTTCATAACAACAAGTACCTTATTTCTAAGGAAGTGTGTTCTTTCATTTTTAATGCAACTTGACAGTTTTGACAGGGAAAGATAATGACAGTGTAAAATAGCTTTCAAAAAAGTTCAAAGACTAAAAAAAGATATATACATGCTACATAGCTTCTGAACTGTTCAAGAAATTGAAACAAACTAATTTATTTATGGTGCTGTATGAATGCAAATAATGTGCATCTGGTATCAAAAGGATGAAACTCTCAAATATTAGTTACAGGTAGCTGTCTTTGATAATGAAAGCAGATTGTGCTTACTCATTGCAAAGTATTTGAGCTGACCATTTCAACACACTCGTGCTTGTTGTTAACTTCCCTTGTTCTAACTCATGTTACTGACCCTTAAATCTAAATGTTATGGGTCTGGGGACTAATCAATATATCCACTTTGCACACATCGTGGTGCAACCCCGGCCAACAACTCAGCACCACACAAATGCTTACTCAGTACCACCCACAGTGAGATGGAAAGAGAATCAGATGGGTAAAAGTGAGAAAGCTTGTGGGTTGAGATACAAATAATTTAAAACTGTAAAAAAAAATAAATAAAAAAAAAAAATTGAGCCAACAAAGAGAGAGGAACAAGCCAGTCACTTTTTATAAGACTGAATGTCTCCACTCCAGTTTTAGAATTATGCAAACTTTTTTGCTGTGCAAAGCTTCAGAAAATGACATCTACTCTGAATATTGCCTTCCCTTATTAAAATAACTGATGCAGTTTTATATAAACACTTCTCATCTATAGCTATGTGTCAGTCAAACTGCAAGATTTCCCTCTGATTTTACTTGATTTAGTCATCCTTGGCACCTTTGTTAAAAATCTTCGTATGTAAAATGTTATTCTTACATTCAAATTCCCAATTGTCATAGAACACAAAGAAATGCTAAAGCTTGAAATTCTCATCTTTTTTAAATGTAGACAGCTGTAAACACATACACATGAACAAATGAAAACACAAGAATTTTCAGCATTACCAGATTAAAAAAAGACATATTTCAGGGAATTGTTCTGGAATTCAGGCTATCCCACAAAAAATTATGCTGAAGGAACTGTTATGTTTAGTAGAAACCATTTTAGGTGAAGTGTGGAATTGCTACTTTATTTCCATAAATTCAGCAAGCCAAGATTAATCTATGAAAGTTCAAATGAAATCACTACTATGATCATAAGAATAAGAATGGAGGTAAAAATACTTCCTTTTTTAAAACATTCATAGGTTTTAATCTTTCTTTACCTGCACTCTTACATATTCAAGTTTTCAATTTAATATAAAATATTTTAAAATATATTTGTTTACAAAGGAATAAGTATCAGGTACACAATCTACATTTGGATGTTAAGCAAAAAAATGAAGTGCACTGGTTTCTCTCTTTACATCACAGTGGGTGGGATGATCAGAATTTTATGCTTAGAATAGAGATGAACCTTCTTTTTTGAACACAAATTTGTTTTTGTGTCTGGGCTTTGAACTCCATCATAAACATATATGCCTTGAATTTACTCTGCATAAATAAAAAAAGTTATATTTATTAAAATATTACTTTTAAGGGGTAATATTGAAGATATTTTTAAGTGCTGATATAATAATGTGATTTTACTCCGATTTTTGAGATTTTAGAATAATAAAATCACAGAACTGTAGCATAGAATAGATTAGTACAATTAATTGGGTTCAGAATAGATACCCTGAGATCATTTCCTCTCATTCTGTCACTGTGAAAACAGACTGACCACACCTTCCTACAGCCGCCTTTCAGGTAGCGATACAGAGTGATAAGATTCCCCCTGGGCATCCTTTTGTTCAGATCAAAAAAAACAACCTCCCTCCTCCTTGTGAAACCTGTACACCATACCCTTCACCAATTTTTTTGATCTTCTTTGAACATGACTAATACACAATCACTTGTTATTTGATGAGATGCAGACTGATTGCAGTATTGCAAATGTCAAAACAATTTGTTCTGTAGAGGAATCCCTAACCTCAGACCTAGTAGGAAAAACAGTGCATAGAGAGTGTTAAAAACAGAGAGAGAAACACTTCTGTCAAAAAAATCTGAACATTTTTTTGTGTCATTTCAAAGAATACACTGTAGAATACACTTTGACATATCTTTACTGCTTTCTGATTGGAAAAGCAAGAGAACTTTATTGAAAATGATGCAGTTCTGATTAATTATTGATTTGGGCAAGTGTAACAGCAGCCTACTTGGACATATGGGTGAATTACAAGTGTGTTAGAATGGTATGCAATTGGTAATGTCAATACCATTAGATGCTGCAGGAACACTGTATTTGGCAGAAGAAAACTATGCTCTTTTCACTGCAGGAACTAATTAGTTGTGGAATAGTATCTCCAGACAACTTTGAAATCCCCATCTAAAAGTATTTGGCAATTCAGCAACAAATATTTGGACTTTTATTTGAGGAATTACTTCTGCTGGGTCAAATTCTAAAGCTTCCCCTGGTTAATGTTCTGTAACTTGCTTTGCCTCTAGATATGAATATTGCTATCTGAATCTGTTAAGTGGCAATGTGCTGTCAGAATAACACATTCAGTACGTGAAGGTAAACAGAAAAAAATATTCCCTTATTTAATTACTTGGATTTATTTAAAAAAGAGCATTGATTGACAAAAGGAATAAAACTTTTAAAAGTTTGTCAACTCTTTATTTATTGTTACAGATGCATTTTCTGATCTCAAAGAATTCAGAACCTAAACAAATACTTTCAGAATTCTATTTATCATACAGGTAATTTTTAAAAATATTTTCTTAGATCACTTTTTGTTTTCATCTTCACCTTTACCTGAACCACTAGAATAAATGCAACCTGCTTCAAGTAGAAAAATAAAATAATAAAAAAGCTAAATCCACCTTTGTCATGCTTACTGCATTTTAGTATTGATAGACCTAAATCAAGCTACACTTCAGGGTTTCTGAAGTGGTAACATTGCTAGAAGCAACTTTCTCCTTGTATTTCTGTCTCAGCTTGGATCAAGTTATGCACTATACCTTAAAGAGAAAATGCTTTTACAAGGCTTCCAGCCCCAGAGGGGCTAAAATCTCTACAGCAATTTAGAAAATACAGACACATAGAGACAGTATGAATAAAGAGAATTGGTAGACACCTGTTTCCTGATCCATTTTGACCCATCTCCAGAGTCCATGACAAGTGGGATGCATTTCAGCAATGTTCGTGTGATGTCTGAAATCCAACCTAATGCAGCACCTAGACCCTTTAAAGCCTAGAAACAACTGTACAGGGTCCAGTTGATTGTTTTAAGGTATGATTTGTATTGGTGATTAAAATAACATTTAAGGCAGTCAGAGAGAGTGAGACAAAATGAACTCTTAGGGAGTCCAGGGCACAAGTCTTGCCTTGCAGAAGAGGGACCTAAATGTCAGGCAACAGTGGGGCTTGTACAGGGTAAAGGCTTTCTTCTACCCCTTAAGTCTGCACCAAAAGATATCTCCAGGAAGATACTGTTACAAATTCTTGCAAGGACATGTCTTGATACTGAGGGTTGAATTTGCATGTGAATTTGCATTTAAGCATGCAAGCTGTCTATAAGATGCATAATAAGACAGGATAATTTAAAACATGGCAGTTTTGTGCTGAGAATAGCTGCCAAAATTATTTAAGAGAAGAACACAAGGGAAATAGAATTACAATTTTTACCTGACACCTTGAACTCTGCAATAACAAAGACAGGGTGAGTGAAGTAATTGAAGCAATTACAGGCATATCTCCATGTCATAGACTGGTCACCTGGGGGTAAATATTTTAATTTCTTATGGAGAATAAACACTTAAAACCATGATAAAAAAATCATCAATTTTGCCCAATTAACTGGAACAGGAGTTGGCAGGCTTCAGTAATGTACAGTACAAGCTCCAATTCTGTAAGTTACCACATACATCTGCGCACAGACAGGAGCTATCACAGCGTTTACAGAGGTCTTATGCTCTCAGAAGCGAAACAAACTCTGTGATCCTCCAGGACATCTCAAATGGCACAAAACATTTTGTTTAAGCAACTGGATCATACTTCAGACTTTTTCTAGTTATTAAAAAGCCAGATGAATCAGCTCAAATATAGATATTTAAAACTCAGTTGGACAGCTCAAGTTCTAAAAAAATGAATTTCACTTCACGACTATCACTGGAGTGTGTGAAGACCTCACACTGAGCTCAATCAGGGCACTTAAAGCCTCTGAGCACTTAGGGTGTGGACAGTCTCCTCCAATACATTAACATTTCTTTTTAACAGAACATGTTTTCCTACATTTTTATATTTTCATTGCGGCATGCTGGCATCCCAGTTAAGGCATGTTTAGAGAGCCCAGACTCATGGAATAGCAGGTAAAGAAGCGTGATGATTGAGGTTTTGGTTTGTTTTGCATTTTTTTTTTTAAATTTAGTTTATTCAGAATAGATAAAAATTGTGCTAAACTTGTCATTTTAGAAATGTGCACACCCACAACTGGAGTTGTAGGCATGTGTGGGGCAAATATACCCACTGTGTAAAGCAGCGTCCAAGCAGTAAGCTTGAAGATCTCATGCTGGCCTGATTAACAAAAGAATCAGATAGTTACCTGAGAAGTTTTATAGAACTTAACTTTGACTTTATTAACATGCTGTTAGAAAATATCTGTGCATGCACAGATGTGGCCACTGAAAATTGTCCATGTCCTAGAATTTTTGAACTACTTACTCTCAGGTTATTCATGAAGGTTCAAAAACTTCAATAGTAAGTTGTGAGCTCAAGATAAATTGGAACAAAATATTGCCTATCTTAAAATTGAATGTCTCTAATTAATTTTCTGTACAATCTCCTTTATTTCATTATGGACAAGTCAGACTGATCTTGGTAATCTGAAATTTAATTGAGAAATAGAGAATCCTGAGAATGACTTAAGCAAGGAACATTAATCAAGAGACAAGATCAAATAAGAAAAAAGTAAAAAAAGAAAAGTAAGCTGAGTGTAAAAAATGACCATCTCTTCCTCATTGACTACAGGGATTTATTGTAGCTAATGATAAATATCTTAAGCTGCTTCTATACTGTAAGATAAACATACAGCTTGGCGTGTTTTACCAGATCACCTGGTTGTCCAGACTTATTTGCATGTACTGCAGCTCCTGTTTATACCAGGATTGTTTTTGCCAAGAAAAAAAAAATCACCTTGGGAATAAAATTCCTGATGTTTTATGCAGCAGTCAGTTTTTTTCTCAGTTACTATCCACTCCCTATTTTGTTTTATGACACAAAATATCATTTGGAAAAACTCTTAGACATGGCACATGTTGTTAACAACACTTTCTCTTCATTTTTAGTCTGCATTTACTGGCTTTAATCAAAGGAAGGTTCTGAGTTGCAAAAGTACCATTCTCTTATCACAGCTTCTCAGAGCAGTTCCTGACATGACACTTCCCTTAGTCTTAGTATTAAATGTTTAAATACACTTGGGGTTTTCTCTGAGAAATCTGATCAAAAGAGATTTAAATGGAAAGACTAAACTTCTCTTTTAACTTCTTATTATTTTTCTAGTCGTAAAAATTAGTAATACCAATAATGACTAAAGTTCAGAAATGCACAATTGTTGCTCATCTTTGCCAACTTAAGGACAAAACAGTTATTGCTAATGGGATGAGAAATCAACTTAAAATGTGATTAACGCATCTAAGAATGATTATCTAAGAAATGGAGTAGAAAAGGATTTCTAGAGCAGATAAAATGCAAAATTCAAAAGTAAAAAGTATTGTAATTTAAAAAAATATTTATTTCTATAATTAAATCAGAATTCCCAAGAAGCTGAAAAATTTTGGCATGGAAGGTGTGCTACAAACACTGGTTAATTATGAATTCAGGCTGATAAAATTGGCAAACCAATGAAAATTCAAATTCATTTTGGCATGCTTATTCAAAATAATTTAAAAAATATTCTGCAGTTGTGGTTTTTTTTTTTTTTTTTTTTTTAATTTGGAAGGTGTTTTTTTTTTCCATTCTGCTATTTTAAAAGGAAAAAAATCAGCTTTTTTATTGCACCACAGTATAAGTGGGTTTGTTATATCCTTAGCAGCTGTGACTGTTCTCTCAAAACTTTTGACAGTGCATCCCAGTATGGACTAAACTGCATTCTGCTAAGTATTACTAGGGATAATAGTAATAAGAGATTGATTTTTTTTTTTTCGTTAGGCAGAGTACAGCGCAAATAACTCTAAAAAGTCAGCCTCCTGAGAATCCCTTTATCCCTGATTTTGCTTGCTGTAAGCTTGAAATGTTTTGCTACAAAGCTGATAACAATTCATGACAGCTACCACACTACTTACAGATTTCAG
>VZSU01000689.1:745579-833085 GCA_013398715.1 Nesospiza acunhae | reverse complement strand
GTGTGAGGGAGCAGTTATTCTCTATCACTGTGTAAAGGTGGTTATATGTCTTGGGGACATTCTTGCTGTGTTTGGCATATATTAATACCTCATTTGAAAAGGGCTTTTGAAATGAAATTACTGTTGTTTGCTTTTTAGAAATTTTATTGTAGTATGTCTGCAGTCCCTATAAAATATTTTTAATCCTGAAAAGATACTGTTTATTAATGGAGGGCTAAATTATACCATAAAAATTAATAATTTTACTTGCCTTTAGAAGATTTCATACTTATTTATCTGGATGATTTTTTTCTTCTTTTACATTTAACATTTGAACATTTCTAACTAGCTTCTTCAAAAGCATTATTTAGTATGTGTTTTTCACATTTGATTAGTTGCTTCTTTACATTAAACAAGTCCCATTTCTTGTTTTGTTGTGATTTTTTTTCTTACTTTTTGTTTTTTGCTCAGTATGTCCCGTTGCTTATTAGGATGCAAGAAAAAAGTTTGTTAGACTAATTCTTCCAGAGAACACACACTATTCTAGAAATGAAAAGCTCTTTGTACTTTATTTTTCTATGGCTGTTTATCACTAGGAATATGCTTTTGAGGGTAAAATGACCTGTATTTTAATTAGATAAAGTTGAATATATTATTATTATTATTATTATTATTATAAAAAGGATATAGTCCTAGGTTTCCATTTCAAATAGTTCAAAATATGAACCCATGTTGTGGATACAGGGCCTTGTACATATATAAAATCAATGCAAATTACATAAGGATTTTGTTATACTAAAGTATACAATGAAGTAGAGAGCTAAGACTAAAAGTTAGGGCAGGATTCAGCAGTCCACACGTGGATGTTTAATGTCATTTCAGGTCTCTTGGGTTGTCAAGGATATTCATATAAGTTTGACAAATACAACACTGATTTTCTGACAGACTCATGACTTTTTATCTAATCCTAGTATGGTCAGGTGAAACCTTGGAGAACACCAAAACCAAAGAAAAGACCTCTCTCTTAGCACCCGAACCCTACCTTTGGTTAGCGTGCTGGTGAGATCTTACAAGGGAAAGAAGTTAAAGGACAGTAAGATACAGAAACTCTTCTTTAAAATGTTGACTATTCTAACACATTAAAGTATTTGAAATTGACCCATATGTAACCTTCAGTAGTTACACATAGGCCAAATTTAAGGTTCTGTAGGTGAGCTTGGTGTCCAAGCACCCATCAGAATCAGTAGAATGACAACAGACTGCATGAAACCTAGGCAGCTGACCCTACCGCAAACTGAGTTACGTGGGGTGGGATTCCATTCTCTGCATGAAAACATCCTCCAATTTCTCAGCACCATACCTTTCTTCGTTAGAGTGATATCTGTGTTTTGGATTAGGAATGGGAATGGTTCTGATGTTTTTGTTTTTGCTAAGTTGTGTTTATCTTAAGTCAAGGACTTACTTCCCCTTCTTCTGCCAGTGGGGAGTTACACAAAAGAAACTGGAGGGAGCATAGCAGGGACGGGTGACCTGAACTGTCCAAAGAGATAATTTATGCCACAAAAGGTCACACCCAGTATATAATCTGGGAGGGGAGTTACTGAGAAACATGGCAAGTCTCTGTTCCGGTAGAGGGGACTGGCATCAGTCAGCAGGTGGTGGACAGTGCTTGTTTGTTTCCTTTTTATTAGTTTTTTGTTTCCTTTTCATTATCATTACAATTATTTTTTACTGTCATGATTGTATTTTACTTTATTTTCAGTTATTAAATTGTTCTTATCTTAACATAAATGCTTTATTTCAACCCTCTTCCCCATTCAAACAGGGTGGGGGGAGAGAGGAGGGGATTGAGTGAGTGGCTTTGTTGTGCTTAGTTTCCATCTGGGCTTAAATCACAACAACATCTAATGCCTATTTACAAAGCATATCATTGAAATAATGTTGCAAGTGTTAGAAAGCTAATCTGTGACTTCTGTGAAAGCATTTCTATTTATATCTATGAAACACAACAACTTTCTGGGAGAGTCATATTCTAGGATAATTAAGATATTAACTTAAGACACCCAGCTAAATATAACTATTTAATTTGGTAACATTTTTTTTCATGGGACTTAATTATGTTTTCACATAGTTGATGTTGACAAGGTTATTAACTACCACTATTTGTTCGGCAAGCAGAATGGGTGAACCATTAATGCATCATGGGTTGACTAATTTTCTGAAGTAACTCCACACTGTCTTTGTTTTCTG
The DNA here is from genome assembly GCA_013398715.1 of Nesospiza acunhae. Classification (NCBI taxonomy): domain Eukaryota; kingdom Metazoa; phylum Chordata; class Aves; order Passeriformes; family Thraupidae; genus Nesospiza; species Nesospiza acunhae. Next base: position 830,856 of record VZSU01000689.1, on the reverse strand, counting down.
GAAGTAAATTATTTAAGACTTTTAAAATATATTCACTACAGTTTGGTTTCTACTGATTTACTTCTTCGTTTCTGTCTTAAACCACCTGTCCTCAAAAATATATATATTTCTAAAACAATAAAGTAGTAAGTTAGATCATAAAGGATCAATACATATTTTCTCCTGATTATTTTTTAATGCACAGTACCTTTGTCTCTGATACTGTTAACTTGTCCTATTCTTGTAACCTTCTGGGTCTTCCTTGATTCCAACTTTTTTTTTTTAATTGTTTTGCAACATTGAGTTTGTGCTTGTTCTTTTTCTACATTCCAATAACTAAGACATGAAGATTCCCAAGAAAATATGATATTTTGGAAACATGCTAGAACTAGAATTCTGCCTAACTCTCACTAAAGTAGGATAATTAAGGCTATTGATGTTAAGTCCCTGTATTCTTTGATTCTTTAACAATACATGAATAAATAGTAGTTCTTTACGCTGTTTATGTGTTTCTATAAGATTGTTATTGTTTATTGAATATCATTATAACATTTCAATTTTTTCTTTAAAAAAATCCACTTTTTGCTTTTAATTTACACTTCAAATTACATTTTAAAGTAAAAGCTAGAAGCTCCTACTTAGGATTTCATACATGTTGAGCATTGTTTTTAATAATGTCATGTCTTCATTAGTGATATGTTTAGGAAAAATTAATTCAAGCAATTAACTTTTATATAATATTTTATTTATCTCTTTATTTCATCTTACTTTTTTACTTAATATGTTAACTCATTGTGACTAAATTTTTGGAAACATTTGAGAGTTCTATAAAAATCAGGATTGAATGTGCATAAACTTATTTTAAAGTACTGAACTGAATCACATTTCAGTTCATCACTGACTTTCACATGTGGGACATAGAATTTTTGTCTGTCTAAAGGGGTAATGGGTAGGAAGGAGTGGGAGTGCTCTGAGCTTCCCATATCTTGCAATTAATTGGTCATATAGATAGCTCTACTTTCCAATATCTTTTTGCACAGATTTGCTAGAGGTAATTATAGTCTATAAATAAACAAAAAGTAGTTTTAATATGCACTTAGAACTTACACTAATCCAACACAGTCATTGGAACAGTTAAATGTAAAATAGGAAATGAAAATATTTAAGAATATTAACATCACCAGAACAAGACAGAAAATATGTTGCAATTAAATACAGAAATAAAATATTTGAGTCTAATTTTAGCAAATGATGATGATACAAGGAATTAATCTAAATTCTGAAAGAGGAATCCAGGAAGTTATTTTGCAAAAGTAATTTTGCTGCACTATTATTATAATACAAAAATACTGTGTTAATCTTTATTAGTCTGCATTTTTCTCCAGTTTTGTTTGTAAAAAATGTTGATTATTCTTGCTGCTTTGGAGATATTGAATCAACTTGGGGCTGAAATTGGACTTTGAGATAGTAATGTCTCAAAGTGTTTACAAATGCATTTTCTTATAGTTAACAAAAGTGGCATCTCCCTATGGCAGATAAAATGTACCAGTTTAGCCGTGTAGATGGAATATTCAATGAGGTTGTAAATCTGCAATTTGGACTGATTATATGCGGAACTCAAAGAATTTTAATCTCTTTAACAATTAAGTGCCTGAACAATGTTCATATATCAGCTATGGCAGAAGGCAGCTTGTTAATAAGAGAATATCCTTTCCACCCCTTCTATATGACCTTGTAAAGTATTTTCCAGTCAAATAAGTAACTTGAAGCCTTATCTTTTGAGACATTTGAAACAGAAACAGACATAGCTGAGAAAACAGGAGACGAAAATAGCTTACTGACTATAAGATTTGAGGTTATGTGTAGTGCCAAGTAAGTAAATCTCTGACCACATAAACAAAATTATCATTATATCTGTTATGATGCCAAGACAGTTTGCAATGATATTAGTAGAAATATTGTTTTATTCCCCTGCCCTTTAATTTCTGATTTTTTTGTCCATACTCATTTTTTGTCATGTATGCTGTTTTAGTCAGGAATTCTCTAGCTATGATTTTATAAGATAATAATAGGTGGAAACTTTTGTTAATAAGGTCATGTTGTGTTTCAGAGTTTGGAAGAACATTTTTTTTGTGTTTTACCAGGTTGTTTTTTAAAGTATTTTTCACAGAGTCCTTGATAAAGCCTGGCCTCACCCTATCTTCACAGAATGTCTGATGATGACCACAAGTCAAATGGACCATTTAGTCCACTTAGTAAATCATCTTACTGTGCCCATGGCAACTTCAATGCAGCCTCCAAGAAGTGCTAGTGGATAAAAGCCAAACTGCAGCAATAATTGCAGCAACAGCAACTGCAGCAGCAGAAGGCACTGAGAAAATATCTACAAGTTGTTTTTTTTTTTCCAGGATATCTAGTCTAAGGAAGAACAGTGAATTTAAATGTAGAAAGCAGGAGGGGAAAAAAAAAAGGTCTCTTTGAAGAGTCTAAATGAAATAACAATATGAATTAAGTCCAAGATGGCATAATTGACAGGCAGTAATCTATACCTTTTGTCTGATGTTTAAAGAAAGCCCAGCCTTGCTTTCTCCATACAACCATTCCTGTCTTCATGGAGCTTCTTATTAAAAGGTGACTAGAATCTGATAAATGGAATATTTAGTGCTGAAATAGTCATGCTTTCAGTACAAATATTGTGTAATAGTCCAAGTGACTCTATTAATCTGTTTGAAATGAAGAAAATAAAGTCAAAAGCTATAAATTAATTTACCTACAGAAAGCTTTAATTTACTAAATGTCTCCCCAACTCTACGCTGTCACTCTAGCTTGCAAACTCTATATTGCTGTTTTCTCAAAAGATCATTACACCAATTAAACTTTTTTAAGTGGTTTGCTTTGTCTAAAAATATCGCATGTATCTTTTGAAGTGATATTTCATTTCTTTGTTTCTGGCTGTTTGTCTCTTCCATAGGAGAAAACTTGCTAGAATTTCAAGAATGAATAAGTCTCAGTCAAGGAAATAAAACCACAAGTATGCAAACACAATGAAAGCACAAAAATTTTTTTTTTTTTATATTAAAATAAATGTAATTAAGAAAAAGAATATTGTCATCTCTGTTACAGTTATGCCTTTCAGTATAGACAAGTATAATTAATTCATGTGAGTTCAAAGCTTTATTTAGAAGGAGAGGAAATTACATCACTGAAATAATTAAAACTAAGTAATTTAAACTGAGTTTAAATCCATTAATATATTCTTTAGAAGGCAATATCAACTCCAAGTGTTAAATAATGAAACTTAGGATAGCTCTGGTATACACTTTATCAAGTAGGATCACACTGAATGAACATGGTTCTCTGACAAGTAATTGCAGAGGCATAGTGTATTTACTGCTTCAGGAAAAAAAAAGAAAAATAATACCAAAATAAAACAAAAAAGCAAAAAAACCCCAGCAACCAAACAACATAAACAGGGAAAAAACCCAAAACCAGGTATCTGTGCCTGGAAGGGATAAATTCCTTAAGTATCTTCCTAAGTGTCACACTATTGAGAAGGGATGCAAAAGTAAATAATGAGCCATGTAGGGGATCACTCTTAGTGGAGCCTGTAGAAGAGACACAAAGATCATACTGATTCAGAATTGGGTAGTAGGAAGTCATCACAGGCTGTTAGACTGTGGCTGAAAGGAATGCTCTTCTACTTAGGATCAATTTCTTAGTTGAAGAAACGAGTGCTCTCAGCTCTCATGCACTAAATAATTTTGCCTCACTTCACAAGCAACAAACTAGAATTGGATCTAACATATGTCCCAAAACTTTTCAAAGCTTGGAACACTGACAATAATAATGAAAACGAAAGTGAAGCCCCAAAGCAAAACTTAAAAATCACAAAACGTTTGTACAGTGATTAGTTTCTAAGTTTCACTCTCAAGGTAATAAAATAATGTTGTCATCCATGAAGCCATTACACAACTTGAAAATGATTTTTTTTTCCTGATCAGTTGAGGACTGGGCAGAAGTGTTTTTTTCTTTGTCAAAATATTCTATACACAGTTAAGATATGTAAAGGGCTGCTGGCAATTCCTTTTGATACTCTTTTATTTTGACAATTGTGAAGCCCAGGACCATATGATGTTGCTATTAATGTCAGATGTCTGCTGGAAGAACAGTGAGCTTACAACAACAAAGATTTTCAAATGTACAGATAAAGAAAAAAGCAACAAAGGAGAAACCAAATGCAATAAGGACAAGAAAGGAAAGCAACTTTGATAAATTATGCAGTCTAAGCTAACTAAAAGCAGTAGATGACCCTACATTTTTCCCCATTTATTTCCTTTTTTACAGTTGCTATATTATCAAGTAATTTTGAGTAGTGTTGTTTTAAGATCCCAAACAGAAAACAAAATTCCTTCATCCTTTGTACAGCAGCCAAAACGACAATAAAAACAGCAAATTAAAAAATTACACACTTTATTTTGTAAATCTATTGTAGATAACTAAATAGAGATTTTAAGGTACAATAATGAGTTTAGCAGAGATTTATCATAAAAAAAAATTAAGAGATTAATGAAAACTGATATAAATTACAGAGGTCTTCATTAGGGGAAATGAGCATTAATTTCACGCTAATGCTGGTATTAAGTTACATTATAAATTCTCAAATACATTTTTAAAAGATTGCTGGTACCATCAACTATTTAATAGAACTCAGACTTTTTGGATATGTTATTATTATGTTTTAATTGGTTTTCAAAAGCATCCATTGGGCTGACTTGGAAAACATAAGTCCTTTTCATAATAAAAGCTTTTGTCTCAAGAATGCGGAGCTGCTGAGCCTTGGAGCCTTTCACTGAAACAAACATTTCAGTACTGCATCTGCTAGGAATAATTTTTATACCATATTCTGATGCAAGGAAGACAGCAGGAACAAATAGCTACAAGAAGGTTAAGGAGAGTGAGAAGGGTTATCTCTTTGTCTTGCAGCCCATATTCAGATATAGGGTAATGCAGTACTCCTCTCCTTGAACAACTTACAGAGAAGTTAAGGCGTTTCTCTCTAAGTAGCATTGCAGCACTTGAGTAGAGATGAGCAAGAGAAGGCATGAACAGAAGTCATTCTGTGTTTGGAGTATTGTGCTGAACATACACTAGTCAAGTGGTTGAAGAACCTTCCAAGTCCTCTGCAGCAAGGGGAGTTTTGCCTTCTAGTTGGATGTGATATGGAACCTCTCTAGTAACCATATCAAGGTGAAATAAGCCTGGCATCTTGGATTGTAGATACAAGTGAAGCAATCACATAGGGATATGAGAAAAACTAAAAGTGTAATCCATCAACCTGAAACTTAATTGAAACTGACGTGGACTTGGGTACAGACATATATTTATGTGAGGGTTCTATTCTGGGCAGCTGTCTGTGAAGGACATTATTATTCAAAATATGAATCTAGATTGTTCAAGTTAAGAGATTTTCTTAGTACATGGGAGAATATTGTGGTTTATGAATGGTACTCCCCAGTTCAGAGCCCTCACCAAAACTTTTCCAAACCAGATGTGGAACACTTGCTCTCACCCCACCCCCCCCACCCCCCCCTTTTCGTTTGGGGGTTGGAGTTGAGAATTGAAGGCACAAAAGCTAAAGTCACAGGTTGGAATAAGAACAATTTTAATGGGAAGAGCAACAAGATAAGAAAACAAACAGAAAAAGCAACTATTCTAATAACAAAACTGAAAAAGGAGAGGATCTAAGATACTCACCAAGCTCAGGACAGTAAATGAAACGGTGGTGGACGGACCCTATTCCCACCATGCTTCCTTCCCATGTGGAAAGGGACACCTGTCTTCTAGGAAGCAAGAGAGTCACCTTCCCCAGGCAATAACATAAGATGATATGGAACAATATTAGGCTCTTGGCTATGTCTACACAAATCCAGGCTCTACCCTTTCATGGCTACTGTGAGAAATTAACTCTGTCCTTGGCCAAAACCAGAACAAAGATATAAAAAATCATTTGCATTGCAAATCAGATAGAAAATTAAACAAACAAAAAACCACACCCACCCATACTTTTTTAAAATAATTTATGGGTTGCCATATAAAGTTCCTGAAGAACTAGAAAATACAGAATATTTTTGGGGAAGAATGTCGTAAACTTTCAATATGGGTTCAAACTCCAGACTCCAAATATCTAACTGTAAATTTCTGAATATAAATTTTTAAGCTTCTGTAGCAGATGTAGTGTTTAGATGAATTGTCCCTAAATTGCCTTAGTCTTAAATGAAATTTGACATATCTTGCCTGAGTTTCAGTTGCCAAACTGTGAGAGCAGAGATCAGCTTCAGGTCTAGCCTAATGAAAATGTCTCAAATACCCTAAGGAGTTTCCAATGACATTTGATGCTTATGTATGCTTCTGAGAAACTATCCTCTAATTAACAGTGTAGGGATCTGATCTCATCTCTCAGTTTAAGGTAAATATCTACAGTTTGTCACATGTGTAGCTCTCTGAATCAGTGACTTGCCAGCATTAGCAAACTGGATCCCAAGACTAAATTTAGAAGCCTGCAGTCTCAAGCTCTGTCCAAACCCTAACATTTGAATACATTAGTTGATGCAGATGGATCCATAATTAGTAGAAAGGGAATGGTATAATTTTTTCTCTACTCTAGGCATTTGTAATGCAACCCATTGTATTATTCGTTGCAAAGCCATAGGAAAAAAAAAGACATAAATCAAGTTAGTAACAGTAAAACAAATTTTTCATTATACATGAATATTCCTCACAAAATTGAGGTTCAAGAGAATATAGTACCTATTCCAGAACTGCTTACATCAAGGTTTCAGCCATTTGAAAATAAGCAAGTAATTAAGAGACTGGTCACATACTTGGGATTCTATGCTCTGAGTTTAGAGATTAAGGGGAAGAAAACTATACTGGGGAGTTTTATTCAAGTGCAGTGAGTCTTTTTTACTTCAGGTACAGCTATTATTTCTGCTGATGCTTGTTGCCCAGGCAACAGCTTATGCAGTGATCACTCTTCACCAGCATAAAGCATTAGCCTAAAACTGTAGAGATTTAGCTTTAGATAGACTAGAATAGAACAGAAGGGAACTATTTCAGCTGAAAGGGACATAAAGGATTACCTAGTCCAACTGTGTACCCAATTCAGGGCTGACCAAGTTAAGACATGTTATTAAGAGCACTGTTCAAAGGCTTCTTAAATAGGCTTGGGATATCAACCTACTCTCTAGGAAACCTATTCCAGTGCTAGACCACTTCTTGGTAAAAAAAATGCTTCCAAATATCCAGTTTAAACCTTCCCTGGTGCAGCTTTAAACCACTCAACATGTTCCATTACTAAGTGCCAGAGAGGAGAGACCAGTATCTCCCTCTCCACCACAGCTTCCTCCTTAGGAAGCTGTAGCCAGCAATGAGGATCACCCTAAGCCTCCTTTTCTCCAAACAAGTCCAAAGTCCTCAGCTGCTCCTCACAGGACATTCCTTCCAGCCCTTTCACCAGCTTTGTTGCCCTTCTCTGAATGTATTCAAACACCTTCACATCCTACTTAAATTCTGGTATCCGGAGCTACACAAGAGGTGAGGCTGCACCAGCATGGAATACAGCAGGATAATCACCTCTTTTGACTGGATGGTGATGAAGCATTTAATGCACCCCAGGATGTGATTTGTAATCTGGGTGCCAGGAAACACTGACTCCTAATGAATCTGCTGCTGACCAGTATCCCCAGATCCCCTTCTGGAGGGTTGCTTCACAGCCACTGCTCTAACAATTTATACTCATTCACTGCTGGTTTATGCTTCATCCAGTTCTTCACCCAGTGCACTGTGACCCCGCCTATCCCACAGCTGATTGGTGTGTTCAGAGGGATGCTGTGAGGAGTAATATCAGAACCCTATAAAATCCATGAAGAATACACCCACTGCCTTTCCTTCATCCCACTAGGAAGGTGACACAGGGATATCAAACTAGTTAAAGAGGGATTTTCCTTTGTGAACTCACTTTGACCATGACTAATGATGTCATTATTCTTCAAATGCTTTTCAATAGCAGCCTGTGTAACCTTACCCATAATTTTTCCAGGAACTAGGCTAGAGCAACAGATCTGTAGTTCCACAGACTCAGTAGATAAAGCTGGGGGAAGGAGGAGGAAGGGAGGTTGTTTGGAGTGGTGATGTTTGCCTTCCTAAGTAATGGTTACTCCTGGTGGACTCCTGCTCTCCTGGAGATGGCCGAACACCTGCCTGTCTAAGGGAAGTGGTGAATTAATTCCTTGTTTTGCTTTGGTTTTGTGCATGGCATTTGCTTTACCTATTAAACTGTCTTTACCTCAGCCCACAGGTTTTGTCACTTTTCTCTCTCCCACATCTCAGCAAAGACCAGGAGGTGGGGTGAGAAGGGCATGATCAAGCTGCTACATGGTCCTTAGTTGCCAGCTGGGATTAAAACACAATGCTTTATTTAGAAATTGCTTGCCTAGTCTTTCTACAAGACAGACTAATTTGGAGATACTTCAGTAATCTAAGGCTGCCAATGCATAGTGCTTAGCATTTATTTTGAAAGTATGTATGTAAAAGCCAGAGCCAAAAGATCAGAAAGGAAAATGCGAACACAAAATCAATTTCTATTCTATAGTCCATTTGATGATGAAATTAGAAAATTTGGTGCAGAAAGCTCTTTTGGCAAACTGACCTCCTTCAATTTCCCTGATGATACCCATTACATAAGGGTATTTTTTGAGCTTATGTTTTTAACAGTGGGTTTTCCAAAGATGTTCCCAGAGGAAAATTGGTTTTTATCTTATCAATTATAATATTTTTATAGACCAAGATTCTTCATGGATGCCAGGTCTTTCTGGCTCACTTTGTACAGGAATGTTGAGAGACAGCATTGTGAAAAATCTGCCAAAAACTTCTGTGTGAGAGAGAGTTCAGAACTGCAGCAACACTACTGAGCAAACTGAAAGAAAGGATCTAGACACTTAATACCTGAGCCAATACATTTGGACAATTTTTAACACATGCTGAAATGACCAGGGAAATTTCAAACACATAGGGAGTTTCTGCTATTCAGTACTTTCTTTCTGGAATTCCATGAGGTGTAAAATAAAATTCATCATTATATAATGGAACATAGATAATTTAGGGTTCCAGCACACAGTGAAACACCTGCCTGCTGGGCAATTTTGTGCAACATTGTTGTCAAGAAAAATGACCATCAATGAAATTGGAAGTTACTACCAGATATCTTCTGTCTTCTGTTTTATTGATAAGGGAAAACGTGGCCATGGAAATAATTTTAGTTTACTTGCTTCCAAAATCCTAAAGTTTTTTTCTGTGATAATTTTAACTAATGTCCATTTTGTTTTATCCGATTGTGTTTTCTCTGTTTAGACGCAGGTTTCAAGTACTACCAAGGAGGGTAGTCCTGTCTGATAAGGAAATTATGAGGCAGCTTTTTGGTTTCCCAGTGTTATTGTCCACAGAATCACTGCCTATGTAGGTGAGAGCTAAGCTGCAAAAGGATCTCTCTATTTCTTAATGCAGTAGAACAGTTGGATATCTCAGAAGGATAGAAGAAAAAGAAGGAAAGGGAAAGCTTTTCTTTATGCTCTTCCTGGTGTCACAGAAGTAAAAATACCCAAATGTATAAAATCAAAAGTTGCACTAAAGGTAGCATATCTCAGTAATGGGATATTTATCCTTTCATTACTTTCTGTAGCAATGCCAAAGGCAAATCACACTTGTCTGAAATAAAACTGAAGAGAGCAAGATCTGATGTATGGGGGACTAGTGAACTCAGGGCACAGGGGCCAAAGTACTGAGAAATAATGTCTGTGAAATACAGAATTGATGAGAGATCTGTTGAGAGACAGGAGATCTGTGATTCTTCTGAGGAGCTGAGGCACTAACTGGTTTGGGTTTTTTTAAGGTCAAACAGTAGTAATGAAGGCTTGTCTGTGAAGTGACTCCAACATTTGTTTTCTTCCCATGATGGCTTTGAAAACCTGACTTTGTCCCCTCAGATGTGCACAACTTACTGAACTTTTGTGTGACCTATGAAAAACATATATAAATTTGATGGAGAGCAGGAGAAAACAAACTACTCTATCTGAGGGTGAGAGTGAAGGCCTAAGTTTAATATGATAAATTATGGTAGTCTAATGATAAAGACCATGGTAACAACTTTCCCTTTGGGATTCACATACTAGATGAGAAGAGAGACACAACTGAACGTTAAGGTTTGTGTTTATGTGGTGGGGTGACACTGGCTGGATGCTAGGGGCCCACCAAAGCTGTTCTATCACTTGTCATCCTCAACTGGACAGGGGAGAAGAAATATAACAAAATGTTAGTGGGTTCAGATAAGGACAGGAAGAAATCACTCACTGATTACTGTCACGGTCAAACCAGCCTCAACCTGGGAAATTAGTTTAATTTATTATCAAAGTAGGATAATGAGAAATAAAAATCATAAAAACAACTTCCCTCCACTCCTTCCTTCTTCACAGGTTAAATATCATTCCCAATTTTCTATGTCCACCCATGCAGCAGTTCAGGGGGGTTGGGCACTGCAATCAATTCATCATACATCTTTAATGTTCCTTTCTCTTCAGAGAAGTGCCCACAGAAGTTGGGCACTTCTGTGCTGCTCCAAAATGGAATCTCTCCCATGCTGGAAGACAGTCCTCCATGAACTTCTCCAGTGTTAGTCCTTCCACTGGGCTGCAATTCCATATGAACTTCTCCAGATCCTTTTCCATGGGGCGCAGTTCTTCAGGAGCAGACTGCTCCATTGCGGGTCTCCTGCAGGGTCACAAGTCCTGCCATCAGCAAACCTACTCCAGCACAAACTTTCCACGTGATCAGAGAAACCTTTGGTTATGATTTGATCCGTGGCGGGGTCCACCACAGACTGAAGGTGGATCTCTGATCCACTATGGACCTCCATGGTCTGCCAGGGGACAGCTGCTTTTCCATGGTCTTCACCATGGGCTGCAAGGGAATCTTTACTCTGGTGCCTGGAGCACCTCCTTACCTCCAGTTTCACTGATCTCAGAGTTTCCAGATCTGTTCCTTTCATATATTCTCACTCTTGTCGCTGGTTGCTATTTCTGTTGTACCTTCTGACATCTGTGCCTTCTGACATCTGTTATCCCAGAGGCCTTACTACTGTCCCTGAAGGGCCTGTCCTTGGTCAGTAATGTATCCATCTTGGAGCCAGCTGGCATTGGCTCTCTTTGACATACAAAGGAACTTCTGGCAGCTTCTCACAGAAGCCACCCCTGTGACACATACAGGCATCACTACAACCAAAGTTTTCCGGCCCCCAAAAGCATCTTATCTTGCACAAAGACAATACAGTTTATATTTATTTTTCTTTAAGTTCCACTTTTTTTTTTAATACATTGTGCCACTACTGCAATTTAGGTTAGTTATATTAGAATAACTGGTTTTTTAGGTGATGCAAATACGTTTTATATATGCTGAAAATATCAGCTTTTTTTTTAGTGTTAAACTTTATCTATGATGAATTTTTCCCTAAGCTTTGTTGGATTGGAACATTTCTGAAATTTAACTGTCTCTCATATTTAAATTACCCAAAGGGGAATTCAATATTAGGCTTGCTTGTAAGGTTTCTTTTATTTTTTACTCAATCTAATTTTATAGTCATTTGAATGCTGGCATTCCTACCTACCTAAATGCATTTCCCTTAATATTTGTAATTATGTCATGGATGACATGTTTTATGGATGCATTACCGTACAAGCTCTCCTATTGAATCCATTTGCAGTGAATAATGTACTTGAGCATTATTTTGTGTGCAGTGCTTTTCAAGCATATAAAAATCTCACTTTCGAAACTTTTCTTCAACTTTTTATTATCTAATATGATGGTCTCCTTTTTTTGATAATTGTTTGAGTGTAGCATAATTAGCAAATAGACTTAGTCTTACTGTTCTAAAAATTATTCTCTCTACTTTCCTTCTTCCAATTTCTAGCACTTCCTTTTGCAAGTAAGACCACATTGGTTCAGTTGGCTACAATTTTATCTCTCACACCATGGATGAGATAGTCAAAGACCAAAAAAATTGTATGTCAGAGTAGAGAATAATATTTCTTTGAAGAAAAAGTACTTGTAACTTAGCATACACAGACAGATAAAATAAGATGCAAAAGAAAACCTGTCTCTATAAAAGGTCTGGGCTCATGGTTTCACAGAGGTAGAGCTTTTATACTTTAAGTCACATAACATCTCTCTCACTTGATTCCCTTCCAGTTTGTGACCCTCTACTTTTCTCTCCTGATGTGATATTTCTGCATAATTTCCTCTATACACAAGGTTCCGAAAATTTTAATGTAAATGACTCAGAGTTCTCACTTTTCACTTCTGACCTCTTTCCTCTCTTTAATCCATCATCTACCACCTCCATTTTAACATGGCTCATAATGATGTTCCTATTTTCTTCTAATAATCCTCAGGAGGACTTCTGAATATAGAATTATTCATATGAAAAAGGCAATTTTATTTTAACTTTAAGCTCTTCTATCTGCATTTTGAATCTACGAAGGACAAAGTGCAAGACTGTTCCAATCAATGAGTTGTGAAATTGTTCTGCATGTCATACAGCTCTGTACATTTTCTTTCTTGTTAAATATTTAAAAAAGAAATATGCAAGGCACTATTGTATGTAAGTTGCAAAGGACCTTATACTCATCTGGTACAGACTTTTGTTACTGCACAAAATCAGGGCATATAATCGTTTAAAGTAATTCATTGAGCTTTCTTCAATTTTTGTACTTTTTATCCTCTGTTTCTCACAGAGAGATTTTCAAAATCTCATTTCTCTGATTGACATTAACTCTATGTAATCTAAATTTATTCACAGACATCTTGCATCTATTTATTTTGTGTCTATATTGTCCTACAGCCTACTTTTTTTTCTCTCAGTGCTAACATTTGAGTTAACACCCTGGTGCAAGTTAGCCAAGGATCTTTAGAAGTGCAGTCTTAGCAGCAGGAGATTCATTACCTGAATTAAATGTACAGAAGTGTAGCAGTCATCCTACCTCAGCACCAAATTATAAAAGCAGCCCCAGACAAGACCACATGCATATATTCCTGTGCACTAAATAGATGACAAGAAATAGTTAAATCTACACATCTGAACATAGTTAATGATTCTGGTTCCCGAGGTCAAGTAATGCAGAGAGATTTGTAGACACTACCTTGACAGCAGGCTGCTATACCCTGTGATTTCACTTCAGTGGAACATTTGTGACACCTTTTGGTGTTGTACATGCATTTTAACAACTCTTTAGTACTGTACATGCTAGATTTTCAGTTAAGGGAGTCCTCCTAATCCTCAAGGACAATTTCGTATTTGCATTTAAAAGTTACTGAATAAAATTCGTATGGAAAAGTGGAAGAACATATGAGACAAAAGCACTTTCCCATCCTGAGGCAGTCTCTCTGGCACTAGACTACAAAATCAAGCTTCCTTTTGCTTAGCTTCCTTTTTCTCTCCTACCCAATAAATGTTACATTCTTCTCTGCATAATAGTATAACTACAGCAGAGAGTACTTCCTAATGCCTGTCTAAATTGGCTTCCAAATTTATTTTAAAATCTGTGAATTCCCTTATGTCATTATATGCTGATTGCACAGCAGAGTTAGAAATCTCTACTAAGGATAAACTGCATCGTCTTTCTTTGTTCAGACATATATATATGAATAAGAATTAAAACTTTTCACTATTCATCACTTTCTGCTAAGATGTAACTCTCCACAAGGAAGAGAAAATCTATGGAGAGAAAAGAAATGAAGGATGGTGTGGTAGAAATTAAACCAGCTCATTTTTTTATGAATGAGGTAATTTAATATGTCTCTCTATCAGTAACCTTTATGATTCACTTCTATTTTTTCAGCTTTTCATAATATTAGATGTGGAACACATGCTATTAAATGTGGTATTCATCTTCACAACAGAATCAATGCCTCAGTCACTTCATTTTATTTGCAGAAACAGAGCTAGTATCTTAGAGTCTAAGAAAGAGGAAAAGACTATATAAGAAAACTAAATATTTGTCTTGCAGCTGTGGGAAAACATGGGTAAGAACATAGCTGGTGGAAAACTTTACTACAGAATTAGTTGGAAACTTACTGGATAGACTTTGGGTAGTCTATAGTCAGAGTGAAGAGCTAAAAAATTGAGAAATTATTAAAAAAAAAAACAATTAATTTATAAGGAATTTATGGGCTTTACTGGCATATTAGTATTAATGAGGGCTTGTGTTAGCCAGTGAAAGTGGTTTCAGAATGTGGCCATTACATTGAAAGTCAGTGGGTTCAGGACACACCAGGTTTGCAGAGGTCAATTAATATGGATAAGTAGGTTTCCTAGCTGAATTCTTCATGCCACTGTAAGATATTTATCTTCATCACTACTGAACTTCTTTTCTTTTTTCCTAACAGTAATAGAAATAGTCCACAGTGTCTCTTATAAAGGTAGAGACAAATTCAGTTGTCTGTAGATCTTTAAAAAGAAGAAAAGCAACTGTTAACTGTTAATTTGATGTTGAAAAGCAATGTCAAATTACACACCTCTAAAATAGAATTTAACTTTAAAAAAAAGAAGGCCATGAAAAACCCTCAACCAAGCAAAGAGAAACTTGTAGCACCAGGTATTTCATTATGACAATTTAACTGCAAGGACAAACACCGCATTGCCTTTTACATCAGACAGACAGAATTATTGTATGTCCATTTTTCTATAGATCCCACTTTCCCCATCTCATCCCAATATAAAAGTGTAGCTTAATAAATATCAGGACTTTAAAAAAAAATCTGCACAATCTTACATGAACATTTATATACCTGGGGTTTCACCCTGACTTTACTTTTTTTCTAAGTATGTAAATTTTATTTTTAACCACGGTAAGTAACACTGAGAAAATCATGACGTGACTATGAAAATGATTTGGACATTCTAGGCACTAGAGAATGATTTTTCAGGTGATTGCGCATTATTTCATTCTATGTCACCTATTAACCCATTGATAACAGCTGGTCCTGATGGAGACATAAATTGCTTTAAATATCAAGCTTTGTATCTCTAAAACCACATTATTGGAATATCAACTAAAACAAAATAACTTTAAAATCAGACCTACTCAGTGAAACTGAATGAAATAAACTGCACCTGCTATTTTTTACAAAGCTGATTTTTTTCCTTTAATAAGGAGTCTGCTCTTTTGTTCTCAACTGTGGAATAAAGGGTATTTGGGATTTTAGTAGTCTCAGTCTCTTTCCACTGCCATTGAGAAGCTATGGCTTATTTCCTTGATCTTCTCCAGTGTTTTCTGCTTGGCTCATGCTTTGGTGACATTGTTCCTGATACATTCCTGTCTCTACTTCCTTATGCTGTACTTCCTTCAGCTTAATACTGTCTTTTATTTCAGGGCTGATGTTTTTTTTCAACCTCTTTTTTTCTTTCACAAATTTTTACCAAAAAAAAAAAAAAGAAACTTACAGTTGCAAGACTGTACAGAAACTTTTTTTTTTTCCTTCTAACACTCAGTTACACTTCTTTCAATACAAAACAATATCCAACTAACCAAATATATGTCTTTTGGTACAGTAGGAAAAGAGATAGTCATACCTATAGATAAGCAGGAAACAATATTATTAAATCTGACCCATTGTTGAGTCAATGTCTCAACAAAATTGAGATCAGATGTGATGGTAATCAATATATGGAGAAATGCTTGAAAGGAACACAAAGTTGTCTTAATTTAATGGCTCCAATGATTAGGACAGGATGGGATAGGATAGGATAGGATAGGACAGGATAGGATAGGATAGGATAGGATAGGATAGGATAGGATAGGATGGTATGGGACGCAGCAGGACAAGGTAAGCACACTTCCTTTTAAGATAATAATAAACATTAAATACTCTAAACTTCAAATATATACACATATGTGTGTGTGTGTGTGTGCGTGTGTGTGTGTATAAGGTTCTTACTTTCTTTTTCTCATTTTGCTTTTCATTAAATTTAGGTGACTAGGATTTAGATGAGTAGGGCATGTTCACCTTTGCCTTTGTACTTTACCAGCTGTCATTCTGTGACTGCTACTTGTCTAAAAGTTAGAGTTGGTCAATTTAATATTTCTATGAAATATGAAAAAGTTCTTACTTGGATTATGTAGCAATACTTTGATTCTATTTTAGTACTAGTACTACTCAATTTTGTTTAGTACTAGTACTACTCAATTTTGTATGATTCTCTTGTAGTTTTGTATAGTTCTTAATAAAACATTTTAAAATAATTAACAAAATACAGTCAAATGACAGCATTAATTATTGCAGGGAAACCATAGAATTGTTTACACTTTTAATTAAATTCCACTAGTATGGTTTCAGTACGGTTATAAAAACTGATTTTAGTAAAATTTTCATAATTGCTTTAGATAAAATGTGTTCATGTAATAAATATATCCATAAATGTTTGCTTATGAAACAAACCAGTCAGTTGTCCCAAAAAAAATTCTTTAAATGTAACTGTCTTTCCAGTAGCTGGACACTTTTCCTTTTATAGAGACATTTTTTGCAGGGAATAATTTTTTGAGGGATGCATTTTACCCTAGCTGGATAAATAAACATTAGGAAAACATAATGGTAAATTTATGATTTTCAGCAAAAGATGTCTCTACTTCCCCATTAATAACACTAAGATAAAGATGTCCAGCAAGCATTCTCTAGTTCTTGGTAAACTCTGAGAGAAAATTAATTTTTTTCTACATAGTCTGATAGTAATATGGAAATAGTTCAGTTTCAGTAAAGCACATCAGGAAAAGCTGAAACACACAAATATCTACGGAAGTGTGACATACTATTTTCATTTTTCATTTTTAAAAGTGCAAGCAGCATGAAAAAATATCTTCTAGTTTGATTGTGAGTATTCTGCCTATTTTTCACAAAGTGTGCAAAGAGTAATTTTCCATATTCTCATTTGGATTATAAAGATCAATAACCATTTGCAGTGCCTAGTTTTTTTAGCCAGTGTCTAATTCTGGCATAGTTGTTTCCACTGGTAGGAACATGAGTGTCCTCGTAGATGAAGGAGAGCAGACGATATTGTCTATCTCGACTTCAATAATGCCTTTGACAGTGTTTTCCATGAGATTCTTATATATGAAAATGGGGATGTATGGGATGGGTGACAGGACAGTGAGATGAATGAGCACCTCTCCTGTGAGAAAAGGCTAAGAGGTGTGTGACAGTTTGCCCTGCCAATGAAAGTGCTTTGGAGGAGGGAATTTATTAATGTGCATAAATACCTGAAGAGAAGGTGAAAAGAGAATGCAGTCAGGCATTTTTCAGTCTTGTTCAGTGACTGGGCTAGAGGCAACAGTCAAAAAGCTAAGTACAAGAGATTCTATCTAAACTTAAAGACACTTTTTTTTTTTTTTTTTTTTTTTTTTTTACAGTGAGGAATACCAAGCTCTGGCACAGGATTCACAGAGAGGTTCACAGAAAGTCTCCATACTCCAAGATTTTTGAAACCCATGTGTAACTGTACTGGGTTAACGGCTCTAGGTGACCATCCTTGAGCAGGGTGGTTGGACTAGATGACATCCCAAAGTTCCTTCCAACCTCAACTATTCTAATATTCTGTGGCACTCCATTTCATCACAGACTTCAAAAATAGAACATTTTCTAAGAAGGAAAATAATGCTTGTACATTAAATCTATGCACTATTTTTTTTACATTCATGTAGTTGCTACAGGTTCCAATGCATTTGAGAGTATCAACATAGGTTAAAATTAAAAAAAAAAAAAAAAGACAAACAAAAAAAGCAAGATACATAAATAGCAATTTCTTTTAAAATATCCTTCTTTTTAATTTCACCCAGAGTATATCTAATCATGCTAGGACTTCTAAAGGCTAATATGCTACAATTACACAAATTATAAACACATAAATAGTGTAACCTTTTTTATGTGAATATCTAAGACAAGCATCACTTTTGTTTTATATATATGTCTTCATACACATATAAAAATACATTTTTAAAATATATTTATTCAAATAAAATATATTTATTGATAAATTTCCAACTGTCATATAACGGACATGACTCAAATTAAGTTGCTATTCCATCCATACCCTTTTTGTTAGTAGATAAAACAGACACAAACTGCTCAAAACAGTAGAGGTTGCCAAGAAAGCAGTGAGTTTCTTGGTTAAGAGTCAGATCCTATCACCTGGCAGAGAGATTGAGTCCCTCATGAAGAGAAACGGCTCTTAGAGCCATGCTGGGGGAACAACAAAACATGCAATTTAGGAAACCTGGGCATCATTATTCTGTTGGAACTCTTATTTTACTTAATAAGTATTATTCTTACAGGAGTATACCGAGTTTTGCTGTTGTTGTTATGCTATGTTTGTTTTTTTTTTTTTTTTTTAATCTGTTGGAGATAACTTCAAAACCCATAAATGGTCTAGAGATGTTTAGCTGTGAAATTAAAGATCAACATTTTACTTTTTACCCCTGTAGAAGTGAACATTAATAACTAATTAAGAGATAATTTTTAAAACTACTTTAGAGGTCATTTAATGAGTTTTCAAAGTAAATTTTAAAAATTCAATACTGATGACATTAATTAGCCCAGGAACTAATCAGTAATTATTTGATAATATATTTATTTTCAGTCTGTATATATATATATATATATATGAAAAAAAATCAATAGATAAAGAAAAGTATAAAATTGTTAGGGTGTAGCAAATAAATGTTTCTCATGTAATTTAGTTCGTTCAATTTTGATACTATATGTAACTCACAAATAGTATAAACGAATATTCAAAATCTACCTGTTGACTTTGTCTAATCTTTCAAATATTTTCTTCAGCATTATTTTACAAGAATTTTAGCATGTTACCTGAAACCATGAAAAATCACAAAACTATTATTAAAAAAAAAGAAGAAACTGAGTAATAGAAAACAAGTTATTTTTATTTTTTCAGCCATTGTCAGCATAAAATGAAGAAAAATGTTTTGTCATTTGAGTTCAACAAGTGTTATTGGTTAATAATGTAGAATAGGATTTAATTCAAATTTTCTTTTATCAGTACAACTAAAAGCAGTTCTAAATTGGTACAGTAATGTGGAAAAGTATTCCATGAGACACAAGGCAACGTATCATAGAAGCCAAATAAACTGTACAGAATTGTACTATTTTTCCTTATTATCTTTAAAATATTATGATGTACTTGTATTAAAAACAGCAATTCTGTCATTAAACAGAATTTTTTCTTTATTAACAATGTTTATATATTTTTTACTTATCCAAAATGTATTCCAAGAATTCTACAGGGATGCATATTTTCAGTTAAGAACTGATATGAAGAAAGGCAATTCTTTTTACAGAAATGCAGAAATCTTTTAAGTGTATGCTTCTTTTCTACAAGACATTTCTTAACCAACAGCTCATTACATTTTTTTAAATATATCTGAACAATCTTTAAATGTCTAGAAAACCAAGGTATTCTTGTTATCAGAAGACTAAAACACTGCCTCAGAGAAGAGGATTATACATTAACAACATTCCAGAGAAAAGGAAGGACATTATAGGTAGATTTTATTTCACCACTTTTCTTTCAAGCTTGTAATAACTCACTACAACTTTAGATAAAATAATATACAATTAATTCCAATTAAATTGTTTGAGTCATAACATCATGAATGTTAATAATTTTTTTTTTGCAATTTGAAATCCTGCAAGAGAACTTCAATTGGTTAGAAATTATTCTGAGAATCAAAATAGTGTTATTAAACACAGAATTTGTTAATGGCATTGGTTCAAAAAGATTTTTTTTGCATCAAGTAACTGTAAATTCTTCTTAAAACCAAAAACCCTTTGCTATAATTTAGTCATACTTAGTAATTTTTCAGCTTTAAAAATATAATCACTTCTGAATGTGATTGGTGATCCTATAAAATCATGATAGCAGTGATTTTCTTCACAAAGAATAAAACCCATGGTGTATTTTAAAAAGCAGCATTTTTCTGTCTAGACATATAATAAGAAAAGAACAACTAGTAATATTATTCAATTCCATTGTCATTTCTATTGTATTCATATTTCTTTCACACTTCCTAGAATAGGAATAATTTCAGATAATTTCAAGGTTGCTTTAAATATATAGCAGCTGGACACAGCCATATAAATGCTACAAGATATTTTTGGCTATTATATATATTTTAGCTAAGTAAAATGTTCAAATTTTTTCACATACTTTCAACAGGAATGTTGACTTCAGCAAGTGCACCTCCTGAGGAGAAAGGTAAGTGAAATCACAATCACAAGGAGTCATGTGACTCAACTCGCACAAATGCAAATCTGGAATTTCATATGAAGATCAGAGATTAATTAGTTCAAATGAATGATACAAATAATTCTTCTCTGTGTTTACTCTTATAGAAATTCCTTCCACAAAGAGACTTACCTTCAGGAAATGAAGAAGAGTCAAACGTTATGAGGATGTAATTAAATAGAGAACCAAAACGAACCGTCAAATCAGTTAAGTTCAGTCTTTAAGACTAGATTACAACACTTTGTGAGTGGTGTTGACTCACTCTTAGGTATCCTCTCCTTTTCTTAAATTCGTGTTCTACACGGAGATAGAGCTACTACAAAGAGATCATTTATGAGTGAGAAATGTTCACTCTGTGCAAATTTTCACACTAGGTCTTAGCATACAGATTACATAGTTAAGGGAGCAACCTAACTTTTTAGTCTGATAAATGGAGATGGCTACATTACTCCAGAGAGTGATTCTTAGGAAAGAAGCTAGTAGCTTGTCTTTCTGATTGGTTAGATAAGAAGCCGAAAGTTAGGCTAAATCAATAAATATGTCATATATGCACATTATTTGTTCTTTGTTAAGGATTAAGGCAGCTTCATCATTTTCACAATGAGAAAAAGACAAAAGAGCAAGGCAAGAATATAAATGCCTTAGGAAATCCTGTGGAAAAAAAACCAAAAACAACAACAACAACAACAAAAAAAAAAAAAAAAAAAAAAAAAAACAAAACCAACAACACCACCAACAACAACAACAACAAAAAAAAACCAAAAAAAAACCAGCAAAAAAAACCAAGTTGTACTTCAAGATGAAAATAGACTAAAGAGTAAGTCCGTGTAAGTCCCTGTTCTGACTAAGACTGATGAGCCCTTTGGTTTCAGTCCAACTTAAAATTTCTTTGAAAAGCACTTTCACTGTGCAGAATGGAGAGAGTCTTTCAGCTCAGTGAAATTATTCAAGCACTGAAAATTTTTCTTAAAGTCAGAAGAGTTAAATACCATAAATAAATCTTCATGTATGTTTTATGTTCCATACAAGAAGCTTGGATGTTTCAGTGATTAACCTGGTTTTTTCCTAATTATTCAGTATGTATTTTGCTTAGTTTAAATATTTTTATTTACGGTTGTATTGGAAAACTTTTACCTAATTTGTATTTATCTTCTGTAAGACTCATTAGTAAAAATAAGGCTTCACAAGTGAACTGAAACAAAATATGCATTGATTATTCAGAGTCTTGTACTAGTTAGAGCAGGTAATATCCCTGCTTGGATACAGGTAGTCTGTATCTTCAAATCAGCCTAAGATGTTATAGCTTGTACTAGTTAGAGCAGGTAATATCCCTGCTTGGATACAGGTAGCCTGTATCTTCAAATCAGCCTAAGATGTTATAAGAACTGCTGACAACAGCAGAAGAACGGTTGTAGAAGAGACATGAGTCATGTAGACAAAAGTCAGTGGTTTGGGTTTTATTTGCTTTTTTAAGTTCCCATAAGTTAAACATGCTTTAAAAGTTTATTCTCCTTAAACTGAAATATAACCCATATAGTACATAGAACCAACTCTTCTAGATACACAAAACTAGAACTTCAGTGAAGGTTTATGTGACTTTTATATATACTATCAATACAAATGAAGCTTTGAAATACTTCATGTTCTTCTGTTTTTCTTTAGTAATGTGTTCCTTAAAAAAAAACCCAAAACAATAGTGTATGAGGGTTTTTTTTTCCCCCTAGAAAATAAGGGTATGCAGGAACAATCTGTCAAAAATATTTATCTTTCTAGGTCCTAAAGGGAAATTGAAGATGTTCACATTCCCTAGCTGGAATTGATTGGTTTGTAATTGTGGTGGCATATCACTACCTGCCATCTCATACACTCCATGATAAGTCATGTAGCCTAGATTATCCAGTCTGCAGGATGATGGGGGAGCAGAAGCCTGTCTCCATATATCTGCCTCTCCTTATCCTTTTTATCCAGGTGGGAAAGATAGAACTAGTCATCTTGTCATGAGGAGAAAGGATCAGATGAGTTAGGAATACATAAACATATGCATATGCATACACACATAGATACAGGCACACATAAATCTGTAAGTATATATGAACACATACAGAGAGCAGAGAATTATTCTACCTGTATCAATGCACTGAATTTGAGAGCCAAATCATTCCAGACTCTGGAAAATTAGAAACATTGTTAAAAGTAGTCTGTAGTCTGCTACGGGAAGAAAATAAAACACCAGTATTTCAATTTATCTGCAAGTATTTTTCTTTTCCTTGTGCTATTTATTTAAATAACATTTAATTAGTAAGTCTGAAGAAGTGGTAGAGTAATAATAATAAAACTCTAAAAGCAGCACTGCAGAGAAGTAAAGGAGGATTATTCCCCAGGGAAGACATTTTACTGTGTGAAAGTAAGTATAAGAGGCTGTGTTCTACCTATGAGCTCAATCATTGCATATTCTGGCTATATTGAAAGTGGGACACTAAAAACTATACTGCAATCTTTTCTTTCTGTAGAATGTTTCCAAATGCTCAGAATGTTTCCGAGTGCAGGAATTTCTACTTAAACACTATTTTCTTTAACCAAAATTGTGGTGCACTGATGCACATAGGGAATGCAATATAAAGATAGTGTTAATGGGTCTCCATCAACTTTTGAAGAATTATTTCAGAATCATTATGAATTCAATCCTGTAATTCTACAACAGTTCTGTATTATGCTGAAAATTCACTGACTGCATCAAAATGAATTTCCCTGCTGTTATGGTTATGTTTTACTAATAAATTATAGTAATTCCAGAGTCTCATTCTTGACTGCTACTACTTGATAAGGAGCAGTGATAGTGTTATCTTATAGCAGCCAGTAAAGACATACCTGTAAGGAAAGGTGATGTAGAAAGCATTTAATAGGTGTATGGTGATAATATTACCATTGTTCTAACTAAGAATTGTAAAAGAGTTCCCCTGAATGAGAGGGTGTTACCTGCTTAGTTGAGAAATATGGTCTTGCTCCAGCTATGACATATGAATTATTGATTTAAGACCTTATTTCTTTTTTTCTTCACTGTGATAAAAGAAAAATGTCTAATGCATATAGCAAAGCAGTACTAATAGCTCCTTGAGTCACAAGGCTGATTCCTCCTATGATCTTTATCACGGTTATCTTTCATCTTTTACACCTTTTCCTGTGTCTGATCATCAGCATTTGGCACCCTTAGGTGTCCAGAACATTATTCAATTATTATACCATTGGCACCTTTGTGCCAAAAGCAAGTCAGCCAAGCTAATGCTAGGCGTTCTTTTTTTCTTTTTTTTCCTTTATTTTTTCCTCTTCTCTTCTCTTCTCTTCTCTTCTCTTCTCTTCTCTTCTCTTCTCTTCTCTTCTCTTCTCTTCTCTTCTCTTCTCTTCTCTTCTCTTCTCTTCTCTTCTCTTCTCTTCTCTTTCCCTGTATTTTTTTTCTTTTGCTTTTGCTTTTTGTTTTGCTTCCCCTTGTTTTGTTAGTTTTTGTTTGGTTTTTTTTTCCAAGTATATTGATTCATAGTTTGTCCATGCTCATGTTGTTTTTGTGGGCAGATGTTCTTATATTTTTTTCTGACCCTCTTTGTTGTCTCTGGCAGAATGCAGTGTATTCTTTAGACATAGATTGGGTTGTCTGCTATTTTTATTCCATCCTTTCCTCTGTGCCTTATAGCTAAAGGTGATTTGTTGTTACCCTACATAATCTTAAAACAATATTCAAATACTGCCTCTAGATGGTTAAAACATTTCAGTGTACCAGAAATGTTCTATTGTTTTGTACAAGAAAAATCAAATAGACTCCATCTGTATCAACCTGTTAAGAATTTCCTAAGTGAGACTCCTAGACTTTTTAAAAGAAAAATCTAACTTCCAAAAGAATTTCCTTTATTGCAAGAAATGTCTAAAATTACAAAAATCCCTATCCTATAGAGAACTATTGATCCTTAGACCTTGAATCAAGTGTGCATTTATGACTGGAATTTTAATTTCTTAAACTCCAAAACTGTTCACACTGCATATATATGTGTGTGTGTGTGTGTGTTTGTGTGTGTGTATGTATATATATCAAAGTTAATTAAAAAAAATAAAATTAACTTACTGCATATTGCCTTCACATATTGTTCTACTTTTCTTTTTGATTACATGAATATAGGATTTGTATTTTAATTTCCCTTCCATGACATGTAAAATTAACAAATTTTATTGGTAATTAGAATTTTAGAGTACAGAAATGCTGCCAAAAAATCTGCGTTATCAAAGATTGAATGCTTAGTCTTAATTAACATGTGGCTGTTAATTGATTTCCCATAAAGGAGAATGACATTCTGATTTTCAAGCATATATGCTAATGCTTGCACAATTTTAAGGGTAGGAAGCAGAACTTGTTACAATTCTAATACCAAATTTAATGATAATTCTGTCTAAAATACATTGAAATAATAATGATGATAAATATATGATGAGGAATTCAAAAGATGGTTCTTTCTCTCCTTGCTCCCATATTTAGTAGACCCAAACTAAA
Organism: Nesospiza acunhae; assembly: GCA_013398715.1. Lineage (NCBI taxonomy): Eukaryota > Metazoa > Chordata > Aves > Passeriformes > Thraupidae > Nesospiza > Nesospiza acunhae. The sequence goes on along the minus strand of VZSU01000689.1, from coordinate 805,945 downwards.
GGAACTAATGTCCAGTGAGGTTAAAGATGTAGAAAAGGCAATTATTTTTCTTTCAGTGGCTTGCAACATACATTTTTTTAAACCAACCCCATTTCTTAGTTGCACAGTAAAATTTGAATAGCCCTACTTTGAAGACTGCAATCATGGCTTCTTATGCAGATTTTCCATGAGGAAAAATATTAAATTTATTAAGCCCTGAGGTATCCACATTAACAGTGGGGTGCATTCACATCACTCCTTTAAACAAGTCACATGTAGTGCTAGAATATCTCCAAGAGAAAAAAAATGGTATTAGAAAAATTCTTATGAGGCATGCTCAGCATCAAAAAAAACAGGAAATCAGAGCTTGTCTCATGAGCATTCCCATATCCATAGACATTCAGGGAGGATCAGTTTATTCACAGCCTTATGACCCACAAAATTCTTTTTTGGTAACATATGGCATTTTGTGACTGTCTCCAGCTATGCTCTAAAAGCAGGTTGCTCTACAGGTAAAACATAATTTTGTGTGTATCCAGTCACAACATAGGTTTCTAATCAATAAGGACTATGCACAATTGCAAGCACTTGCCTATAACTTTAGTTTTCCTCATCTCATCTCCCTTCTTTCTACAAACATGAAACAGGCACTGTCTAAGGGGTTTAAAGGAGTGGCAGCCATGTCTTAGCCAGTTTGCTAGAAGAAGTCAGAGAGAAAACATTTCTATGCAAGTGGCAAAATGGTCTTCTAGATAAAAATGTAATCAAAAGAAGCTGAGTACGTCATAGGTTTATTTGTAATGCAGAGTTGGGATGTGTGTGCTTTCCAAAGGACTGATTTTTCTAAACTGTTCAATGCAGAAGAGGTTACTAAAAACCAATATATTGGTTTTTATATGCTTGGAAAGGTTAAATGTGAGCTGCACCTTTCTTTCTGGGAAAACAGAATGTGTTTTGTAGACAGGAAAAAAACCTGCAAGACTGTTTGTGGATGCTCTTTTTAAGAGGGGCAATGGGAAGCATTTCTTGCTGTTGTTTGCCCCTCCCAGGTCTTTAAACTCATCTTCATAAATAATATTTAAGGTGAGAAAAAAAATTTCTATGCAAAGGCCTATAAATAGACTTGACAGCACAAGGGAGTAGCCAAGCCTTTTGTGGACTAGCCATGAAGCTCACTTCTTACCCAAGATCTCTATAACTATTTCTATTTTGCTAAATAAAAGAAGACCAGGATTGAGTCTTTGCCCTTAGGCTATTTGGCAGCACAGTGACACTGTCTAAGGCTGGTTCCCTACGCAGCAGAGCTGTCTCCATGGGGCTACTTGCATTCATCAAAACTAGAAGTACGACATAAATTAGCAGCTAAAAATTGTGAACAATCAGAAGTCCTGTGTTTAAGCTCATTCCCCTTGGCAAGGTAAAAGTACTCAGTGTCACAGGAGATCAGAACTGTTTGGGGTGCATTATGGACTTATGCTCTGCCAAGGAGTGCTGATGTCTTACAACTCATTTATATAAACCCATTGCGCAAGGCACTTGGAGTGCTTCTGTTGGTGGAAACATTTTTTTGTATCCCTGTTATTTGCAAAATCCACGCTATAATCTTTACATCAGCCTCTCATCAGTTTCTGTAGACTGAATGTCCACTGTTGTGTAGAACACATTTGCTCTGCTGCTAGAGCACCTCACACAAAGGGAGTCCTGTTCATGACATCATATACTGTGCTGTGGAGAACCAAACCAAGACCAGCAGACAATTCAATGATTCACTCCAAGTAGTATTCTTGCTCTAAACCACAACTAAATCCCACTTCTCTTGCCTCCCACCCCACGTATTCCAGTCACATTCTAATCCACTGCTCAAACACTGAAACAATGGAAAAGTCCCCAGAAACCTTTACTATGCTCAGCAGCAGTTACACTGTTCCACCTGCAATAATTTAGCTTAAAATCCCTGAACTGAGAAGGCAGAAGAATGAAGCTGAAGAAATTACAAGAGAACTGGAGAAAGTGACATCCATGGAGATGCCAAAACTAAGGGGCAATTTAACTAAGACTTACAGACTATGAAAAAATGGTGCAATCTAACATGAGCACTAGGTTGGAAAGGTTGCATGGATGAAATTAGCTGGTTTTAGGTGGCAGAACTCTCAATCTTTTCACACTTAGCTTAGTACTTGCCCAGCAAGTTTTGTACCTTCTCGTTATTCACATTCAGGACAGGTTTAGTCAAATATTTAGCATAGTCAATTTTCTTGACACCCCATCTCTTACTTCTGAAGCTGACAGTTTGCTCTTCTCTTGGTGCCTTTAGGCCTCAAGCTTTTTTAGATTCTTCTGAGAATCTAGCTTGACTCAAATTTATGGGAAAGGAGCTACTGGTCCAGCCACTATCACACAGAATTCTATTCAGAATAAAAATGCTGGTTTACAATCCAGGAGTCAGTGAAGTGGCCATTGATGAAAGGTGGGAGTAAACAACTCCCTTCCTCCCCCCCACACCAAAAATCTACTGATGGTTGAAGTAATTCCATTGTTGTATACACTATTTTTTTCCAATTTTACAATTATATTTGAATGTCACACTTTTACTCATGTGGCTAATGGATAATCAGTGAATACATTTACCTAGAGTCACTATGTTAACACTTTTTTTTCTGTCTAGATTTTAATTTTTATTCATCTAGCTGCAAGCTAGGACTTGATCTTTTTCTCTTATTTGACTGTTTTCCCAAGAGAAACACACATGTCTATGCTATTGTTTCCCCATGCTCCATGGGTAGTATAGAAGCAAGCATAAATATTGTAGAAATGTACAATGCTGTTTTATAAGATAAAGAGAAAAAAAATTGCTTTCTGATTTAAAGATGGTTTGTCTCTTTTTTTATGCTTTTGAAAGTTTGCTCTGTTTTGCTTCTCAAATGGAATGCACAGGTAAAATATTATTGTTACTAATCTCAAGAAAATCACTTTTTCAATATTCAGTACAAAATATTCAGTACTATTCAATCATACAATATAGGCATATTAAAAATTTTCATTATCTAATCAAGGTGCTAAATAGGACCTTCTGTTTCACAGTTTGAGACACACATGTTGCTAAGCGATTAATATCTTCTCACAGTTTAGTTTGACTATATTTAATTTATTGGATTTATTAATAATGTTGGGATAATTTACCAGATATGTCTAATTTCCTTAACAGAGACCATGAAGAAATTTGAAAAAGACCACATTTGAGTGTCTCCATCCTATATTTAACAAGTCAGAAAATGAATGAAAATGAACGAGGCTGAAGAGTGCTATGGAATAAAGTATAAACCGAAGCAGCCTTATCTGATGCAAAAAAATATGCATCTTATTTTATTGGTGGATCAAGTATGTTTTAAAATATAATTCTGAATAAGCTCTAACACTACTTAAAGCCAAACCTTTCCGGGACTCACAAGAAAAGGGAAAATTGGAACGGCGACAAGTAGTAAACAATAAAGAAAGCTAACTCATGACCTAGTTAGGACATGAACCACTGAATATGTAAGCAGTCCACATAACAAGTCTAGTAGTGGTGAGTAATTTATAGTCTCCTATAACTGGCTATTTGTAGTTCTTTGATTTAGTTGGAAAATACATGTGGTTCTGAAAGTATTATCACGGACATAGAAAATTCCTCCTGAAATACTTCCTATTAGATTAGCTGCATAAGTTTTTTATTCTTTTCTTATAAGTCAGAATGCTTCATATCATTCAAGGTCTATGTCTAAACTCTTCAGTCTATCCATCAGCTTTTACCCTAATTCACCTTACAATATTTCTTTTTTGTCCTACAAAAAGAACTCAGCAATACAATTCTTTGTTGTCTTCTGTTAAATGAACAATGGAAATTCCATCAATTCCCCTGTTGGAAAAATCAACTTTAACTACAGTTCAAATTACATGGAATTAATTTAATCCTCTGTGAAAAAAAGCATTTTCTTTTTTATCTTTGTTATTTCTTATGTTTCATTTTATTCAATGGGTCCCTTTTCATTATGTGAGAAAAGGAATAGACGTCTTAGAGAAGGACTTTAAAAGTTATATTGTAAAACTTCAGTCTTCATTAATTCAGTGTTAATATATATTTTATCTTATTCTTTATCATTTATCTCATTTCTTAAATATATTACATAAATAAACTCTAGACAGTCATTTCAGGCATGCTTAGAGAAAACACGGGGAGGCATTCTGGGGTTTGGGTTGGGGTTTTTGTGTGGTTGTTCTTGCTTGTTTTGATGTGGGGTGGTTTTGGTCTGTTTTTTGTCAATAGTGAGATGCCTTAGTGGGCTCTTTCAATTTTTGTGTACACCTAAAAATGTCTTCGATTTCCATCCTATATGATTACCAGGTGGCTTTCTTTCAGATAAATATAAGTCCAGTTCACCTCAGTGCTTGAAGCTAGGAATGAAGCATTTTCTGACGTTTTGAATAACCATATGAATAGATCTCCCTAGAGATCCTTTCCTTCTCCAAGATGATCTGAGTTTTATTAAGTTTACTATTATTTATTCTGATGAAAGTGAAATTGCAATCCTCCTCTTAGAGATTCAGCTGTTTGTGAATCATGACCTAGTTTTGATACAGCGCAGCATTATAACCTTGGCTCAGACATCTGGGAAAATTGCTAAACTGTGAGAAAGCACCTAAACTAGAGCCATGCAAGATAAGAAAATGTAAAATTGCAGGCTGTGGTGACACTGTTGAAGTGTGTATACTTAAGCAGCTGAAGAGGTAACAAACTAACGTGAAAAAAAATCAAAAATTCTAAAGGAAAAACCAGAAAATGAGAAGATGGAAACTCAGCAACACTGAGGATTATCCCCTTTCAAAGAGTAATAGGTCCTGACCCTTCCCACCCTGACTGACAACTGCTTGGCCAGCAAAAACTCAATGGTTGTGTTGCAGAGATGGGGAACACTTAATGCTCAGCCCAACAGCTTGCTCATCTTAGCTATTTGCTGTGTGTATTAGTCAATAATTACCATCCTCTGCTTTCAAGCATGTATATCCTTCTTGCTGAATCTCTGCACAAGGTAGAAAGTTTGTGAATGGAAAATTCTCAAGATAGAGATTCAAAAGCTAGCTTTGACTATAAACGTTTGCAACAAAATGTGGAGTTCTTCTCACCAATTTTTAGCAGTCATTTATGTACACAGAGGCAGCAGAATGTTTTCCACATTATTCTCCATTGAAACGTGGATTTATTTGAATACAGCTGACTCATGTCATAGTTACATGAGCAGCTCTTCATTTGTATTATCACAATGAACTTTAAGCTCATTATGAAAAAAAAAAAATCTTGCAAGATAGCCCAGATTTCTGGTTTTAGAGATTTTTGTGGTACATAAAGGCAGACATAAACATTGAATTAGATTTATAAACTTTTGAAAATAAAAATGAATGTGCAAAAAAATGTCACATCCATTATTCTTATAATAATAAAATTGAATTCCATTTAAACACATATTTATATAATTTTTCCCCACTCTAATTTTTTTGTTACTTTAAAAAAAAGTTTGGTTTAACCCCAGTCATCAACCAAACACTGCATAATGACTTGCTCACTTCATGTTCCAGCAGGATGAGGTGAAGGAAACCAGAAGAGTAAAAATGAGAAAAAACTGGTTGAGTAAAAAACAGTTTAATAATTCAAATTTTAAAAAGAACAATAACATTAATAATAAAAACAACAATTATGGTAAATTGTAATGAAAAGGAAAATAACCAAGTGAAAGAAATAAAACCCAAGAAAGACAGGTAATGTAAATGCAAACAATGATACACAACCAAACAAATAATGCACATCCTGCATTTGAGCAACAGCCTCCAGACACACCTGCTCCTCATCTATTGCTGATCATGATGTCACAGGATATACATGATGTCTTTGTTCAGCTGGGGTCACTTGTCCCATCTATCCTCTATCTCATCTTCTTGGGCACCCTCACCTTGTTCACTGGTCCAGCAGGTTGAAAAGATCAGCCTTTGTCTCTGTGTAAGTCCTGCTCAGCAATAATGGAAACATACCTGTGTTATCAACAACATTTCTAGTACAAACCCAAAACACAGACCCATATGAACTACTATGATGAAAATCAACTCTACCTTTGCCAAACCCAGCACATTCCCCACCACCAATTCTCTGCCATTTTCATCCTGCTCAACTTCTACACTATCCAGTGTATCCTCAATAACCACCACACCACTTCTTCCAAGCAAAGAATATTCTTTACTTCTTCCAAGTAAAGAAAACCAGATTCCTGGTATTTATCACACTAGCCTTTGATAAATATAAAGATATGATATCCTTAGCCTATGGGCCACCCCTGTGAAATGTCAATAAAATGTCCATAAATCGTAAAATCATAAAATCGTGGAATCATAGATAGAGAGAAATCTAAGCTCCGTCCCCTTCTCAGGAACCAGGACAGAGAGAAAAGGCAAAGTTTAAACTTTCACTTTCATTCTGCTAATCTTTCAAAGACTGGGAAAATTTATAAGAATTCTGTATTTTCTGCTTTAAGTCTTTCTCCATTTATACTCAGCTCTCCTAATGGAATTGCGCTGTCTTACAAAATAGCTCATATTTTGTCTTACTGGCTCAAGTTACTCAACACTGTTTCTCCATTTCATAAACACATCAACCATTTTTTAGGTATTGCATTTTTTAGTGGATGAGACAAAACAATTTCGGGTGAAATCTGTAGAATGTTAATGAAATTCTTCACTCTCACTAAAAAGGAATTGACTGAATAGAGAACTTTTTGGGTTTCTTCATTGTAAGTGAGTGAATAGAATTACTTCTTTTAAAAGGAAATGTCTATCCTGAGACATATTTCTGGGGGAAAAAAAAACCACCAAAACACACAAAGAAAAATTATCCCCTCAAACACTTCTAGACATTTAGTGATTGCGACTTAATAAAATGAACATTAAACCCCATAAATTTATATGGCTGCAAGAAACAATTCTTGCTTGTCTTAGAATTTGTTTACGGATGTTGCATGACATCAAAACTATGACAGCTCAATGCTTATGTTATATATTTTTGATCTGTAAAAATATTTTTAACAGGTGGTTTTGGCACTGAGGATGTTGGCATAACTATTTTTTTTGTAAACTGAAAAGCTAAATGGAAAAAAAAAAGCAAAGGACAAGATTATTAAAATCTGGCAACTGTAGAAGACACTGAGTATCAGGACAGCCTTGGAGATTTTTAAAGTACTAGTGGTTTGTAATAGAATGAGGCAAAATTGATTTCAATTTTTTTGCCCAAATTAAGGGAATATTATTTAACATGATTTTTTTAAATTTAGTGTTACAGACTCAATCAGGTTGGAAAAGACCTCTAAGATCATCAAGCCCAAACTATAACTGAGCACCACTATGTCTACCAGACCATGCTTTCCATAAATATCTCCAGGGAGAGAGACTCATCCAGTCTTTCCCTCAACAGTCTTTCCATAAACACTTCCAGGGGCAGCCACTCCCTGATTATAGGGATAGCCCATTCCATTATCTGTAAAGAAATTCCTCCTGATGTCCAACCTAAACCTAGTGCACTTTATGACTGTGTCTTTTTGTCCTATTACTGATTGCCTGGGAGAAGAGGCTAAACCCCACCGGGTTACAACCTCCTTTCAGGTAGTTGTGGAGAGGGATAATGAGGGACATTTCTTCCCAAAGCCTCCTTTTCTCCAGACTAAACAACATCAGCTCCCTGAGGCACTCCTCATAGACCATGCACTCCAGACCCTTCAGCAGCTTCACTGACCTTCTCTGGACACACTCCAGCACCTCAATGTCCTTTCTGAACTGACACAAAGCCAGGATATTAGTACAAGTCAGCGGTCCCTAGACCACTATGGTTTTGGCTATTTCCTTGTTGTTAAATTAGTCTTTGGGATCTGAAGGGATTAATGATTTATTGTGAATTGATTAACACAAAAGTGTTCAGTAGTAATTTCATACAATAATGTTCTGCAGCTTAATTCTCCTGATAATAAACATTTTCTTCTGCAGGGGGTGTGTGTGGGAAAACTCAAATTTATTTCAATGTCTGGTGCAATTTTTTTTTTTTTTCCTTTGAGAAACCATGAGAGAAATTAAAGCATTACTGGAACACTGAAAAAAAATTATTAAATTATTTTCCTTCTTCTGTAGCTAAAGGGAACAAAAGAATTCAGTTAATAAATTGGGCAATTCTAGCTTAGAAAATTTAGCTATTACTATCCTGAAACAATAATGCTTAAGAATTCAGTGTTTCTTGACTAAACAAAGCCCATGAAACCTTGAATATATCTAAAATACATTTTGACCTGGAAGTGGATGGTTAAGTGCAAAATTTTGAACTGTTCTATTGGGGACAAAACCTCTCCAAAGGAAAACATGAAGAAAGAAGTAGGAAGTGTCAATTCTGCCTTTTTCAAGGAAGGCTACAAGCAAAACTCAGAGCTATGGATGTTTCTACAGAGACTGAGGTATTTGGATCATCCATTCCTCAGATGTAAGCTAGAAGATTATGTGTATTCAAAGGGTCAGAGCACTCAGCTATGGTGGTGGCAGAGCCAGTGTAAGGTTCTGCTTCTCCTGTAGTTGGTTATGAGTTGCATATTCAGCATCTCAAAAAAATGCTTTGATTGACCTGGATCCAAACTCTTGTATTGACTCTTTGCTAAGAATTATTACATTTGCCAGAGAGAGAATATACACACAGAGCTTAGGAGATGGAATATCCAGATTTATGTAAAATATTTACTTTACTGAATATTATTGAATATCTTTTTAAAATTATTTTGTCCATTATAGAGATTCTGAGGGTATATTTATGCCATTTAGTAAAAGAAATCTAGGGACTGAGCTAGAGCGCTGTGATTGCTGACACTGCACAGTTGTTAGCTTGCTTTTTGAGCTTCTTTGGGCCACTGAGACACTCCTGTTAGGAAAAGGGCAATCTGAAAAGACTTGTGAACACAAGATAATCTCTACTACTTATCCTTGAAGCCAGGGATACATCCTTACCTCTCTTTTATCTAATAACATAAAATGCGCTGTTCAGGGTCCTTTTTCTAGATAAGAGAGAACATATTTTAGCTGCTGGAATATACAAGCATAGTCTTGTTCTCTGGCCCATGAAAAGTGAAGATGTTTCAACAAGGCAGAATAAAACAGAACAATCTTCTGGTTTTCTGGCCATAATCAATTTTATATGCTTCTGGCTTAAGCACCAACCTAAAAGATATTGGGTCAGACTTTAATTTTCAGATCGAGTGACTGAGCAGTGTCATCCTTCAGCCTGAGTGAGTGGAGTGCTTGCTGAGTTACTGAACAAAAGGGACACACAATGCACCAGGTCACTGTGTCTTCTACAATATTGAACACTGCAGTGATTTCAGTCAAATAACTATCGGGTTAGGTTTTGTGATTAACATAAGCAGAAGGTGACCTAGGTTTTACAACCCTGAATGTTTTGAGAAGAAACTAAATGTCTTTCTGAGAAACTGTGCTGATGTATAGGGAGCTTAGGATGTCCTGTAGAAAATGTAGGATATTTTGATGGTCACACTTCCTTTCATGGACTCTGATACCTCAGTGGGTAGTCAGTAATTAGTACACATTCTGGGAAAGTTTTGGGGATTTTAACATATACTTATGCTTAAAAAATATATATATTATGTATATAATTTTAAGATTTTATCCTAAAAAAAATATTATTTTAGTATTTTGCACAGAGCAGGAAGCAAGAAAACCTTAAAAATATCCCTGTCACACCATGACTCTTTTATACCTGGAATGTGTGAACTCACATTTCCCTGTTTGACATATGGTTTTGCCTAAATGAATGTTTCTATTAAATAGCAAAGCTTATGAACTCATTATGAGAGCACTTTGTACTAAAAAAATAATGCGTCATGAATAAATACAGTAATTATAAATCTACCTCCATATGTGAGACTGAAGTTAAATTGCTTTTCATAATACTGATTTATCCATTTGTACTAGTTTCCAATCACAAGATCACGCAAGAATGACATGTTTTTTGATTACTTCAGATTTGTTAATTTAATGGTTATAGCAGTAAAATTTTTATTTATGTCTTAAATTTTGTCATATAAGTATAAAATAATTGAATTTTGATGGGCTTTAATCTAATATTTTGACGAACCCTCTTCTTCAAAGTTTCCCAAAAGGTTCCACATGACAACAAAATATTTTTGATGAAAACAAAATGAAGAGAGAAATAATTTGTTTACTTTTATGGCAGTTTCAAGACTGAACTCCTAGAACATTTCACATTTATAACAGTATATGCTTTCCACACAGAAGAAAGAAAAAAAATCCCCAGAAAGCGAAAAAACAAGCAATCTCAAGGTTAAAAAGAAGACAAGTGCTTAGAATCAGAATGGTTTGGCTTTGTTTGGCTTTTCATTTGCTTCTTTTTTTTTTTTTTTTTTTTTTTATTTTCTTTTTTTTTTTTTTTTTTTTTTTTGTGAATTACATAAAATGTATTGGTTATCTGTGTTTGGTGAAATCTTCTCCTGGTTTCTATTTCTTTCACATAAATATACTCTTTCCTTGCATAAATCCCCTTGACATTTGGAATCATTCTCTGTTTTAGCACTAAGAGAACATTGTGCACAGCGCTGAGAATTACAAAATCTAGATTCCTCAGAAAGGAGAGAAAAATATCTACATTTTGACACAGTGTTTAATAATTTTAACACGTATTATATGTCATCATACCAAAGGGAATTTGATGATATCTGAATTTTGACAATGTTTCCTTAATTAACAAACTTGGATGATGCTGTGACTGTGGGGCAGGCCAGTGTTTATAATTTAGGTTTGTAAACTATTGAATCTAAATCTGTGCTCTGTGAAGGGGTGGTATGGGTTATTTACAAGATGCGGTAAGGGCCACTGTAATCTCATCAGGGACACATCAGAAAACTCAGCTCCTCAAGCAGAGAAAAACATGGTGAAATTGTTAGCGGCTGCAACCTTAAATTATGCATGATTTTTGACAGCTCATAGTGTGAACAAATGCTGTAATGCTCCTTTACAGATTTTAATTTTTTTTTCCTAACTCTCCACTCTATCTATGCTGTTCAGGGTGATAGAGAGATCAAGTTGTAGAATGCCCAGGGTTTAAGTTGCTTTGCATCATTTAGCTTTTTGAAGCTGTGCATTTATTCTGTCATACTTTATAACCTTACTTATGCTGCTGCTATGTACAAACACTCTTCGTGCACGTACAGCACAGCAGGAGATACAGTTTTACATAATTTTACTGTCACCAAGCATCTATCAAAGAAGAATTTATTGTGCTGTCTACTCTACAGCCATTCCAGAAGAGTTAACTAGTTTTCAATAGGAATATATGGAAAAAGGACAGATTAGGAAAGTGTTTTTGATTAATTACTTTTACTATTTTAGATACTAGAAGGTTGCAGACCTTAGTTTATGTTACTCTGACAAGGTTAAAGAAAAAATTACACAGGAAAGCTGCCCAGAAATTGTCAGAATCAGAAAGTCATCCTTGTCAAATATGCCAAACAGATTCTACAAAGCTCTTCTATGCAAACTTTCCATTGCTGTTCAGAAAAAGTAGGAAACAAGGTCTCTAGCCCTGCAGTCTGTAACATAAAAAAATCCAGTAATCAAAGCTATTTTTCCATCTGTTCCAAGTGAATGAAGATGAGGCTATTATAAATACAACTCTGATGCATGAAAATCGTATAGGTTTCAGATAGATTGAGAGGCTGTGTTTTTTTTTAATAAATCAGATGTAAATCATACCAGATATAGTGTTCCAATTTATGTTTAAAAAAAAGACAAAAACAGAAGAGAAAAAACACCTAGCAACATTTAAAATAGAGTTTACTGCATAATACATCAAAATCATACAATGTAAGGATGTCTTGGTTTAGGAGGGGTATTAAAGAGCACCTAGTTCCAATCCCCCTGCCATGGACAGGTTCACGTTCCACCAGACGAATTTGCTCAAAGCCCCATTGAACCTGGCAATTAATACTTCCAGAGACTGTGCATACACAATTTCTACAGGAAACCCATTCCAGTGCCTCATCATAATCACAGCAGAGAATTTTTTACTAATATCTGATCTAAATTTACCTTGTTTCAGTTCAAACATGTTGCTCCTTGTAATGTCACTACATACCCTTGTAAGAAGTCTCTCTTCAGCTTTCCTGTAATTCACCTTTAGGTACTGGAAGGCTGCTATAAGATCTCCTCAGAGAGTTCTCTTCTCCAGGCTGAACAACCTCAACTCTCTCAGCCTGTCTTCCAAGAAGAAGTGTCCCAGCCCTGTGCCCCTATTGATGCTGCTCCTCTGGACTCACTCCAGCAAGACCACACACTCCAGCAAGACCACACCTTCTTACGTTTGGAGTCACAGAGCTGGGTGCAGTACTCTAGGCAGGGTCTCACTAGAGTGGAGTAGAAGGGCAGAATCACATCCCTTGATCACTGGCCATAGATACAGCTGGCCTTCTGAGGTGTGAGTACACCCTGATGGATCATGTTGAGCTTCTCACCCACCAACAACACCAAATCCTTCTACCCAGTGCTTCTTGTATTTATACTTGGGATTGTCCTGACCCAGGTGTATTTCGTTGTGTTGCACGTCATGAGGCTCACACAGGCCCATCTCTTAAGTCTGTGGAGGTCCCTCTGGATGGCATCCCTTCCCTTCAGTGTGTTGACTGCACCTCACAGTTTGGAGCTACTGTGAGACTTGCTGAAGGTGAGCTCAGTTCCACTTTCCATGTCATTGGGACAGTGTGAGATGCTTTGCACAAGTGCTGATAATTGATGTGTGTAAGATTCTATGAAGCTTCTCTCTGCATGACTTGAAAAGCTAATGTGACGATGTTTCATTAATGTCAATACTAATTATGTATATAAAGCCTGCATATTGCTTTGAAGAATATTTCTTATTTGACTAATCTTTTGGACTAACTGTTCAGAAAAGCTTTTTTATTTTTTTTCTCCTTAAATTGTCATAAAATCAGCACAAAAAGAAAAATGTTAGAGCAGGTTGCACAATGAATGAAATTAAGTGTACAGTTTTGCAATTTAGTGAAAACATTCCTAAGTCATCTTCAAAGATCTAATTTTTAATGTAAAGTGCAACTATGACCAGTTGTCAGTTCTTCTATGAGTGTAAATGTTATTAAGCTGTGTCTAGGATGAATAATGAATTGCTAAACTAAGTCTAATGGGAGTCAAACTTCAAACAAAAAACAAAGCATAATTATAGATTTCCAGCCCTCAGTATGCTCCCAAAACGCAGGTCATTTTAAGGTATGCTAAAACTGAGGCAGCAAAAGTGTCTAGTCATGCATATAAAACTTAAAAAAATCCCTCACTTTTCTATGTAAAAATTTAACATGCGTATTTTATATTTTGGTCAGTATTACTATAAAAATATGCATGATCAAATACAAGTTTTTTTCTTCTTTTTTTCCCTTTTTTGTTTTCACTCTTAGTTATTTTTTCTTTGGAACCTTAGTTTACTCACACCTTCTGAGGATAAGATTCAAGAGTAAACTTTTAAGGCAAGCAGTGGTTGTGATCCAACTCTATTATCAATATATTTTACACTTCAGTTTTCATTGGGTGCTAAGCCGTGTGTGGTTACACTGTGCTACAACTCAATTTATATTGATTTATCTGACTGATACTCCCTCACTAAGGGAGGAATATTTAAAATAAGAGAACAAAAATTAGTTAAACACAATAACAAATTAATAAGCAGGAAAATAATTTGTATTATCATTGCTTTCGGAAAACAAAGGCCTGCAACCAGTTTGGCTTTATAAAATAAGAAATAAATTTTATCTAATAATGATCAGCTCAACATAAGAAATATATTGGTGATAGAATTCTGAAATAAATGTTGCAGACTAAAACCTAACTTGACCATTCTTCCTCTTCATATCTGACACCTTGTGTGATTCTGTGACTTTTTGGCCTCCAACAAAGGAAAAAAATGCCTTTATTTCCTTACTCTGCACTGAAATCATCCCATAAAATAATGAAATATAAATATAACCATATAAATGTTTGGCGAGTTTTATATTTGAAAAAATTTATGAGTTCTAGAAGAACCAAACAAATCAAAATAAATGAAATAATGATAAAACAAAAGTCCCATTATTTAATTCTGATGTATCCCTGAGGCTTGCCCCAGAGGGTGAACCCAAGAGGTATATTTATCATCAGAGTGAGATCTGAGTTTACCATTCAAATGTCAGGAAAATGATTTTTTAATAACTAGAATCCTAAAATCACCAGTGGGGAAGGCTGTTTATTTCAGCTGCAGTGAAGCCTTTGTTCTCTGCCAGTTCCTGGAATCATTATTTGAAAATCATCTCCATAATAGATGAGAATTTCCTATTTTTGGAAAACAACTACTGTTTATAACAGTTGTGGAATCCCTACATGCATGGAGTGTGCTAGTTAGAAATATAGTAGAATAAAGATGTACACAGAATCTTCTTTTTATATATTCTGTATTGTGTGTTTCCATCACAACACAGATTTATTTTTCACATTTTAAATAATTGCCTAATATAGAATGCATTCAGGAAGGGGAAAAAAGTCAAATTACCTAAACTCAGCATCTCTTATGCACTCAGGCTAAGAGATACTGCCTACACAACACTGGAATTTGAGATTGCATTTTGTCCAACCTGACAGTACACAGTCATCTATTAAAAATAGTTTGTCCCTTTGAAGTGAAACACAGTACAGCAAAAAATGGTAACAATCTGTGGTCCTCAGTGAGACCTATTGCAATATCAATGGGAAAGACAGCCTGTGACAAAGGCTTCCAAGGCACTAAATATTTTATGGATTGCAATTTGAGTTCAAAAGGTAAGGAGTAACACTGGCAGATCCTCTGATATGCCTCCCTGAAATTTTCAGTTCCTTCAAGGTATGCAGCTGATGGAAGACTACTAATACTGTACCATGATTCAAAAAAACAAGTGAATTCATATAACTGTAAACTTGTTAATCTGACACTGGACCTGGAGATAGTAATATAAAACATTCATTTAAAGTCTTTTGGTTTAGAATTAAATGAGAGTAATATGCTTGATGCCAGTCAAAACTGTGACAAAAAAAGTTTGATTTTCTTTTTATGAGAGTATAAATTTAGCTCACAAATGTAACTTTTGTTCAGTATTTGATTTCTTCCAGCAAAACCTTTGATTAAAAACACCTGTACACACACACACAGAACTGGCATAGCACAATATGACTAAAATGTGCTCTAGATGACTAATTAACATCTCAAATCCCACTATTAGTGGGATCTTGATTGAAGGGGGTGTTTTTGGCAGGGTTGAATAGAATTCACTATTAAGTCCTATGAAATAAAATATTTCCTCAGGGAATAATCTAAAAAAAAAGTTTCAATTGCTAAAACATAAGTATGATATAAAGATAGAGGAAATGATCTTAAACTAGAATTTTAATCATAGACATCAAAGTGATCTAATGAGTTCATTTCATGTTATCTCTTCAGCAGGCTGGCTGGTGATACAGTGGAGAGCAGTTACAAGACTTACCATACAGAAGGCAGGAAGCAGTCTTTGAAAATGGGGCCATAACCTTAAATAATATTCAGTATTTACAACAGATAATTAATTTATTCTTACCTCCCTCTATGACTTAAGGTTAGAAAAGATTCATAAAAGTTTTGACCCTAAAACCAAATGTAACATGTGCTTTTGTGGAAAAAATTCAAACTTCAACTATGATCTTTGATCTAAAGAGGCTGCATCACAAACTATTGAGTCAAGGGTAAACTTACATATACTTAGAGAAAAAGCATGTCAGAAATATTTTAGAGTGGAATCTTAATTTTTTGAGATCATGAAATATCTCTCGCTTAGTGACTTCAGCACAATGGGGAAATAATCACAGTGAATGTCATAGATCTGATTTTAGAAGCTGATCTAAACCAGAATTTCAACGTTATGTTCTGAATTCAATAATATGCTACATCAGAAATAAAATATAAATTCAATCTTAAATAAATATGAAGGATGTGAAAGAGAAGAAATAGTAGTAACAAGCAGGAGTAAAGAAAATCTGTTTTTAAGACTGGAAGACTGAGATACTTTGGTGGAGTAACAACTGTTGATATCTATCACTAATTACTTTTGGTTGAGTGTCGATGGAAAAGAGTTAGCAAAGTGTAGTAAATCTTCATCATTGCACACTTCTCAGTTATTGCATTATGAATACCAGTGGATTGGAATAAAACATAAAGAAAAAAACAGTGAACAAACAAACTAAAAAAACAAGGCTGAGGAATTTTACCTCTGTAGAACCTAAAAGAATATATTTTTTTCATGTGTACTCTCAGCAAATACTCAGCAGGAGGTACACTTCTATTGCCTGGGAGATTAACAAGGGGATGCAATGTAGCTTTTCTTGACTAGCTTCTACGATTCTTTAGAATATTATATTTTACAATATTTTTCTCTTAAGGGTAAAAACATTTGGAAATGGTCATGAAATAACCTGTGTAGGAACAGAATGACATCCTATTACCACTGTTTTAGAGAAAGGGGAGCTAACTGGTATCAGCTAAAAATATTTTTTTCCATAGATACAGTGGTATTTATGTGCCGAGAGTGAAGATGTAAAAGCACATTTCTCTTAAACTGTGTCTTTAAAAAAATTGTTATATGAAAAAGTTCTGGATTATATCAGCGTAAGTACAGTACAACTAACCCACATCAGATACTTTAATGTTTCTTCTTATTAACAAAAATCACTAAAAGGCTAATTAAGACTACGTACGTAAATCTATTCAAATTATTATAAGGTTTAAATGAAATAAATATTAAAATTGCTATTATTGCTGAAAAAACATCAACTTCCATGGAATTTCATTGTCTTTAGATGAATATTTGACTACCAGTCTCAAATTTCTTTCGGCAGCTAACAGAAGGAGGTGACATTTGAAAATTCATAGTATTTTTGTAGCTTGCTTTTCTAGGAAGAAAGAGCTCTGTGAATGTCAAGCATCCTAAGAACTTTAAGGCTAAGTCTGGACATTCAGAGTTCTGCTTAACCTGAGACAGTCAATAACTCCATCTTGACAGTCAATAACTCCTACTTGATTTATAAATACTGATTCCCATCCTCTGCTCACCTCCCATATTGTGCCATCAAAAATGTTTAGATTATGCATATTCCTTCCACTTAAAAATGTCTCGAATTGCCCTGTGGAGATGTGGATTTGCCTTCAGTGTCTGAAAAAGAAAGTAGAAGTGACTACCTTAATTTGAAGTGCCTGCTTTTCAATACTCACATGAAAGTAAATTAATCCCATCAATAGGAAACTACTTTGCCCTGTATGTGGTTACTCCAGGAAGCATCATGGTTTTTGGAAGCAAAGGTGTTTTTTGTTCATAGGAAAGCTGGGAAAAAATTCCTGGAGTCAGTATCTGGGATTTGTAGCAGAACAAACAGGCAGAAAGACAGCGAGTTAATAATATTCATCCTGTCATTTATTTTAGAAACAGCATAGAGCAATCTAAGTAGAGAGATCATCTCCATGTCACCTACAGGAACAGTTATAACTTAGGCATTTCTTGGGAGACATTAAGTTGTTTGATTGCTCTTTAAAGATTGACTATGAAGGAGATAGTGCTTCATTGTTACTGTAACAGAGGCATTCACAATGAAGTTACAATGACTTTTTGCTGTAGTGTAATTCATTGCTTCTTGTTCTAAGTTTTGTATATCCAGAAAGAAGAACACATTTTTTTTCATTTCTTTAAAATCCTTCTCTGAATGAATTATGACTTTTTTTTTTTTTTTTTAATTATCTGGGAGAAATCACTCAGTTCTTTCAAATGTTTGGTTTTCGTCTCAGAGTAACAAACATCTTGCATCATTCCACTTCCTCTTTTATGGATCTGTTCATTACATCCCATATTCCCAAGGCTTCATAACCCATATGAATCAAAGACCCAGCTCCAATCTCTGTGCTGAAATGAACCAGGAGTACAGATTTTGTCCTATTATTCTTCCATTACAGACAATGAGGACTATTTTTAGGTGTTATGATGTCATTTATTTTGTTGTTTTGTGATTTTTATTTTTTTTTTTATCCACAGCACTTACATTTTTCTGTCATGTCCATCTTGTCACTCATTGTAACCCACAAATTCTTCTCTGAAAAACTGTTACCTAAACACATTTTTCCACATAATATTCAAATGATTTTAACCACACTTTTGAACCTTTGCTTCCCCCTGCTGAATTTCTTTCCATTTTTCAGCAGATTAATGGTCTTTCATGGCTGTTTGGAATTTAAATCCTTCCCTTCAAGCACAGTTAAAATCTCTCCATTTGTACAGAAATATGAAGACCCAAGAAGAATCCAATATAGAAATGGAATATGTTGTGGGAAAAAAAAAAAAAAAATCTGTTCTCTACTTTTCTAAGCTGAACGAGTATTAAAAATCAACTAAAGAGTATCAAAACAATAGTTTCCTGTGACTAAGGAAAGGGAAAAAGCACATTTTGAAATCACACGAGATCCCCAAAATGTACATGGCTTGAAAAAATTATACTAGCTCTTAAGTATGAAGGTTTTCTGAAAAAAATTAGTCATTCAATTAAATTCAAAATGAGTTCTCAAAATCAAAACTAGTAGAAAAATAGTCACAAAGAACTTTCTCCACAAATGTGGATTATTCTATACCGGGCATTTGTGATTCTTAGGAAATTTCACCTGCTGTCATAATTTTTACAGTAATGCAATAAATCACTGAAATATAGGCACTGAAGTACAGGGAGTTTTATTTATAACTGAACATCTTTGCAATCCTCATAATCAAGAAAAAATTTATGGATGATTCTTTCTGCTGGGGTAGTATTGACCTGCAAAGCAACTCTCACAACAACAATAGAAAAGAATATTAACAATTGAAAACTGATGAAGTGAAAGGAATAACTTAAAACCAGAGTGGAGACATGGACTCTGATGTTGAAGAATGTGTTACACTGCAATATGGTACACATATATATTCAGATTATTTAATTCTTTATTGATTTTAATATTTTAAGAGTTGATGAAGACTGAGAGATTCTGGTCAAATGTGCATTTATGGCTAGAGATTATTAGTTCTGTACTTTCTGATCTGAGCAATTAAAGAGAGATCTCTCACTTCAGAAGTGACTTGTCAAACTGATTTAGATCTTGGCATCAAAATCTATTTATGAGAACTGAAGTGACTTTTACAAGCAGTGAAGGTCTTGTTTCAGTAAATGTGGTCTGTGGAGTTTTCTGGACTTCATTCAGTTGCTTGCACAAAGACAACTACTTACATCTGATATTTCACTAAGTATCTAAGTCATCTTCATGAAGCTGGTTCATATAGGCTGTCTTTGTCTTTCTGGAATGGGGAATCCTGGGCGGGGCGTACTAAATGAATCACACGACACATTTAAATTTGGACACTGAATTATACTCTAAACCCCACTGGCTCTACCTCCATGGTCTACAATGTACACATGTAACTTGTTATCACCGTTGCACTGTGATAAAACCTACTCCGTATGTTTTGGTTCTAACTGGACTGTGATAGTAAGGGAGTGGTCAGCACAGCCCATCCAGTTGTCAAAGAACTAGAGCTCAGTGCCAAACTTTTCAATCAATAGAGAGAATTTAAATGGAATTGTTATATTTTCCCCACATTTGTAAAGTACCAAACTTAACGAGATGCATTTTAAGGTCTTCTGACTAGAGATACTTCACAATTTTCCTGTTAGACTACCTGTTTCTTTGAACTGTGAGAGCATAAAAAGTATAACATTTTAAAAAACTGTAAGAATGAGACTGATGCTGATAAAGGGGTATATCCACAAGCAGTACTTTCAAGTATTTTAACTTTGATGCTGGTAGAACACACCAACCTTTTCTCATTCTAGCCAGTTGATTAATTCCAGTGATTAGGAAAGATTATCACACCAAGTTTCATGATAGGCCAAATAAATAATTTGTGAAATACCATGAAAAATGTTCCTTTAATCATCTATTTCCTCTAGTGTATATTTAGGATGTATTCTGCAGATGTTAAATGAGTTTGTGAGTATCTTGAAGCAGCTGCAATATAAATTTACCTGTTTGTGCAGTGTATAGTGTAATAGGTGTGTTTCTACTCCAGATTAATGGGCATTATCATATTACAAATATCCAATAAAAAAAAAATACACAAAAACTTCATTAGATAAGAATCAAGAGTAAAAAAGAATATTCTGGAAAATTTTGTGGGTGTTATCTTGTGCTGAGCTTACAAAGAAGCTGCTATACTTCATTTTAAAACCCCCAGACTATTTCCTACCTTCTGCTATTATTGATCCAAATTATCTGTGTGTGAATATTCTATTTAGAGCATAAATTTTTCATGTGATTTTGCCTCACATAGATTGCCCAGGAATACTATTCAGCTGAACTATTGTGTATATTATTGTGGGGAATTACACAACACAGTTGCATGTTTCAAAACACTGTTCCTATATGAGAAGCCACCACGATGGAACTTGAGATAAACAGAACAGGGCAGAGCATCTACAGCTAGATATGCATGTTTGTGGACTTGAAAATATGCCTTACAATGAAAGAATGAGTAGCTAAAATGACATAAGCAGAATGCTAAGAGGCATGTTTTCCATAGGTTATGATAATTTTAACAGTACAAAATGTCAACTTTGATTTTAAAAGAACACTTCACCCAGTAGATTTAAAATAAAAGACACTGAAGTTAGCAATGTTCAAATTGAAAATCAGATATGTTTTGCTTTATTTGAGATTTTTTTTTTACATCAGCTCAGTAAAAGGCCAATCGGTTTCCACAAATTTTCCATCCAATTTTGTCTTTAAATCGGTGACTTACATTTTTCAGCAGGCTGACCTGAATAATCTGAATGGTACCTTCTTCTCCTAAAAAAATTAGCAGAAATCTGGAAATTATTGACATTAGCTGCTATGCAAAGTTTCCTCACACCTGTAAATGAAAAGCATCTTCTTTTAAGTCAGCAGAGAGAAACAGACTGTTACACATTTCTAGTTCATTTTCACAAAACAACTTGAGCTCAGTAAGTTTAACTACTGCTGCCAGGTCATATTCAAAAACTATTTTTTCTTTTAAATATCATATCATCTTATTCTCCTGTGAAAGATTTGCTCATGTCAAAACTTTATTAAAGCAAAATTGTCAGTGCTGAACAATATTCATGTCTTGCATCAGCCACAAAATTTTTTTTTACCTTTAGAGCAGCAAAGAGATTGTTCCACTATCTCTATTTGGACAACCTTTCAGTAGTAGATCTCAGGTATGTATTTTACCTCTAATTTCAAAGTACTTGTTTAGATTTTCACTGGATTAATTCTCTGAACATGAACAGGCTGCTCATATCCTCTAAGTTCTTGAAGTTCTTAAACTTTGAATGCTTGATGAAGAAACATTCATTTTATTGACCTTATTCTATCTTCTACTTTTCACCATGATGGCTTTTTAATATATCTGTTAGGAACTATTTACAATAAATTGGAATTCATACACACACACACATATAAAAACCACCACCCTTCCCCTGTAATCACATACCACACACTGCTATAATCAAAGACAAACTCAATTTGGGCAATTTGTTTTAAATAGCTTTTTTGCAATTAATGCCTGTAGGGTATTTTTAAGTCCTGTGTAATAACAAAGCCATCAGAAGTACCTTTGCCTACTCATAGCTATCAGCAGAGAGTTAGATAAATCAGTAAAATAAAGGTTTCTAGTCTATTAAAGTGCAATCAGATTTGCCAGAGAGGTTTAGACAGTTCATAACTGCCTCTTTCTAAAAAGCTGATATAATTTGCAGTATTTGATTAATAGAAATGAAATACAGAGACAGACAGACACATTGCCCTCTTTAACTAGCATGGGAGTTTCACTCTTTCAGGATTGCTAAGAAGCTTGATGCTATAGAGAAATATATACAGAAAATGTCTAGGATCTATTACCAATAGTCTTCAAGGTATTGGATTGCCACAATTCTTATCCTCATCTTCATCATCATCATCATTATCATTATCTAAAAGGTGATGTTTCAGAAACCAGCTATTTCCAACTTGGTAGAAAAATTAAGTCATTCAGGCAGTTGATTTTATGCTACTCTATATTGCAACTCTACATGCATGTAAATTCATATTTTGTGGCAAATGTTATATAGAAGATATGATTAGCTTTTTTTTTAATGTCTGTGTTCGTCATCAGTTAAATCGTCGTTTTGGTATAATAAATATCTGTTTATATTTTTATTAGTTTTTGTTTTGAAACAACTGAAAGAAAAATGGCACAGCTGTGTACATACTAAAGTTGGAGGTAAGTAGGAGTACATGATTTACATATACAGGCTCTTGACCATCCCCATTTAAAATGGGTAGAAAAATGCATATTTATTATTGATTTCTAAACAACCTGGATAAGGTCCAACAAAGATTACCAAGATTGTATAAAAGTTGAAATTCTTTGCTACTCTGAGACTGGCACTTCTTGTGTTGAGGAATAAGTACCATCCATTTAAAGAGGTGTTGGGCTGGCTTAAAGGAATAAATCAGGATAGATCTGAAATGTCCTTATTGGATTGGTTTGCTTGTTTGTTAGTTTTTTACTTTAAGAATTATTGACAAAGTAATGGCAACTGGGATCCAGGATGAAAATCTGGGACTTCTTTCTTAAAGCTGAAAGTCTTTATCCCTAGGCTATAGAGTCACACTAGCAAAGGAGATACAAGTTCAGCCAACTGCTTTGTTTTTTCCCCTCCTTTTACAATACATATGTACCATTCTCCCTCTCTTTCTGTGTTTCTCTTCAATTTCAGTGAATGTAAATTAGTAAAATCCTTATAGGTATTAAAGATAAGAATACTGGGAATTACATTAACGAAGCGAACTGTCTTTGACAAACCACAGGCTAAGGGAACTTGGATTTCTGCAGAGGGCTATTCAGTTTCAGGATCCTACTAAGAGACAGTTTGGTGGAAATAACTAGTGTCTTCTTAAACACTGTATTTAATTTATTTTCCCCCCAAGAAAATATCCAATTAAGAATCCAATTTTTGTTCTTGACAGCTATCAGGCAAATTTCTTTCATTCTCTTTCTTTTCAGTTTTGGGTAAGAAGGGTGCTTGAGGCCAATTTATTTCAAAGTCTTATATCATCAGAAAGGTAGTTTTATTCTGGGCACTCTAGCTAAGGTAAGAGGTTTAGCATTCCTCAGGAACTGAGACAGCGAAATAGTGTTTGTTGCTGAGAGTAAAAGTTACTGGTGACTTTTAAATACCAAGACCAAGGCACGAATCTTGATAATTGTAAAAAAAATTACATTGCAGCTTTGTGAAAACAACACTTACTAAATGTAATTTTTAAAATTAATTTTTAACATATAAAAACTTTATATAAAAGCTATATATTAACTATAATTTTATACTTCTTTTCTCTTTTAGTAAAATATCTTCTTTATTTGTAAAGCTTCTTATTTATTCCTTCAACAAATTTTAAGTTTGGTGGGGAAATTTGTCTGATATGTCTTCCAGAGAGCAAACCACTGAGCAGTTATTATCAAGATACAAGAGTGCTTGATAACACAATCAAAAATCTCCATAATTCATGCTTCTCTCTTTATCTAGGAAGATATAATGATAATATGCAGTAGGTAAGTAAATTACAGAAAATTGTCTGTTTAAATCTTCATACATATTTAAAAGATAGAGATTCCTTTGCTGATAAGCCAAGTCTTTTTTTTTTTTTTTTCCATATTACTATGATCCTGATGTTTCTGGAATGTTGTTAACCTTGTTTTTCCCAATTCCCTTAATAACAAACAAGGCTATGAATGCTTTCAGTTGTTCTGCCATTACTATCATATACAGGAGGGCTTCTATAATTAACCAGAGTAGGTCAGATTATAAACCACTGTCATTTGGCTTAGTGGATATAGAGAGAGACACATCAGCACCACTTTGTAGCTTAAGTTCACAATCTTGCAGGATATGATTTATAAAAATAACCTCTTGTAACCAGAGGTATTAATACACTAAGAACACTTTTCTGACATATTTTAGGTTACCATAGATAACATCAAGAGTAAATTCCCTCCCAATGATTTCCAAAGGAAAGAAGTTCATGTTTATTGCACCCTAATTATTTGTATTTATTCTAAAATAATAGTCCCGCTTATTAGAGTTTTTGAAGAACTTTAAAAAATAAAAGTTTAAATTTTAAAAACGTATGTTACTTCTACTATATAAAAATACACCAGTATTGTCCCTTTTCTTCTCCAAAATATACCAGGCTGCTTTCAAGGGCAGAAGCTGACCATTGCTTTAAAAAAGTTTAAATTATAGAATAACATATGCTGAAAATATTATGATTTAACTTTATAAATGCCAAACATCAAATGTTTTAAGTCTTATCCCTGGCAAGGTACAGCTGTATTCCCATAGCACTTTTCTAGAGATTTCTTTTGTTATATATAAATAGTGAAATACCAGGTAAAAATATCTCCCTGACTATCTAAAGAAGAAGCAATGTTGGTTTTGCTAGAATTCTTGGGCATAGACTAAAATATATTCAGCTGCATTATCTTACATAAGTATTTTTTTAATATGCATAAGATCTATGTATGTTGCATGCATATCTGAATCTGCTGAGGAAAAAGAAAAAAAGGAAGACAAACTAAGAAAAAAAATCCCTATTTGACAATATGTAATAAAAAAAAAACACAGCAAACAAAACAAGCAGTTCAGAGAAGAGATACGAAATTTTGTATGGCATGAAGAATAGCGTTCTCAAGAGTTAGTGCTACACAACCTTTTCAAAATCCCTAAGCATCAGATTTCCACAGTTATAATATTAACATCAATTATCTTGGGTTCTAAGTGAATAAAAGTTGTTATTCAAATGTCTTTGCTTCATTAACTGCTATTGTTTTCATAGTATTATTGTTCTTTATAGGGCTTCACAGTATTTGCATTGCAGCATTATATGCTGGAACTGTGGGAAATCAATATATTTTCTGAATGAGTGCAGAAAATAATAATTTCTTTGTGTAGGACATCTCCTAGAAATCTCAGAAAAGAAAAAATAGCATGGAAAAGAATTTTCCCTAGAAAATATAGTCAGTCCTGAATTTATGCTACCAGACATTTGCATGAAAGAAATAATACTAGGAAAAAAAAAAAAAAGAAAATAAATGTTGCATTTTCAGTCAGGTGCTGAATAGATTTAGGAGAATTTCAACAATGCCTGCATTCTGTATCAATTTCCATAACTAGTCTGTCACTGAATTGCTGCAGTTATTAAAGATCTATTAGAATATGGAGGTATTCTAACAACTTTGTCAGATGATTCTTTCTATGTGTAAATTCTTTTAATGCGTGAAATTAATTGAAATATCTGAATCATCAATCAAACTCCTAATCAACATTCTAATCAACAGAGAAGTATCTGACATGACAAATTGGGTTAATTGTCAACTGCACATCAGCAAAATTAAATTATTAATGAAAAAAATATAATTTAGCCTTTTTCAGAAGCATTTTTAAAGGTTAAAAATGGAGTAGACCTTTTAAAATAAGTAAAAAGGAACACCTGAGGTGTTGCTTGGCTCATTGCACAGAGGTATCTCAGAACAAACCATTTTGTAATCATAGAAATATCTCAAGAAAATATTTGGTTTTATCACATCTATGAGGATCATGAGCAAATTAGCTATTTATCAAATTTCAATAGAAAAGTATATTTGAGTGTAAAAATAGTATATTTAAATTGATAAATAGTCATCCTTCTTAATAATTTAGCCACCATATGATAGATATTAACCTGTATATAAATTTCATTCAAGCAATAAATTTTATTGCAACAGATTTTATTGAATTCAGTTAAAAAAATGTTGTTATAACTACATTTATTAAGGCTTCACAATTAACATACAATTATTTTCTCAGAACAATTAATTACTTTCACATATATTAAGAATAATATTTGCTAGTCATTTCTTTGCCAGTCACTTCTAGTGTCAAATTCTGTCTGTTAAACACAATTTGAATTCTTAGTTAACATTTGCTGAAAGGCCAGTTGTTCATCTTCTACAGCTTTGTCATTTGTACGCTCTTATAATTATGAAAACTGACAAGCTTCCAAGAAGGTGAATACCTAAGCACCAACCTGACTCTGTAGGCAGACATGTAGATCCTACCACAGGTCTGTGTTTTTTGCACCACTCCTTTAATGTTGTTTAAAGTAGGAATCCAGGAATCCTATCCACACCACTGAGATTTTGGCATACAGAATTCCTGAAATTATTTTATTAATTTATTTCTCTGATTATGCCAACACCATGACTTTTTCTAATAGGCTAGGAATGCCAAAAAGTTCACGCTTTACACAGTGGACTATTTTTGTTGTTACTTTTTCGCATTATAAGGCTTTAGTTGAAATCATCCTTGAAAGACTGATACCGAATGACATTGAATATTGATCAGCTTGACCATCTATCTCACTATTCTGCTCCTGACACTGCAGATAGTGAGATGACCTTGGGAAAGTATGTGAGCTTGCCTATGTTCTCCAATCCTTATTCTTAGTACTTATGTCTTCAAAACCTGTGTAACTTGTGCCTACTTCTCCTTCCAGCTGTTTTGAATTTATAAGCCTTATATCTTAGTCCTGTTCAGACTGGCACAAATATTCAGAGTATGGTTATCACATGCTGACAGCATTTACTTCAGCCTAGAATTGAGCTCCCAAACCTATTGATTTTAAAATATCATTTGTCAAAACTGTTATTCTTAAAAAAACAAACAATAAAAACCCATGCTTAAAATGTTGAGAAAGGGAACTGACCTTTTATTTATATGTGTAAATATAACTTGATTATTCCTCTTATTCATTTCTTGACAATCTATTTGCAATACAATCATATTCAATAATGATCCTTGTATATTCAGTCCAATTATCCACCTAGTAATTTCCATGAATCATGCAGTTAGAATTGTTGTACACAGACTGTATAATACCTAAACTTTCCCTTTATGTTATGTTTATCCCTTCCACAAACCTCTCTAAAGATCAATGGGGTCAGTCATCATTCAGATTGATGTCTTCAGTCATTAGTATCCAGAATTGTCCTCTGGGAGGAGTTAGAAGGGGAAGGCAGTGGTTTTTTACCTCCGCATTCTCAGGTCCACCAAAGAATTTTTCATTGGTATTGTTACAAAATCTACTTGGGCACTCTTTTACTCACAAGTTAATTGTTTACATACTAATTGATTTTATTAGACTGCTGCCACATATGGTTGAGTCCTTCCACTGCAGAATCAAGACCAAGTGGAAGCAAAATGGTACATTGCTATCCAATAGGAAATATGATACAGCAGGATCAGTGTTATTTGAAGGACACAGCCTTCTTGATCCTCTCTGACCTTCTTCAGAAATTTTTGCAGTCACAGCTTAAAAAAGATCCACAGTCAAGACCTTGACAAGACCAGGGGGCTAAATTGCTGTCATTCAAAAGGTAGTGGACTCTATGGATTACTAGAAACACTGTACTTTCTTGTCTGTGCAGTCTGGTGGTTAATCTGCCTTTCTCATGGGTGCTAAGACCTGTTCAGTGTTGTCCACAGTTTAAAGGATTTCAGCTGAACTGTAGGCAACACACCATCACCTTTTTAAAATGTCCTAGTGTGTAGCAGTAACAAAGAGAAGACCACCTTTTCAGTAATATGTTAGTAAGAATATTAGTCAAGAAAACAAAGGGAAGGGATTTCCTTTTTTTTCTTTTTTTTTTTTTTTTTTTTTTTTTTTTTTTTGATTCTCTTAAATTCCAAATTCATTAATCAAAATTTCAGGGGTTTTATCAGCACAGAAACAAAAGTTCCTTTCCCCTAATGAGAGTATTGCTCCTTGAGTGAACTGTGAACTGAAAATCCTCATTTTCATTCTTTCCCAGTGTAAAATAAAAAAAACCCACAACTTTTCTCTCAGAGTCTGGAGTGGGCATTTATATGACCAGTAATAGAGGCAAAGAGAAGGCAAAGTCTGTGGTCTGTGGGAGCACCATAGACTAGATAAATATGAAAAAATGTAAACATAGAGACGGAAGGTAGAGGTCAGAGATCAGACAGCTACAGAAGCTGCACTGGGTAGCACCACAGACCTTTTGGCTCCAGTACAGAAAGCAGAGGAAGAGATAAACTCAAGGCAAAAACAAAAATGAAGACATCACATCTGGTGGCTCTGATCCTCTGGTGCTGACAAAGGAAGCTGCCACAAGGACATTGCTGGCAAAAGAGAAAACTAAAAGGACATTACTAATGTAAGAGGAATAATCAGAAGACTGTGTTTCTAAAGGGGACCAGGACAAAGAGGTCTGAGTGGAAAATTTTTTATTAACATAGTGACCTGTAAATACTGGTAAACTGTGTAATAAACTGGCTTTGCTTTGCTGGCATAAGTGGAGTCAGTGTCAATCAATCCTCACAGGTATATTGTATTAAAGACTTGGAAAAATACAGGCAGTGCAAAGAAATACCTATGGATGGGATAGGCAGCTTAAGGCGGTGTAAATGAAGGGTCTGAGAGCACCTAAATTTAGCCTAATAAGGGGGTTAGCTGAGTGGGCAGAAGGTGGTTTAGACTGGAGGTAATTAGAATTACATTCTTAACATGTGAAAGAATACCAAAACAATGCTGCCAGGCTTTTGGAACTCCATCACAGTCCTTGCAGCACCCCAAACTGAAGAAAGAAGTTTAAAAATGCTAGAATCTTAAGATGTGTGGCATCACTGAAGATACTGTAACAAACATTATGAACTGTAGATAAAGTATGCTGTTTTAGAGTTGGTAGGGACACACAAACAGTTTTTTTCTATATTGAGGCTGCTCCATATATACTTTTTGCTACTACTGGTCACTTTTTTTGCTCAGCCTGGAGAAGAAAAGACTGAGTGGAGACTTCATTGCTGTTACAACTCCCTCCTGACAGGAAGAAGAGAGGCAGACAACCGATCTCTTCTCTGTGGTGATCAATGATTGGACCCAAGGGAATGGCGTCAAACTGTGTCAGAGGAGGTTTAGGTTGGATTTTAGAAAAAGATTCTTCTCCCAGAGGGTGTTTGAGAACTGGAACAGGCAAGTGGTCACAGCACCAGCCTTGACAGCTCAAGAAGCTTTTGGGAAATGCTCTCAGAGATATGCTGTAACTCTTGGGGATTGCCTCGTGCAGGGCCAGGAGTTGGACTTTGATGATACGTACTGGTCCCTTCTAACACAAGGTATTCCATGATTCTACTCTCTTTTGTTTTTCCAGCGTGGAAAGTAACAGCCCCATGAAATAGGTAATAGTAGATATCCCCATGCCACTTTCCTATGATTGCCATTTTGGTAAATTTTCCACTCTTGAAAGCTTAGTCAATCAAAGCTGTTTTGCATCTCTCACATTTCCAACAGAAAATGTGATTAGGATTCGTTCCTGCTGCTTCTTTCCTTCTCTAGCATTATACTCTGTAATTTTGGCCTGGAGCTACAGAAAAATATACAAAGCCATGTGCTTGCTTAAATTAATTGGTTTCTGCCTGATGCAGTGTAAATGCTGTGAGTTATCTTCTTGATAGCCTATCCAAGCTGCTGATTTCGTTCCACAAAGATATCTTAGCAATAAATTCTTAGATGCTAGACTCTCAGTAGGCAGATACCCAGATTAGGTATCTGTGCCGCGCAGTCACTCCATGTCACATACCTTTAACAAAGAAAGAAATGTTCAGATAGCCAATTTAAGAAACTTCTGTGTTTCCAAGGAAGTGGGGAAGACTGAGTGCATTTCAAGGAGTGTGGAAGTATGGGACATTTTACAGTGGCCTTTTTAACTTGTAATCAACTTCTTTATCTGATGCTACTGATACTGGAGACAGGAGCAATGACCAGTGTTTCCTGTCCTAGAAACATAAGCTTGTGTTCCATCAGTCACTGGTAGGGACTGTTGCCTTTTCTAATGCAGGGTGCCCTTATGTGTCATATATTTCAGTCTTGTTCTTTAGGAAAAAATAGTGACTTCCAGGGAATTTTGTAGATGGAATAGCTACATTTGCAATGAAAGGATAACCTCCATGAGGAACCAAGGGAGACACGCATACCAGTATTTTTAATGTTTTGACCTTTCAATATCATGAGACTACCATGAAGCTGAACCATTCTGAGTCAATGAGCCTGACATTTGTAACGTTTTCCATTAAGTGAATGGAAGAACAAAATGTCCTTGGGTAAATGAATCACTGTTAAAAATAGCCACCTACAGTGGGAGATAAGTGTCACTTGGACACCTGCTTTAATGAATGAGCTTCAATTTCAAGTGCCCTAATCACTAGATGAGAATCAAGGTCTCTTTTTCTGTGATTTAATATGAAGACTCCTACTTGTATGTTCAGTGGCTCAGCTTCAAAGAAAAAGGTGATGGGCAAAGACAATCAGAATGCATCACTGCTTGGTGATTAAGTCATCCTCTTCAAATGAGAGGAGTGCAAATTCAGTCTTTTGCAAACAGTGGGAGAACTGGAATGCCTGCCTACGGATGACAGCTCTATGAACATCAGTGTTTACAGATGTATGAACATCAGCGTTTACCAAATTATGCCATGTTGGAAAACAGAGGGATTAAGATGTCAGTAGAATGGACCCTACATAAGTAAAATGTTAGAAAGATTTACATAGTTTAAAGCATTTCTTTAACTGAATGCTTAAAGTAATTTAATGTTGTTCTTTTAATATATAGGTAATATTAGTATAGCTAACCATACTTATAATAGCTTTTTCAAATGCTTATTATAATGCCAGTTCTTCCTGAATAAATGTTTTTACAAAAAGAAAAAATCACCAGGAAGATTATCACTATGAAAACCTTGTTAGATACAGTTGGAAAATTATTCAGTGTGTTTCAGACTCTTGTTTACATATTAAAATAGCTTGCATTTTCTGGTGTTTGAAAAGGAATCTGCTTGTAATTCATACAAAATAGCTTTTTTAATGTTATTATAATTGCAGAAGAAATCACAGCACATGAAAAATTCAAAAGAACTCTTTAGAAAGTCAAGAACATAGGGATTAAAATTTCTTCTTGTAGTGCTTTTCTTTCAACAAGAAATAATTTTATTAGTACTGTGAAGTAATAAACATCTTTAATAGGGAAAAAAGGCAAGAAAACAGAAATCCCCACAAGTCTTTTCAAAAGAAAATTATTTCAATCTTTCAATGCTTAATGACCCACTATTGGTGTTCATCTTGCTTAGGAGTATTATATTTATGTGTTTAACTCAGAGTTTAGCAGGTCTCCTATACAGGTCTCCTATACCCCTCTTCATGGGGAAATTGAAACTCATCAGAATACTATTTGAGAAACAAAAGAAAATTATTCATCTCTTCTTAACGTGGCAAAGAAAATATTTTCTTATGATATAGAATATTCATGTATGTGTGTCTATCTGTACGTCTAAAATGTCTGTGGCTTCAAATAAGCTTTAAATTGGGCATTTGAATAATAGAAAGGTGCATTGGATGTTTTCAGAGGCAGCTATACAAAAATAATAAGCTAACTCCATAATAATGTACATTTTTTAAAACAAAGTAAAACTTTTCAGACTGTGGAGGTCAATGCATGAGAGCTAGATACTCATCTGGAGTAAAATGAAGCATCATTGATTTCCTACCTCCCATACATTTCCAAAATGGTTTGGAAGTTTCATGAGTTATATTACTTCATTCAAATTCATCACAACATAAGAAAGACATTAAGCTGTTAGAAAGCATCCAAAGGAGGGTACAAGGATGGAGAAGGGCCTCGAGGGGAAGCTGTATGAGAAGCAGCTGAGGTCACTTGGTCTGTTCAGCCTGTAGGAGGCTGAGGGGAGACCTCATTGCAGTCTCCAACTTGGGGCAGGCACTGATCTCTTCTCTGTGGTGACCAGTGACAGGACTTAGGGAATGGCCTGAAGCTGTGTCAAGGGAGGTTTAGGCTTCATATTTGAAAAAGATTCTTCACACAGAGTGTTCCTGGGCACTGAAAGGGGCTCCCCAGGGAAGTGGTCACAGAACCAGCTTGACAGAGTTCAAGAAGATTAATCTGAAGTATTTTTCTTGACTAGGCAGGTTCAGTATTTAGAACACAGGGTGCTTAAAAAAGGCATTTCTAATTTTAAAATACAAATTAAAAATATAAAATTTTGTCTAATGTGGTTATTTCAAAGTAAAATTTTGCAAATCTTTTATTTTAAAAACTGCTAATCTTGGCAAAACTGGGTCATTGCCTTGTTTCTTATGACTCTGAAGAGAAATCTGCCATTTCACCAATACATGACTGTGGGAACTTAGCCTAAAAAAATGTATCAAGAAATAAAGTTGCTTTTAGGTAAATTGTGAGCAGCTGGTTTTACTGAATAAATGTCAATGTTCATAATTCTGAAAATTAGTAGCTTGGAATATAGCCACTTGATCTGTGCCCTTCAAGCAAGGTACTTTTCATGAACCACTATATTAAAAGAGAAGAAATAAATTTTTTTGAAAGCATGGTCTTTACTCCTTTGCACCAATAAAATCTAGTAATTCTCCAAATCTACCCTATTCCACTAAAACCTTCTCAGACCTTCAAACAGACAAGTTTTGTATGGTTTTGTTTGTTTTTTTCCCCCCCATCTGGACATACAAAGTGCATCTATACAAGAAAGCTGTAATTCGTAAGAAAATTCCTGACGCACAAACTGGTTTCTTTTCTCTGAAAAAAAAAAAAAAACCAAGAAGAAAAAATATTATCAATTAAATTTTTATCTCTACATATGAAATGTCCCAGGTACATCATGACATTGTGAGTTGAAATAACATCAAATGTCAAATTCTGTAGTGCTTTGGAGCTGATAAAAATCTTATTCCTAGGTATGATGTTTATGTGAAGTTTAGAGAGTTTTAAACAAAGTTGAAGTTTTTTGCTAATTTTTTGTTCTTCAGAAACCTTGCCCTGTTTTGATAAATACAATGATTTTTTTCATCATCATCATCATCATCATCATCATCATCATCATCATCATTTTTATATTTTAGAAAACAAAAGATAGTTTGTAATGTAAAGTAAAACTGGAAAGAAAGTAGTTTCTGAAATAGTATTTTTTTTGTCCTGAATTATTAAAAGGAAAAAAAAAGTGCATTTCATATGGTATTTTTTACCTAAAACTTTAAACTGTAATAAGTTAATAAATTATTGTTTATTTTGATGATTGTAGAATCTGATTAAATCCTTCACTTCAAATTAAAAACAAAGGTGTCAACACTACAAACAAGTTATATAAGCTTCTCCTTGCTGATCTCAGAGCTTGCATGTATTTTTCCCCTACATGTCAGAATTGTTGTGAGAATGATTTTGGATGCTTTGATTCCATTAGCAACAATGAGCTTTTTGAACTACACTGACTACACTTCATTGGTACAAGACAAGTATTGGCACAAACTGCAGCACGATGCACATGAGCTGAAGTGGCAAGTGGAAGCCAAGAGCAGACATTGAATAGGCATATATCTCATATTAATGTTTATTGATACATATATCCCATTCTTCAACAGCATCTGACAGACATAAAGATAGAAGATTCTGGAATGGAGATGGACTTAGTGAGTAGACTAGAACACTCCAGGGAAAGTCAGTGCAAAGGGAAGCAGCTAAGGGATGCAGAAATTGATGAAGTGATTTTTGGGCTCTCCTTCCCAAAGGGTGGTGATGCTGCTGCTCACACAAGTAGCTAAGGCACACGTTTATTCCTAGAAGCACTAGCAGTTTCTAACAGCCCCTGGGAGCTAATCCTACTGGAAAGGTGCTTACATCTGCTATCTTCAGCCATATTAAAATTCTTAATTTAGAGTTGGGAATTGTCAAGAACCTCTTCAGCTGGCACCAGGGAAAGCGTAGCCAGCTGGGAGCACAGCAAACAGAGGCAGCAATTTGTGCAGCAGTTGAGATGGAAGGTTTCCAAAAACTCTCTTGAATATGGGAAGGCTCAATGCTGGCAGTGATGTGCCACAGGGCATGGATCCCAGCAGCAGCGGAGGCAGCTACCCCAGCACATCAGACACCTCTTGAACTCCCGTGGAGGACACAGCCATCCAGCACAGAGTATGGAGTTTTTGGTGCCTTTCTATGAGCCTCGGGCATGCAGAGGTTGTGGCATTGCCTAAGAGACATTTGCATAGGTTGGGAGGTCAGTGAAGTAACCGCTGCAAGAGGAGTCTGCACAAGTTGATTTTTAATATGTGCCAGTGGCCGATAGAGATAATGAAATTTTATATCGGGCTTAATTTTACATTACTACAAGAAAAGGTGGAATAAAAGCAAAGAAATCCTCAAGATTTTAATTGGTCAGATTTTTGTATTTTTTTAGTCAGTAGGACATTTAATCCAAATATCAAAGTGTGGCTGAAATTACTTTTCTTTGTGTTTGTTTTCAATTTAATTGGACAGAACTATCAGAAGACTCCAAAACTGTAAACTGGTTCATGAAACCTGATCTTTGTTTTTATTGTATGCCAGTGAGTTATGGTAATAGCAGATACATCATCTGCTAGAAGCATCAAACAAAAAAACCAAAACAACAAAACCACAAGAACTCAAACAAACCGCAAACCAAACAACAAACAAAAACACCCCAAAAAAAGCCCAAAAACCAAAAATAAAAACCCCAAACACCAAAACAAAACAAAACAAAACAAAAAATCCCTAAAAACAAACAAAAAACCCTAAACCAACACTGAAACACTCCCTCCAGTTTTCCTAGAAATAAAAGCACTTGTACTGTGACAATTGGTATCTATATTTTTTGTGTGTAGAACATCTACTGGGATATAAACTTACCTGAAAATTTCCTTTCAACTGTTTCAGTTCTCATCTGAAGGGGAAAAAAAAAGAGTAGACATAAAAGAAGAAACAAAAATTTGCCTTACATGAAATAAAAATTTCACCATCTGTACTAACAGAACATATGACACAGCATCTGCTAAAATTAACTAAGCATAGATAGAGAAATTGACAGATCTAGACAACTCATGCCCAAGACTCTCAAGGGAAGTAGCAAATTACTGTGATAGTAACAAAATTGGTTTTACCATCTGAACTATAAATTTCTTATGATGAACTGAATAGTTGAATTATCTCCAAACCACTATTTTTATTTTTTAATAACTCAGAAGGAAACTAGAGACTTTTTAAAGCCTTAGAGGACTAAAGACAGTAGCAGTATTTCAATTACAATGCATAAAATGCCCGGGGAGCCATAGGCTGTTTAGGCAGATGTTTATCTTTGATAAAATAACTGATTTGTAGCTATCAAAGAAGAATCAAAAATAAAGTCCCAGCAAAAAATCATGCCTTATACTTTGAACCCCCTATTTCCAGATGGGGAGGGTCTGCCCAGATTTGATACCAGCAGGCTTCTTCTATCCTTGGAGTATATGATTTTATAAATGTTCTTTTTATTCCTGCTCTGTAGGGCTGTGCGCAATGTCCTTACCTTTTTCATAATTTGTCATAATCACAACATTGATTGGGGACCAAAGGGATTATAATTCTTGGGGACAATCTCTTAGACCCAGGAAGAGTGGGTTAGTACAATGATTTTTCCTTTTTATTTTTTTCCCAGTACAAAACATGTGTGATCTAATGTAAGGGAGGAAAAAAAAAAAAACAAAGTAAAAAAAAGGTCGAGTTAATTTAATTAATTCCTTGAAAATTTGTTGTCTTGGAAAAACACTGAAATACAGAAAAGAGATAAAAGAAATCTCAACAGTCACCTATTTAAAAATATATATATATTGATAGCACTAAATAAAGGAAGGCCAGGTACATCTCTGGCCTCACATCTCATCTCTGTGGAGGATCAGTTCACAGTGTGTGGACTTGATTACTTTTCAAATGTTGAATTTAGCCTGCTGCTGGGCCATATGTGATGAATTAATTATTTCTGTGTTTTTTTTTTTTTTTGACAAGAATCTGATGTAAAAGAGGATTCCATTGCTTGATTATCAGAGGGCTTTTTTTGTATGTAACTGAACACATGGTATGCATGTTACTTTCATTGCATGATGACCTATAAAAGTTTCTGAATATGCAGACCTCCTCAACAAATACCAAACCTGCCATCCTCAGGATCCAATAGAGCACTGGAAGGAAGTTGTTGTGCAACAGTTTTAACTTGGTTATTAACATGAGTTTTCTTCATTAGAGTATTTAAATATCAGGACTTAAATAACTTCTTAGCTTCATACATATGCTGTGGATTTTTTTTTTTTTTTTGTTAAAATAAGATTTAGAATGAAAAAAAATGCTCAGTTGCTGTCCTAAGGCTTCACCCTTCTATACTACAGTTTTAATATAGGGACATAAAGAGTTGATTCCACGCAAGACAATTGCATGTTACCACTAGGTACTGGTTAAAAAAAAAAAATAAAAATTGAAAGGCATTCCACCACAAAATACTGCTATGCTGAAGATAAAAGCACTCAAACAACAGTCTCATTGTTAGAGAAGTGCTTTTTTTGTAAATCAGATGAGCACAAAGGGCCGGGCCAGGCTGGCCTAGACATATCCATTCAGAGCAAGAACAACCACCTTTGTTCTGGGACCTTGTACAGTCAGTAGGAAGCCTGTGGCCTGTGGTGAGCAATGGCAATACCAAGACACAGAGCCACAAGTGCAGAATTCTTTCAAAGTCTTCACAAGCAAGTACGTGGTGTTTGTGAGGTCCCCAGGACGAGGTGAGAGATGAGAATTTGACTCCAAGTTCTCAGAAGGTTGATTTTTTATTTTATGATGTTATATTATATTAAAGAATGCTAAATACTAAAACTATACTAAAGAAAAAGAAGGTTTAACAAGAATGAATAATAATACCCTTTACTGACTTAGAGAGTCCGACACAGCTGGCCATTAAGAAAAAAGCAATTCACGTGTTTGGATAAACAATCTCCAGACCACATTCCAGAACAGCAAAACATGGAGGAGCTGAGGCTTCTTATCTTCCCAGGAGAAGAAATCCTGGCAAAGGGATTTTTCAGAAAATGTCACAGTGACACAAGTGTAGTTCTCCAAATGAACTCCAAGTGAATAAAGACATTCTTACTTACTTACCCCATGTGGTTTCCCATATAGTTTTTCTATGAATAACAGTGCTACTGTGGATTTTGGACCAGTTTTGTCATTATCTTTTACTTCCAGGTAATTTATATGTATTTTTCCTCAAATCAGTTTATATCTCAACTTTCTTAGTTATCTATTCTCACCAAAATAAAAAATACATTGTTGTCTTAACCAAATACTCATTTCTAAATTTTTCAATAATATTTTCTAATTTTTCAAAATAATTCTGAATTCCAATTCCTATCTCTCTTATTTCCTTCATATGGCATACAATTCGTTTCTGAAGACTGAAATGCAAACATTTTATTCACTAAATAATTATGTGGATGAAGTGAAATGACCTGTGTCATACTGGAGGTCAGATCAGATGATTTAAAAGCCCTTCAGGCTTTAAAACCAAGGAAATCTCTACAAAATATATGGCATTTCAAAGATATTTCTCCATGTTAAATGATTGCCACAGCAGCTTGCATGAAGATAAGCAAATAGTGGTCTCCTAAAACCTGAAATCTAAATTTACTTATCTGTCACCAGATATTACAGCTTAGTTGTATTTACACAAAGATATACATCTAACAGTTTATGCTATGTCTTATCTTACAATTACAATACTTTTGAGATTAATAAATTCTCTCTTGAAGTTCTCGTAGATCTGCAGGCTGTTATTCAATACTTAGTCCAGCCCCCAATAGGGCATTTTCTAATAGTGTATTAAAATGGGAAATGATACATTGAAGTTCTTGTTTTATAAGGCATTGCTACACAAGTAAATTTCAAGTTAATATAATTAATAGCTGTAATATCTGTAATAACTGCAATAAAGAAGTCTTGCTGGCAAATAGGAGATATTAGTGTGAGATATTAGAGATTTCTCCCAGTGCTGCCTAATACTGGAAACATACATTTAAAATGCCTCTGCATTTGACTCAGAAGTTGGGGAAAAAAAAAAAGAAAATATAACCAAAACACACACATCAATGCATCTCCTCTGCTATATTTCTACACCTGTCATTCAGGTAATCTTGACCTCATGTTTTTCCTGCATTTGACATAATGAAGAATTAATAAAAATCACAACCACTGACTAT
The DNA here is from genome assembly GCA_013398715.1 of Nesospiza acunhae. Lineage (NCBI taxonomy): Eukaryota > Metazoa > Chordata > Aves > Passeriformes > Thraupidae > Nesospiza > Nesospiza acunhae. Next base: position 767,574 of record VZSU01000689.1, on the reverse strand, counting down.
TAAAAATGATGTAGATGGAAAAAGGTTACAGCCTAGAATACCAAGTGTACGGTCTCTCTACAAAATCATGCAGATTGAACACTCAAAAAAGTAGCTGAAAATTAAATGTGAGAAATCAAAAAAGTGCAGAGACAATTCACAGTTAAGAAACCAAACAATGACTTAAAAATATAGATATACAGCATATACTATAAAGAAATATTTTAGAATCTAATTTTGCATTTAGCTAAAAAATAAATAAGGCCTGCTCAAATCCCTCTAATTATGAGAAAGGTCAAAATTAGAGGAATCCTTGAAAAAAAAACATTGGGAAATACTACTGGAAAAGAAAATGTCTCTAAGGGAGGTTTAGGGTTTTTTTGCTTTCTCTCCTTCTACCTTTCTTTTAAAACAAATATTTTTTAAAAAATCATAGAACTGTTGGAAGGGGCTATGAAGGACCTTCTGGTCCATCCCTTTTTTTTTTTTTTTTTTTTTTTTTGAGAAAGGAGCCTAGACAAGATTGTTTTTTTTTTTGAAGACTTCTTTTTTTAAAACCTTCAAGGATGGGGACTCTACCTAATCACTGAGGAGGTTGTTTTTAGTATAAAAAATTTTCTTTCTTAGATCAATATGAAATACTTCCTTGAAATGCAACTTATATCCATTTCCATTTGCCTTCTCCAAGCTGCTTCTTGTGAAGAGAGAACCTTCATGCTCTTTGTAGCCACCCTATTTAGAATTCTCTTTGATTTTTTCAAAAAGAGAACAACTACTTAAGCCAGCAGTTTGAGGCCACAAAGCGTTATATTCTGTCTGTTTTACAGAAATTTTCTTCTGTGCCTTTTCTGCATTTTGCATTCTCAATTGATTAGAACATGAATAATTTATGAAATATGTTGTGTATGTACACATAGTCATATAATGATTTGGGTTGGAAGAGACATTAAAGATCATCTCATTGCAACCCCCACTGCTGTGGGCATGGAACCTTTCATTAGACCAGGTTGCTCAGAGCCCCATCCAACCTGGTCTTGAACAGCTCCAGGGATGAGGAATCCACAACTGCTCTGAATAACCTGTTTCAGTCTCACCTGGTCTGACCACCCTTGTAGTAAAGGCCTTCTTCCTAATATCTGATCTAAACCTATTCCCCTTCAGTTTCAGGCCATTCCTCCTTGTCCTGTCACTACATGCCTTTGTTAAAAGTCCCTCTCCATCTCTCTTGTAAGACCCCTTTAAGTACTCTGAGGCTGCTGTAAGGTCCCCCTTAAAATACAGTACTTGACACAAGGGGTTTAGATGATATTTAAACCAACAGAATTAATACCAAGATGATAAAGTAGACTAAGAAATATGAAAATACTACAAGAAGTTAACTATTTTCATGGCATGTTTTCATCTTGAGACAGTATCAACTCTAAGTTACCTGAAATAAAATTTAATTTAGTTTTACATATTCATGAGCAAAGACAAGAAAGTCTCAAAAGTGCTTCAGTGAGCGTGGTCATAACCATGTTTCCTCTGCGCCCAAAAGCTAGATGTGGCTGCCACTACTTTTTACATTAATAGAGCAAAAATAACTCCTGGAGATGTTTTGCTCCCTGTAAGAATTATGTGCAAGGCAGCCTGAGATGATCGGATGTAAACTAAATTATAATTTATCTTGTTTTATGTGTTCTAAAATATAAGAAAGCCAAGTGAGCTAAATGCTGAACTAATTTACAATTACCTCTCAGTGGGTAAAGAATCTGGTCCACAGTGCATAAACATTGGATAAAATGAGAGAACACAAATTAATAAATAGTGCACTGCTTAAAGCATCAGAAAATAGTCCTTCCTAAAGACTAATTACAAATTAAAAGATGACTATCAAATTAAGCATGCTTCAGGCAAACAGAAATGGAATAGATTATAAATAAAAGAATTAATATTACATCTTCTTCTCACTTTAAAACACTAATTACAAATTATTCTGAAGATATGACAGCAAATCTTTTCCTGTTTTATTATCCCTCTGCACCAGGGAGCAGATAGAGCATAAGAGCAGTTGCCTACAGAGCAGAAAATGTTTCTCTTGAATCATCTCATGTAGCACTAATTTGGTAACATATCCAAGTTGGTTTTGAATTGCTTTTGATGGAGTTTGGAGTTGCCTGGAGTTTGTTTCTAAAACTATGGAAAAACAGAGCTGAAATGTCCTGTTATTGCCTTATCTCAGGAATTCCAGTGCTAGGTGAGCCTCTTTCAAGGTAATTGTCTTCTACAGCATGCTGTCCCCTTTGTAAAAATATTCCTTTTAAAATCGTTAAGGAAATACTTTATCAGTAATTTTTTTCTAGTATCTAATATTTTGGTGGATAAAAGTCTTTTTTTTTTTCTCTAAATAAACAGGAAAGTTGTCATCTTAATCTTTCTAATAATCTACATTTTTAAGATTGGGATCTCTTTATTTCTCTCAATGTTTAAAAAATACAATTTTTTTTCAGTCTCTGGTAATTCTGATGGTTCTCTGGGATCCTGCATTTGATCCACAACAATAATGAAATGTAAAGTTGAAAACAATAAGCCATATTCTGCCCATAGCCTTACCAAAGCTGAGCAAGTGACCAGATTATTGTCTTTGATCTTTGTATTGCAGCATCTTTTTCTTTCTTTCTTTTTCTTTTTCTTTCTTTCTTTCTTTTTCTTTCTTTCTCTTTCTTTCTTTCTTTCTTTCTTTCTTTCTTTTCTTTCTTTCTCTTTCTTTTTCTTTCTATTCTTTCTTTCTTTCTTTCTTTCTTTCTTTCTTTCTTTCTTTCTTTCTTTCTTTCTTTCTTTCTTTCTTTCTTTTTTCTCTTTTAATTGTATTACAAATATTTATTTAGTATTTTCTAAATAATGTTTTAAAATAGCAGTTTTTCCTTACCTTATATTTGTAAAATTTCTTATTTGTCATAAAAATGAATTTGAATGTGAGACACAGTTTAGTCCTCTAAAATTTATATTGGCTATTACTTTTCTCTTTAATAATTTCAACTCCTTGAGTGTTTAAAAATAGCAATGGCTTTGAAAGTCACCTAAATATGTAGATGGAGCAGAATTCCAGCAGAGAACCATGAAATACATGAAATTTACTGTCACTTAAAACTTATCTTTATTTCCTTCTGTCTTCTTTCCCCATTTTTCCAAGTGTAAAATTCCTCTCACCAGGTTGACCAGCCTTTTGGCAAAAATGCATTTGTCCCAGTGTGTCAGGTAAATTATGATTTTTTTTTCCTAGAAGCACTCAATTTTCAAAAGGAGTTAGAGTGTAATAAATTTCAAATCCCCCTTATCAAAACAAGCTTGTAATCAGGTTTTGACTCATAATATGCAATTATGCCTCCTCAAACCCTTCCTCTTACTAGCAGGATCAAAGAGAAAACTATTTGGGACCCCATGCTATCAAATCTCACTCCTAGAACCAGGTAGGTTTGCCTGACACTTTCAGAAATTCTCTTTAAAAACCCATATATGCTTTTAAAAATTCACCTTTGTTTCAAAAATTTTATGCTGATTGAGGTGGCCATGTTAAAACTGCCCTGAAAGACACACAGAATCTCCATTTCCCACAGACTGTCCAAGGCATCGCTTGAGAGAAGGGAGGCAGAAATGAATAAATAGAAGAATGATTTGACAGGTACTAAAAACAACAGCAGCAGCAGGTGTCACATTAAGAATTAACTTAGAAATATTTTCAGTGTTCAGTTTCTGCAAAGAGTGTGTCATTCTACCTAGAGGTCTACAAATGAAAAAGCTTTCCTTGGCACAAAAGGAGCAATAGCTGGGTAGATTCACTTTCTGCAAGCTGCAATATCTGCAAGAACAAGACAGTGAGATATTATTTTAGGCAGCAAATGAGAATCATCCCTCCATAACCCCCTGTTAAAATCAGATCTTTTTTTCCCAGAAGACAGACAGTTCAATCAACCATTGCAGCTTAAACACAATCCACATTATGTCTCTACCTATGTAAGATGAATGTGGAAAAAGTGCTAAGGGCGGTAAGCATCTGTTATAAAAATGAGCTATATAAGCACACACATGTCATGCCATCAGCCAGAGAAGGAAAATATTTGAAGTAACTGTCACTCCTTTAAGGACAATGGGCCTGATTATCTACTACCTCAAAACTTAGAGAAATGTTACTGACGATGAAAAATGGTTCTGTTTAGGTGGGATAGCATTTTATAGCTGCTTAATGTACAGCAAAGAAGCAAAGAAAAATGTATAAACTCATATTATTGAGAAGATACTTCACAGAAGAAAACAGGAAATATTTAATCTTAAAACACACAGCTGAACCTTAATTTTCTGTTGTCTTTTTTCCTGTTCTGCGTTCTACTCCACTTGTCCCAAAAGATTGGCGCTTTCTGATGTCAGGACTAAAGCTGTAAAACCAATCTGTCCTACTGAGCAGGTTTCGTTTTCACAGTTAAATGTGGAATCTGTCTAATTTTAGACATTCAGGTGCTGGAATGTGCTCACAGCTCTTCTTGAAATCAGTGGGAAGAGATAGGTATTGTTAATGCCATTCACCAGATAATGTAATAGACTGAAGATGTAAAAAAAAAACAAAAGAAAACAAAAAAAAAAATCTCCAAAGTTTCAGCTGGTTTTTCACCACTAACTGAAGAGGAAATGTAGAAAAACAAAAGCAGTGGTCTTTAAGCCATGGGGTTTTAGCTAAATGTGGTTAAAATTTTCTCACTGTAAATGGCCAGCTCTTTTTTGCACTCACTGAAGTGTAAGTGCAAAAGGACTTTGGATGTGAACATGCGAGTGGCTCCTAGCAACAGAGGATCCACAAACTCCCAATCCTTAGATCTTGATTTTTTTATATGTTCAAGTCCAGCCTTTAAAACCTGCCCAGCCTTCTTGCCTTTCCTTTTTATAAACTACACTAATCTACGTAAATGTGTTATGTTTCCATTGGCACTTACAAGCTCTAACAGCAGTAGAAATATATATTGGGGTAGCATAAAGGATAGGATTTTTTTCATGTACATATGTTATCATGCCAAATGCAATGTAAATTTCTCTAAGGGTGAAGGGCATTATGAGCTAAATGGAAATCTCCCTCAAACTCTTCTTTTCCTTAAACTCAAAAGATGGCTATGCTTGGTTTCAGATTTCCTTAGTATAAATGCTTATTCATAGTAACACGGCCAATCAGTAAAATATGAATTGTTCTTAAATCACAAAATTATTAACGACTTCAAAACAAACATGGTGCTATCCCATGCCTTAAATGATGCACACCTATAGAAAACAAGTGCTTTTTAAGTTGCAAAATGGAAAATGAATCCTGAAGATGCTGGTCAGGGTCTTCAACCTATGGAAAATTATAAAGTTTTATTAAAGGAAACAAGGAGAAACAGTATTTTAATCTTCTGAAAATCTGATCCCAGTTGCAATTTATCCCCACCACACAGATGTATCATGTTGAGTTAGTATGATCACAGATATGTTTTTGTTGATTTCTGTTGCATTTTTTTTGTACAAAACACTATATTAAATGCAAGATTCTTCACTAGTCTGTTAGTAGATAGCCTACTAAATGCCCCTACATTTAAAGTCCCTAATTCTGATGGGAATTATACTCCTTATAAGGATATTTATTTTGCCTTACTGCAATGCTTTACTTAGACTAGGTTGTTGCCTTCTGTTTGGAAGGCACGGCGACCTGGTTTCAACGAGCAGCAGGGCGACCCAAACTCTCCAGGGTCACTCTGGCCAGTAACACACGCAGACACCAATGTGGTGGACGGTTAAAGGCTTTTATTATCTCATCTTGAGGGGTTATATAGACAGGGGCTTCTCTACGTCAGAAAGGGGTCGTGCAATGCTTTCTAAGGTTAAGTAAGGAGTGGAAAGTTACTGGTATTTCTATGTTAGAGGGGGCTACCTACTTGGCTACATTCCGAGGGTGATCGTTATCTATGGGGAAGAGGGGGAGAGGGGTTTCTGTAACTTCCCATGGCATCCCGATATCTTGCGAAACGCCTGTCCCTGCCTGTTACACTAGGTGCAGATGCTATCAAGTAACTTTACTTTTTGGTAATCTGTTCTCTTTAATTGCTAAGCATGAGAAATTATAATAAAGAGCATCACACTGCAAGTGGCATATCTCCAATCTAGACCACTGACATGCTGAGACAGATGCAGAGATCTGCTGAGACAATGTCACTAGGCAAAAAGTTATTTGGCTAGAGCCTAAACGGAATGCATGTTGACATAAAATTTTGTATATTGACAAAATATTATATCTACTTTTAGCAACTAATCATACAATACAGCTTCAGTAAGAATTAATATATTACTATGAAAATATACAGTAGGGAAAAGTAGCACACCTTTTTATTTTAAGTCAAACCAGGAACCTTTTTATTGAGTTAATAATGACACATGATTAACCAGTGCTCAGAAATTATAGTTTCAGGATCAATAGCAGCAAAAAAGCAGATGAAGCATAACACTTGACACTGGACAAATAAATCCAACAACTTTCTAACCACCCTCCTACAACTAGTCTCAAGAAGGTCTAACTCTCTTCAACATATACACAGCTACAAGCTCAGCTTCCCTGCCCAGCCATGTGGGTTGGGGGTTGGTGTCCCAGCTTTGTGTAACCTCCATGTCCACACCCCAAAGACTGCGGTCCCATACATGCTGCCTACATGCTTCCAGAAAGTATAAGCTTCTCCTGGCACCCCATGGGACATTCTACCTCCCAGACTGGTCAGGGCAGGTGTGCCTTGAGGAAATTACAATCAGGAGCCACCCCACTGCTTCCTCTCACCACCTGTCCCCATTTTCACTTTCTTCACACTTAATATCTCTTTCATATTTTTTTCTCTCCTCTAATTAGTGTATTTCATAGTTTTTTACCTTAATGATTTTTGCCTCATACATGCTTACAATATCATATTTTTCATTTTACACACACACAGTTTTTACTTGTTTAAAATGTCATGTTATCAGTAAATGTGCCACATCTCTGGTTTGCCATAGCTCAGAGATTGTTGTAGACAGGTTTGAGAAAAGTAGATATATAGCTAAAGATGATGAATGATTCCTCATAACCAGTCTGGATTCAAAAGTATAAGATAGGATAAATCCATGGAAAAAGATACCTAAATATCAAGGGAATTTATTGAAACTTCTAGGAGTGGCACAGTGTCAAGCTGCAGCAGCCAGAAATTTATCTGCTATAAGTTTCAAGTACATGGTTCCAACCTATAAAGCTTACTGGATGAAACTGTTACACATATTTGGATATACCTGAGTTATTTTGTGCAATTTTCAAATCTGAAAAAGAAAAATTCTTGTTTTATCTGATTCACACATACATATTTTACATGTGAAAGGTTTCAATTTCTAACATAATCATATCATCCACATGTTTTCTGTTGCATTTTCTGATCTCCTAATATCTTTATATTCATGTCATTTTAGTTTCATCAGTAAATTGTTTTCTTATGATGGTAAAAGGTCACATTGACAGACTGATAGAATTATGGAGAGAAAGTATCCTTATGACTATTTAGACTGGCCTGCTGCTTAGTACAGGCTGTAGATTTGCACAAAATAACCTATATATTGAGCTCTTTACTTATGTTTCAGATATGGCATATTTTAGAAAATTTCCAGTCTTGATTTGAAGAATCAAGAGGTCAATACAGATTGTTGCCAACAAAACCCATTAAACCAAAAATCTTTTCTTCTCAAAACTTCCCTGTTACTTTTTTTTTTATTGCCTGTACAACACACAAACAAATTTATAGATTTTTTTTTTTTCTGTCACAAGTCTTTATTACAAGAAAAATTATCTGGGAAATTCTAGGAAAAAAAAAAAAAGAAAAGAAAAAAAAGGAGTTTTGGCAGTTTCCCACATGGTTAGACCACAAGATGATGGTCACTTGGGAAGTATGTAAAATTTAAATGAGTGACAGAGAGGGAAAATTAAGTCCGGATTCAAAGGTAAAGTCCTAAATCCTAGTAAAGACCTACTGGGAATTACATTGGGAATTGCTGGGAATTACTCACACATGCGGCTATATGCATATTCAATTCATGTGACATAATTAAACTCTCAGAGACTTTGACGATGACTGGACTCTAATTTGATTTGTAACAAGTTAAATTAATTTTCTTCAAGTCAAGTCTGTTTTGACCATGACGATAATTAGTGAATGACCTCTACCTGTGCTTACCTCAATCCACAAGCCTTTCATTACATTTTTTCTACCTGGTCTAGCTGAAGAGGAGGGGTGATAAAATGGCTTTGGTGGGAATCTGTTGTCCAGCCAGGGTCAACATACTACATCTCCTCCAAAGTACAGTTTTGGCAGTGCTGTAAGGTAAGTTAACAAGTTTTATAACAGACAGATGTGTATTAATCCACTTCATTATTCGCAGCAAACACAGGATTTTGGCAGACTCTATTTTACTAACTTTTATTAGATTTACATACTAAAATAATTTTATGTATGTGTAATGGTATGCTAATTCCTGACTATTAGCTTAGGAGAGAAATTTGGTGCTGCAGGTAAAGTAATTTAATTTTGAGAGCCTTATAGAGAGCATCAATTCTTGTAATTTTACAGAAACATTTGAAATAAAATATAGAATAAAGTACCTTTTCTGCAAATATTATTAAGATGTGAGTAATAACAACTAAAAATCATACAGAGAGGGAAAAACATCTTTATAATACATATTTATGTGACACAGTATATTATTGTCTTGCTGAGCTGCAGTTGTCAACAACAGTTCTGCTCTTGACAAAAAAACTTATGGCAATATTCTTGGTTGATAATTTGCCATGATGATCCACTTTCACTTTTTTCCCCTCCTTTTTTTGTGTCTGACAAACTGAAAATTTGTGAAAAATATGGTGAAGGACAAGTACAACCTAGGAGTTACAACGTGGAACTACAAAAGCTGAAGTATCTTTTTTGTGATGAAGTTCAGATGGTTTCTCCTAATCTGTGTGTTGATACCTTATGTATAAATTTAGGATAATAATATTCATAATTTTCATGGATCACTATCATACTGTAATTAACCCATACAGTTATGCATTTTGAGAAAGAAGAAGCTTCTGGGTTATGAAACTTGGTTTAATGATATATGTTAGGTCTTATAAATTATAGTTCAGCAGTTTACAATTTAGTAAACTTGATGATTTTAAGAAACCCTGACCAAAATAACTACTCAACAAAACCTTGATTAATTTGAAATACTGAAATTGAGGTCTAACTTCGTTCCTTAACTTTCTCTTTAAAACACTTACATAGCTGGAACTTTTTACTTCCCAGGTATGGTCTTTTAAATGGTAAAAGTCAAAATTATAATTTGTTTTTCTCTCTGTAAGGTGCATATAAAACTATGCACTCTAAAATGCAAATGGGCTTCTAAACAAAAATGTTACTTAGGCTGATTTGACTTTTAGAATGAATGTTCCACAGTGATATTTGACTAATAGTCAACTACCTCATATCTTAGAGGGGGAACTGATTTTGTTGTTTGAGTTTATAGAGGGCTTAGAGACTAATTCTTTTAAAAGATTAGAGTAGTTATATTTTGAATTTTATCACCATCTTCAACGACATATGGTGTCATTCACAGACTCAGTTTTTTTGCCTCTAATTTATTTATGGATATCCAGTCAAGGCCTTGACTTTGCTCTAACTTTGACCAGGTATCATCACACTTATTTAGTTACTGTATGCTTACATATTTCACACAAATTCAAGTCAGTTCATTTTCTTTGGTGTCCATGATATTTCTGAGAAGCTATTGATCATGTGTTCTTAAATTCAGATGGTGACATTGTAATAAACCAATATCATATTTTAAGTAAGTTTCACATTCCTCATCAAAGAAAGCTCTACACTTGAATATACGTAAATAAATCATACACCACAGAATTCAGTGACCTCATAAAAATTTCCAATGTCAGTGATTATGGGATTCTATAAAAGGGAAAAATCTGGAGTACCTAATTGATGAAAGCTCTTTTGCTGATATGTACCAGGTGGGTTCAAGGAATAAAAGCAGCTACTGAGTTTCTTTTTGCTGTGTATTCCCCATCAAAAAATGCAAGCACCACAACACAGAACAACTTTGCTCATTACTATTTCTGTAACCTTTGCTAAGGAACAAAACTTTCCCATGCTTTTTATTTATATTTATATCCCTTTGTTTCAGTATAACTACTTGAGTGTGTATTATTACTACCACGTGCTCAATTTATGTCTGAAGTGTCCAGAAACAATAGTTCCACAAATCAAGCTTAAGCAGGCTCCATCTCTGGCTGCTGTTCTACTCCAATACATTCCAAGTGATTAACACCACCTGTGGCACTCCTAATTCACAGCAGCAGACAATTATATCCCTTGGATACCCATTACGGGTAATTATTCCCATGACAGACTATTAGATATGGGTTGTGAACATTTCAGCTGTAAAATTTTTTGCAATTTTATTTTAATTCTGATATTACCATTGAGAGGTATATTTGGGGAACAAATCAGGGTTACATTAAAGGTTTGCTTGCAACAAGCAAAAGATTAATTTTTATTGCTGGAGTTGTAGTCAGATTTATTATTTAAAGATGTGATGAAGAGAGATGTTACATGTTTGCCATTAAAAGATTATTTTACTTCATTCTTTTAGTACAGAGACAATAGAAGATCCTGCTGATGTAATTAAAGATGGTTATAAACTAATTGTTGTATTTTAAAGACTTTCTCTTCTTACATATATTTTTTTTCTTCTGAATATATAAGTTTGACCCCTTTTAAGTATGTAAGGAAATACTCAGNNNAGGGAAATACTCAGTGTGAAGAAAGGTCAAAATTCATAAAATTTTCCTGATGCTGCAGCTTTAATTTTAAAGGTACTTTTTTTTAAAATGAAATAACAGGCTTACACTCAATCAATATCACAATCATAATCTCTTTGATTTCCTATGATGTGAAATATGGTCTTATGTTGAAAATAAACACTCAATCTGAATTGAGAATTTATTTTCAGACAGAAAAAAGTGAACTGAAATCAATGGAAATAGTATAATAAATTTACATTTTAATGTTTGAAAAAAAATTTCTTCTTTGTAGATTAATTTTCAATATGTTCATTTATAAAACCATTACTATTGGATGAAAAAGAGAAGAAAAAAAAGAACTCAATTTGCATGTTTATTGTATTAAAAATTAAATAAAATATTGTTTTCAACATAAGAGAAAAAAAAGAAAAAATATAGAATTAAGAGGAAAAATGTTTGCACATGATGTGAATTTATCAGTCATGGTTTCTTTAATAAGCCTGAGTTCACATTGGTATTTCCTGCATTAACTTAGACTCTGACAAACATGAAGAAAATGTTTTCTGTAATACTCCTATCAGGATCCTCCCTCTAACCCCAGGCCTTTATTGAATAAGTAAGAACCCAGGCTATTAATCATATTTGATCCTCAGCTGGGGACCTAGGAACAGACTAGGTAGCTGATAAGGGCTCCATGCTTCTTTCACATGATATATTAAACTTTTAAATCCTGGAGGCATTTCACAAGTGCTGTTGAAATGGCCAATATGATAGGCAAGCTACAACTGCCCTTACAGCAAGCTCAGGCTTAGGCTTTGGTAAAAACGACCTGACTTCTGTAATATGGAAGAGAGGTTATGTTTGCATCCAGAAGAAACAGAACAAACCCAATCCTCCTTACTGTGGACTAAATGGCATAACAAATGGCATCTGACTCTTTTGCACATACAGTCTGACTCTATCACCATTTGTCACAGGCCAGTGGATCTCTGAGAGACATGGAAGCGACAGAAGTAAATAGGATTTATACAGAGTCTGTGTACGCTGTAGGTTTGCACAGTGCATCAAGCAGTGTGAAAATTTGAATCAAAGCTATGACATCTTACAGCCAACAGTGTGGGCATGAATAGCTCTCTCAAAGGGTTCTTCCTGACATGATAGTTTTCAGTCAGCAGAAACACAGCATAGCTTCCTTAAAGTCTAACTGGTACCATGCCATAAATTCAGAGTTGGAAACAGCATTAATTTGAATCCCTGTAATTATTTCTCAGTTTCCCCAAGCAAAACTTAATTCCTTATCCTCCTTTGACAGGTAAAATAGGTGATGCAAAATATTTATGAAGCTATCTTCTATGGCTGAGGACTACCCTAAGGTAAGTCTCAGGTCAGATTAAAGTTTTTTATATTCAGATTGCCCTCAGGAATTCACAGTAACTGTACAAGTCTGAAAATAAATGTGATCAAAAGACAATCTATAAAACATGTAGATGTTTAGCTGTTTGAAGTTGATGGTTCAGTATAGTTCTTTGTAAAAATGCAAGCATATTTCCAGGAAATCAGAGAAAGAGCTATAACTAAGTATTTTTCATGAACAGATTTCTTGTCTGTATTTACTGATATGAACATGATAACTAACAAACACTGCAGTATCTAAACCAGAAATCAAACAAATTTAAGAAAAGTAGTGATTAAGGATGTTTGCTGCTAACACGTATAATTTTTTCCACATTGAAGGACTAAAACCAGTGGTTAACAGGACTGTGGAACAGTTTTTGAAAATATGAACAAACCCAGGCATTCTCAACATACATAGCAAATGTGAATGATTTCAGTTTATTCTGATCTTGTCCAGAGACAACACACCAATTCAAGTGAACAGTTAAAACCAGCTAAATGTTTCCAATGCTGGAGTTCCTGCAGTTCCTGAAAAAGTAGGATTAGTTTACTATGCATGAGGAGGTGTAAAAATCAAGATGATTCTATAACCTTGATATTACGAAAAGAGGGGGATAAGAAAAAACCCACACTCTTTTGAATAGAAGTTGCTTGTAGCAACTTGATTTTATAAGCCAGGTTTCACACTTTAAATGTAAGGACTTTGTTGAATTCGTGATAGAGACAAAGCAAAACCTCTTTTCTTTGGCTAGATATAAAACTTCAATATGGCTCATAGAGCCAGTAGTACTCAGGGCAAGAGTTTGGACACTGGTACTCTACAGACTGCTTTTTGCTTTTCTCACTTCATCCATCACAGGTCAATTGCTAAATCCTGGCAGCTTATAAGAGCACATCAGGTGTGGAAAGCATTTGCAGAATACTTAATGGCCACATGCTAAAAATTTTAAAGTTCAAAAGCACCATCAGAACAGTTGTCTGAAGAGTCCTTGTAGAGTAATCTGGAAATTACCATTAAACTCCAAGGGTGCTTTCTTATACATGAGTATCAAAGGTAGTAAAAAAGGCTCAGTGTTTACTGCTAACACACTGATAGGCAATCCAGGGCTTCACTGGTGTCACTAAGCATGAAAACTTATTTTTTATATGTAACTGAAAAAAAATGCTGAATCTATTTTCCCCCTCTCCTTAAAAAAAAACCACACACACACACAAAAAAATAAAAAACAAAAAAAAAAAAACAAAAACAAAACAACAACAACAACAACAAAAAAAAAAACCTAACCAACCAAACCCAAAACTAACCAACCAAACAAAAAATATTGCTGGGAACTCACACTGACCTTTCTCGTAATTAACAATGCATTGTGTTCTTTGTGCTGTAATTAATTTTGTTGATAACTTTTTTACTTTCCCTGGAGGGTTGCATATTTAAGCAATTAAAAAACTTGTGGAGCAGGTGTCAAAAACGTCTTCGGAGTTGTTAGAAGAAATGCAGGCTCCTTTTCACACTATTCTATTGCTGACAAAAGGTCTTTTAGACTTCAGCCCCATTCTGACTGTGTTTATTAGAGAAAGAAACAATACCATCTGTCATTCATTTTCTCCATAGTTTGAAATTATTCTCTATTATGAGCAGCATATCTGAAAAAAGACCTGCAGAGAGTATTTCTTTAACGTCAGTAACTAAGAAGGCACTATCTAGTAAGTTGGAACTGATGCTATTATCATTTTTTTTGTGCTCAGATCACTGAGTCCACCAAAACAGGTTCTACTACTGCAGCAGTAAAAACTGCATATTTCAAAACTTTCAAACAACACTTAGCTTTACCACTAAAAATATTTTTAACAGCTCTATTTTAGGAATGTAATGATAAAATGAAATTTCTAAACTTGACAAATTTAGAAAACAAACAACAGCTATTATATTTATACTAAAAGAAACTTGTAATTTTAAACATTTATCTTTTCAAGAAAGGTAGTTGGCTTAAAGCACAGTTTTCACTTTTGACTACTGACTTCCTCATACTAAATGACATTTCAGTACTTTCAGCATTCATATTTCTATTTATGACATATCCCTTTGCAATTTGCCAATTTACTAAACTATGAAATGGTACTTGAATGTGAATTGTGATAGAGATATTAAAAATGAAATAGCATTTACTGCAATTCTGTCTTGAGAAAATGTTTATTTCATGTTAAACTTCAGAAGATTCCACTGAAAAGCCTACTTTAAATTTTTCAGATGACAAAACCTAACTTCTTAACAACTTTCAAGCCTGCAAAGAATTCATTACAGCTCCAATTAAGTCAATTTTTTTAAAATCTCTTTTTGCAAACTTTTGTGATCTCCACAACCATGCTATATATTGCTCTTCATTGTGTCCTGTAAAATAAAAGAAGTGGAATCTGACCACCAGAAGATAAAAGTTGGGAAATCTTGCAACGACATCTCATGTATCATCCAGAAGTTTAAGTGTTGCACATATTGAATTTCAAATAGCTTCTTATCTCTTGAATGCCTTTGGGGATTACGATCTTGATATTTCACAATTTTCAATAGAAGACTGGATTAAAAAACAGTGATAATTTTCTGTAAAGTGTTTAGTAGTCTTTCACAACCTAGCAGATGTGACAGAATCTTGCGCAGTATATTTATTTTCTCCGGCTTGATTTAATCCCAGTTTATTTTAGTATAAGAAGCTCTTATTCCTGCTTAATATTCAGGTACTTAGATCCTGGTTTGAATGCAATAGAATTTTCTGTATGTAAATTAAAGAGTAAATTAAGGAAATTTCTCTGTAGACCTTGTAGTTGACACCAAAACAGATGAGCAAGCCTTCAGAAATTGTTCCAAAGAGAAAAGTCTTAAAGTGAAATGAACTTTGATGACATTGTCAGAATGAGAGGAATCTGAATAAAAGTCATTATAGCATACAGCTGAAACATGCTCCAAAATATTTGTGGAAGACTTTTCCCCTTAGAACCATTGCTGCAATAATGTATAAAACTCTCTACAAACTAACTATGTTTAAAGCAATAATGTGGAGATTACAGGTGCAGAACTAATAGACTGGGAAGGAATTAGTCAAAGTTACAGACTGGGAAGTTACAGTCATAATTCTATGACTTGCTAGGAAGTTGCAGTGGCAACATCAGCAAGAGCCTGTAGAGTGATAAATCCTAGAGATTGGCATCCCCTCCTGCTACTTTACACAGATTCAAATGCTGCAATGCTGAGACAATTTAGAACCATCAAAACACATTATATATACCCTAGAGGAATATTAAAATGATATAGAGCAAATATCATAGGCTCACAGACTAACAGAATTGTTTGGGTTGAAAGGGATCTTAAGAGATCACCTAATTCCAACTCCCCTTCCATGAGAAGGGACACCTTTCATTAGACTAGGTTGCACCAAGCTTGATTCAGCCTGGCCTTGATCATTCACAGGGATGGGGCATCCACAACTTATCTGGCCCAATTGTTCTAGTGCCTCATCATCCTCATAGTAATTAATTTTTTCCTAGAATCTAATCTAAACCTACTCTCTTTCAGCTTGAAGCCATTTTCCCTTGTCCTATCACTACATCCCTTGCAAAAAGTCTCTCTAATTATCTGTAGGCTCCTTTTGGGTACTGGAAGGCTGCAATTACCTCACCCCTGAGCCATCTCTTCTCCAGGCTGAACAGCCCCAACTCTCCCAGCCTGTCTTCACAGAGACCTGCTCCATTCATCTGATAATCTTGGTTCCCTCATCTCAACTCCTTCCAACAGATCAATCTCCTTCCTTTGCTGCAGACCCCAGAGCTGATGCAGCGCTTCAGGTGGGGTCGCACCAGAGCAGAGCAGAGGGGCAGAATCCCCTCCCTGTCCCTGTTGGCCACACGGCTTTGGATGCAGCCCAGGACATGTTTGACTTTCTGGACTGTGAGTACCCATGGCTGGGACAGGTCCAGCCTCTCTCCCAAGTCCTTCTTGGCAGGGCTGCTCTCAATGTGTACAGCCCATGTTGATACAGCGGATTGCTGTGACCCAGGTGCAGCACCTTGCACTTGCTCTTGTCAGTGGGCTCAGAGATTCCCATGGGCCCATTTCTCAAGTTAGTCCTGCTTCCTTTGGATGAAAACCAAGGACCTCCTTCAATCTGGAATTGAACCAGAGACTTAGGGATTCCTGCAGGCCATACTTCTACCATCTGCTCTACCAGCTGAGCTTTTGAAGGGAGACATGGATGGATGATTATATATCTCTCCTATGTACCTTGGCAGAAATACTCTGTAACATGATTTTTCAATCCTAGTCCAACCAGTCAGAGATGGTCCTTTCAATTAGAGCTTTTCATAAAATATCTTTTACTCTCTGCATGATTCCTGTCACAATAATACTTTATCCTAAGAGATATAAATGCTTCTACTTTCAAATAAACATGTCCATACAATTTTTTTTTGTAAAAAATAACAAAGCAGAATTGCCTACATAATCTTAGTAAAATGACTTTATGTGTGTCTGCCTGTGTATGGGTATGTGTGAATGTGTGCTTATGTTTGTTAAAGAAGGGCAATGTTAAAACTCACTATTATTATTATATCAACTAATTCAATGCCATTCTACTTCATGTTCTTTTTAATTTTATCTTCAAATGCCCATTTTTGAATTCCCAATTGCATGTCTGTTTACTGAACCATTTTTTATGACTGTACGTTTACCTCAGTAAGAGCCAAGCCCATACCTTGACTCACATTTGAAGTTCAAATATAAAACCATAATACCAGAACACCTTAATCAACAGTAAAATATGATAAACCCCCCCATATATTCTCAAAGCAGATATGAAATCCATAAAAAAGTGAAATACATTGTATAAAAAAATGCTTTCATGTAAGAAAAATAAATTTCATATTTCATTCTGTTGACTCTTTACTATGTTTCTACAGTATCTGACATCCTTTCTCCAAAACTTACCTGCTTCTTTTAAAGGAGGCTTACTTTCTGAATCTTGAATTAATGATTTATGGATTTATTCTGTTTTAGGTTAAAAAAAACCAAAACTATTTGTTTATAAGATATTAAATACTAGGAGTAAAAGCCATCTTGGATCCACTGTCTGGAATATGCAGGCATGCAAGAGTCTTTCATAAATTACTGATAATATCTTAATTGCTTAGCAGGGGCTATGGGGGAGAGTCTCCTGAAATGTAGTAAAACATATTCCTGGAATATACCAAAATCTGCATTTTAGGACTATTGGCCATCAAGCAAAAGTTTCTGCTAAGTAACATGATGACCTTTTTTTTCTGTGTAAGTTCACTTTTAAACTACTGTGTCTCTGTTAGTTAGTGATGTTAGAATCACAATATTGCAGTTATTTGGCTAAACCGACTATCTAGCTTTGATTTTTAGGAGGATTTCTTTCTTGTTGTCAGAAATTCTTTCCACTAATAGAATTTTAAAGACCTCAATTTTTTAACTTAGGAAGTGATAAAGAACACTGTTGCAATTTGAATAACTTTATGTTCCCTGCTCCAAAGTTTCATGCAATGTCTTGGGATTTAGCTTGAACTTACAGAGATGCTTTGTTGCCTTGCTCTTGTAATTGAGGTTGCATTTTCCTATTTAATGGAGTGCTGCAGAGACAAATGAACTTAATATTATTAGACTTCTTTGCAATTTTTTTCCTAATACAGTAATGATCCCTAAAATTAATGAAATATTTCATGCAAAGGATGTTATTAAGTGGAAGTCTGAATATGAAGTCTGAATAAAAAGAATGTAATACCCCCAGAACATGAAATCATGAAGAAAACATTTGAGAGAGCCAGAGAAACTTTGTTTCATTTGTCCTCAGAGATACCAGAAACTGCAATGACTGCAGCAGTCAGCTCATTTCCAGTCATTAAGATGGAAATTTCAGAGAATTTAGATATTCGTGCTATGCACCCTGACTTCCAGTGAAAGCAAGAGGAATAATTTTAGCAAGTTTTCCTATAATCCTAGACAATCCTTTTATTAGTGGAAAGATATATTTTGCTGGTTTTATTTCTGATGCCGTTGTTGTTTAACCCCAGCCATTAATTCAATCCCTACAGAGGCTCACTTCCCCAAGAGTGGGATTGAAGTGCAAATCAGAAGCCTACAAGCTAGAAAACCCATGGGTTGAGATAAAGACAGTTTAATATGAAAAGCAAAAGCCAAACACACACAAACAAAACAAAACAAAGAAGTCATTCACTGCTTCCCATGGGCAGGCAGATGTTCAGCCATCTCCAGGAGAGCAGGGCCCCATTGTGCACAACACTGACTTTGGAAGACAAACATCATCACTCCAAATGTCACCCTCTTTCTCCTTCTTCCTTTTACAGTTTTTACACTGAGCATGATGTCATATTTTTTGGAATATTCCTTTGGTTAGTTTGGGTCACCTGTTCCAGCTGTGTCTCCTTCCAATCTCCTATGCACCCTGAACTTCCTCACCAGTGTGACATTATAAAAAACAAAGGTATTAACGGGAGATTATGTAAGAAGCCACTGCAGAAAGACAGACTTTGTAGAAATCTCAAAAGCAGTAAATAAATATGGGGGTAGGAATAGGAATAGGAATAGGAATAGGAATAGGAACAGGAAGTAAATGAAGGAAGTAGATGAGAAGGCTGCTTTCTCCATTGAAGCACAAAAGGATACACAGCACAAAATAATATGTTTCTTTAAAAAAATCATAATCAATAATAATCTTAAGCATAATAGAGCATGGCCATCTCAAAACTGCAAGGGGGAGTGCTGAGACATTTTAGGTTGCTTGCTTTTCTTTGGTTATTGTTATTTTACTTTAACAAAAAATAATAGCCCTTGAAATCTTCATACAAAACATTATTTAACCTGCAACTTGCCACTTGGATGGCAATAAACCTTATGGATTCTGCAAGCAGTGGAAAGAAAATCTGTTTGGTTAGAGACAAACATCTTACTTCCAAGTTAGAAAATACTTATTCCACAGTTGGAAGCTAGGAGATGATTTGGAGAAACAAGTCCATATACTGTTCCTATCTTCAAAGTCCTGTTTTCTTTTCCAAGTATCCATTACTATCGCAGACATCTTTTCACTAAAAATCCTTTCTTAGGATTTTTTCCCTTCTGAGGAGCTGAGGCCTCAGAAACAAAATGTAAACAATGGTTATCTGCTGCTGTGGAATGCATCAGGTGTTTCTGTGATTGGGCCATCTTGAATGTTTACAATTAATGGCCAACCACAGACCAGATAGCTTGGACTCTCTGTCCGAGCCACAGATCTTTGTTATTCATTCCTTTCTGTTCTTAGCGAGCCTTCCGAGGAAATCTTTCCTTCTATTTCTTTTTAGTATAGTTATAATTTAATATAGATATATATCATAAAATAATAAATCAAGCCTTCTGAACATGGAGTCAACATTCCTGTCTCTTGCTCACCTGAAAAGCCCAGCGACCACTGTCACACATTATCACATACTTCTAGAAATTGGATACTGGGACAGCTAGGTTTAGTCTTGTGTTATTTAGATAATATTTCTACTTTCCTGTTCCAGACATAAACTGAAGTGTTTATTGAAACGTCCTTCTTTCATATCCAAAGGGAAAAAAATAAGCTTTTATTATTATTTTTTATATTTAATAATCTGTGCTAGAGTCAAGATGTCTATCTAAGAAAGAGATCTCTGATAAGGATAATACATTGACATTTTATGAGAAAAGGTAGCCTTATATTGTTTAAATATTGAAAGGCCTTGTGGGTGAAAATGCATTTTCTGAAACAACTCAAAGCAAGTTCACACTACAGGTGTAGCAAACAATTATAAGGTAAAAAAAATCTCTGTTTCTTAACTGTTGATAGGTCAGATTATCAGTGATTTGCTTTGCAAAAAAAATGAAGTAAAAGAATGGATTAGCAATTTTTTTTTTTTTTTTTTTACAAAATGGTTTCTCTAATGGCCTCTTTGAAAGCAATTATGCAATAAAGGGATGCTATTTTTATATGGATATATGAACGCTGGTTTGCAAGAGGATCTAATGGCAGCTGGCTATATATCTATGATCTTGTGATGCCCTCATGCTGCCATTGCTGTCATTGCTGGCACGGCTTCTTTACAATTTCCCAGAATTACCATAAGAATAATTCATGCTTACTATTCCTAGATATATTTGTTCAGTGTGCTACTTAAATTATTTCATATCCATGCTTTTTATAGCTATGGTGTTTTGAAAGGGCTTAGAGAGTCTCTTAACAGACTTTATGATCATGTCATACTGGGCAAATCCTAGACAAATATTATTTTGGATGTATCTTTTATATTTATTAAGAGGAGATTATGTTCCATATAAAGGTTGATGCTTATTTTAGTCTGACATATTTCTTTGTTTCAGAGATCTCTGGAGATAGAGTCTAGTTCTAGTAATGTCTGAATAAACTTACTGAAAATGTAATATTTAACTTATATTGTTTTTCAGAGAGGAATTTTTCTGAGCTGAATACACTCCAATGCAAACCACCTTACGACAAGTGTAATAACATGAACACTCTCTTCTCAGCTGCCTTTTCAAGAATAGAGATATTTAAATGTTGGATCATTAAATTTTTCCTATGACATTAGTAATTAATTTTTTTCCTCCCATACTCCTTCTTTGTTACAGTAAGAGGTAATATCCTCACAGGAGGACATTCCATTGAGAAACTGCTAATCAACATGCAAGAAAAATATTCTTTTTTCCATACTCACATAGTAAAAAACAGAGGTTCTCATAGTATTATTCTGCTACAGTCATTTTACTTTAGTATTGCATTCGTCTATTATGGATTGTACATATGTCTGGAGCCCTTTTCTCTAAGAAGATATTTGTATTTTGTCTTTATTCAGTGTGGGTTTGCTGACAAGTGCAAAGGATCTGACTGGAGCAATCTTGAGAGCAGTTTGCAGCCAATGGATTTGGAATAAGACAACTTTACCTCAGTAGAACAGGTCAAAAGGAGCTCAAACAACTGAGTCACATTTCCTGAAATGTATAAAATTCTAAAGCAAGCCTTCTTCAATATTTATAGCAAAAACATATATCTGCAAAATATTTTAAGAACGGGCTCAGGAAGATCTTTAAGCTTGGGTGGCATCCAAATCATCTTGACAAAATCTCAGTCTGAGCCACATGTATTAATTGAATTTTCGAGTAAAAGCAGAAAATTTTGGGCCTATTTAACTTTGTGCCAAGAGATGAATAGTTAGAGTGTGAATGACCCTAATAGAGCCCACCAATGCTCAATCTCCCTTTTGGGTGAAAAGCTTTTCCTGATATCCAATCTAAACCTCCCCCTGTCTCAGCATCAGACCATTCCCTTGGGTCATGTCACTGGTCATGTGAGTGAGGAGATTTGTACCTGCTTCTCCACTTCCCATCTTGAAGATATTGAAGACTGCAATGAGGTCTCCCCTTAGTCTTCTCTCCTCCAGGCTGAACAGACAAGTAACCTTAGCCACTCCCTCATGCAGGTTCACTTCCAGGACCTTCACCATCCTCACTGTCCTCCTTTGGATGTTCTCTAATGGCTTAATATCTTCTTTTTATTGTGGCACCCAAAACTCTACACAGAATTCAAGGTGAGGCCACCTCAGTGCAGAGCAGAGCAGGACAATCTCTTCCTTTACCTGGCTGGTGTTCTGTACCTGATGCCCCCAGGACACAGTTGGCCCTCCTGGCTGCCAGGACACAATGACTTATGTTCAACCTGTCACTAACCAG
>VZSU01000689.1:703732-745548 GCA_013398715.1 Nesospiza acunhae | reverse complement strand
CCTGGTCTATACAAACAACCAGGGTTGCCCCAGCCCAGATGCAGAATTCAGCATTTGACCTTGTTAAACTTCATAGGGTTTGTGATAGCCCCATCTTTAATTTTTTGAGGTTTCTCTGAAGGGCATCTCTGTCCGTAAGCGAGTGGACAGCTCCTCCCAGTTTGGTGTTGTCAGCAAACTGACTTAGCATTCCCTCAAGTCCTGCATTTTAGTCATTAATAAAGCTGTTGAAGAGAACTGGGCTGAGGATGGATCCCTGTGGAACCCACTAATGATAGGATGCCAGCCTGACATCACCCCACTTACCACAACCTTCTGTGCCTGACCAGTTGCTCACCCATCGTGGTTTTTCAGCTGGGCTGGGCATCTTCTTCAGAAGGATACTGTGAGAGGCAGTACCGAAATCTTTGCAGAATTCCAAAGGGATTACATCAACTGGCTTTCCTTGGTCACCTCAGTGGATTGCCTGCTGTAGAAAAAAAATCAGGATCAAAAAGTAGGACCTTCCCCTCATGAAGTCCAGCTGGCTGTGCCTAATGACTGCATTGAACTCCAGGTGTTGCTCTGCACACTCCAGGTGGAGTTAATCTTCTTTAGAGTAGTTAGTATAGGGCTAAGTTTTGGGTTTGTGCTGAAAAAAAGTGTTGATAACACAGGGGTGTTTTGCTATGTCTGACGAATATTTACACAGGGTCAAGGCCTTTTCTGCTTCTCACATCACCTCTTACAACAAGGAGGCTGGAGATACATGGGCATTTGAGGGGAACATAGCCCTGACAACTGCCCCCAGCTGACCAAAGGAATATATCCCTGACCATACAGCAATAAGCTCAATATATAAAGCTGAGGAAAGAGGAAGGAAGGGAGGACATTCAGAGTGATAGCGTTTGTCTTCCCAAGTGACAATTATGTGTAATAGAGCCCNNNAGAGTAAATAAATTACTTCTTTTATTTTCTTTTCTCTGTGAAGAGCTTTTGCTTTATCTTTTAAACTGTTTTTATTTCAGTCCATGAATTTTCTCACTTTTATTCTTCTGACTCTCCCATCTCAATGATGGAAGAATGATCAAGCTGCTGTGTGGTGTTTACTTGAGAACTAGGGTTTATATCATAATACAGATTTAATCTCCTTCAAGTTTGTTTACTTGCAATTTCTCTGAAAATTCAAAGAGAAATGCAATATTCAAAATTGAGAGGTTGTTCATTTACTCATCTTGACTTTTTAGATTCATTGTTGCTAAGAGTATTTTCATCTGAACCAGTAGTTTTCATCCTCTATTGCAGTCATTAAAAAAAAAAATTACTTTTAAAGCAAATCTCTTCAAATCAAATGGCTACAAAAGGAGATGAAAGGCTATGTTCAGTTGACAATATACATGTATTCGGTGTTTATTGAAACATCTTAGAAAGCCATTACATGTTAGGAGATATTACTTTGAGAGCCTGAGACAAAATCGAGTCCTGTGCCCAGGTCTTAGGCTCATGAGTACAAAAAAGACTTAATAATAGTTCTTAGTTGTTAATACATAAAAAATAAATAAATCGAAAAAAAGTGGCACTTTCTTGTCATCTCCCTTTTCCAGAATACATACTAGGGATTTCACAATGCAAATTAACATTTGGAATCAGGAAGAAAATTAGCCAATTTAGGAAGGACAAGACCAATCAATTTATGCTGTATTTTATGTGGCTATGCTCTCTAGACATATCTATCAGATAAGCTCCAAATTTAAATGAGAAATTGGGTGGTTTATGAATGCATGAGGATTTGAAGCATCAGTTCATTTGTCAGGCTTCAATAGTTTTGCCAATAAATTTAGTCAACTGTATGATTTTATCTGTAAAGCATAGGTGAACAGTTTCCCACCATACTGGAGTACAGCTTTTAAAAATTTGGTGAATATCAGTGATACCTGAATGTTGATGATTTCCTTAAAAAACACAAAAAACAACAAAACCAAAAACTTAGGTAATACAAAATTCAAGATTATTTCTTTCAGAATGTCAGCAAAGCAGTACTCCATCTTTTTAGTACTCTTTCCGAGTTGGACTTTATCTCTGATTTCCCTTTATATTTGAGAGTTTTCTGCACGTTACTGAAAGGAAGCTAATTTCAAATAATTAACTTTTCATGTCAAAATGTTGATATCTGATTATTATAATACATGGCTTGATTTTACTATAAAATATCAAGGGGGTAGCAACTTAAAACTTCTCTTGCTGTACAAAGAAAAGCATGAATTAAATCTTCTTGAAGGCATTTCATATTTGTTTTGTAATTAATTTTTTCTAGTGTTGGAATTAGAAGGAAAATCTCAAAAGTATCCAGAAAAAATGTTTATCATCCTAGGAACCTTAATAACTTCTGAGCAAATGTATTGCTTTTGTGGGGCAATATTTTGTTAATGGGGAGTCTGCAGGAGTGGCCTCTGTGAGAAGCTTCCCCCAGGTTCAGTAGTGCCAATGCCAGCCAGTTCCCAGACAGACCTGCTGCTGGTCAAGGTCAAGCCCATCAGTGGTGGTGGCAGCGCCTCTGGAACAACATATCTAAGAAGACGGGACAAAATAAACACATCCAAAAAACTGTGGTAAAACAGCACTCAGGACAGAGGAGTGAGAATACGTGAGAGAAAATTCTGCAGACACCAAGATCAGTGAAGAAGAATGGGAAGAGGCTTCAGGCACCAGAACAGAGACTGCCCTGTGGCCCATGTTGAAGACCGTAATGAAGCAGGTCACTCTCTGCAGGCCATGGAAGTCCACATTAGAGCAAACGTGGCCTAAGAAGGATCCCATGCCACAGCAGTGCATATGCACTGAAAGATGTTGTGGGGAACCTGATTGGGGCAGTCTCCTCGCATGACCTGTGATCCTGGGGAGAGGAGCCCACACAGGAGCAGATTTTCTGGCAAGATCTGTGGCCCTACAAGGGGCACCATGCAATAGGAGGCTGTAAGCTCTTAAAGTCGAGTTCTAGACTGATTATTAACAAGACATTGAAAACTTATTTTCAGTTCTGTTCATTGCAATCGATTCCTAAGAACACTGGTTGAATATTTATGTTATGAATAGTGAAAACCCCTGTGAGCAGAATCCTCTGGGATAAAAAAAAAAAGATGGTATAAGTATTTTGGATATATTAGTGGTCTTATAATTTATATATTTAAACATGTCTTTATCTGTGCATCCCATTGTCATTCAAATGCCAAAAAATAGTTTTTCCTCAAGATAATATTACTATTTTTTAAATTTAACTTGATTATGGAAACCCATAAAAATATTTTTCATAGGCAGACAGATTTGGATCGTCTTTTTGATTTGAAAATTATAGTCAGCCATGCAATCAGCAGATAAAAGGCATCTAGTTATCTCTTGGAAGTTCTGTGCAACTGTAATCCTAGCTGACATTTGACAGATTCTCTGTCAGATTTCCATGTTTTATCTTTCCCCTCTGAGGTTATTTTTAAAGTGTGGCTATGAAAACTCTGCATTGTATAGAAAGCTTATTTGTAATTGGCATGGTGCCACAACAACATATGGAGGTGCTGAACATATTGCAAAATTCCACAAATGTGAATTACGTATTAGAAGGAATCTTATTACACATGTGACTTAGCAATGCTCTTCTTTTCACAATGTGACACGGTAATTTAAGTCTATATTATTTATAGACATATAAGGTATTATAAGATATTAATAATCTAAACTAATGAATATTAAAATTTATTACAAACTTGAATAGGATGTTTATTGAGATTTCCATTAATATATTTTTGTAGGTAAATTTACCAAAATCCCATCTATTCATTTGTGTACCAGGTAGAAATAGTTTGTCTACCTCCCTACCCTGTGTTACCTTGAGAGCATTAAAATTAATTAGACAACTTTCTGTTCAGTCTGAAAGTTTCCCAGACATGCATAGAAATTCTTATTCTAAGGCTATAAACATAGTTTTTCTATTTAGTAGTGCCTTACATTTAAGATTTTGGATAAGCTTAGGCAATTTGTCAGAGTGGCATCAAATCAGAATATTCATCTGAACTTCAAGAGACAAGCTGTTAAACTTTGTAAAAATCTGCTGCACAGAGGTTCCTCAACATATGCCACAGCATTCTCCACCTTGCTGCTATTGTAGAAGACATTGCAGAGTCTGGTATGCTGGGGAGCCAAGATAGGACTCCCTGACTGCACACAAATAGTAGTGTGGCAGGTGCAGGTGCCCAGGCACTGGCAGAGGTGGGGCTGAATGGTGGCCTCTGTAAGGGGAATCCCTGTTCCAGAAACAGATGCTTCCAGCAGAGAGTAGACCCAACTCAGGGCAAGGCTGAGCCCAGTAGACAAGATGGCACATTGGTTAAAAAGAATTTAAGAAAGGTGAAACACTGCAGATCAGTGAGTAGGACACTGCTGAGGGTTGTGTGCAGCTTAGAGGATTTGGAACTGGAGGGAAGCTGAGTTTGAGAAAAGGTGGGGATGAAGCTGTTTTAATCTTTTGTCTTCATTTCTCAGTACTCAAATCTATTTTAATTTTCAACAAATTAAATTAAATTTCCTCCAATCAAGTCGGTTTTGCCTGTGATGGCAACTTGTAAGTGATATCCCTGTTATTGCCTTAAGCCACAAGCTTTTTCTTATTTCTTCCTCTGTTCTTGCTCTGTGGGCAAGTGGGTTAAACCTCCATGATCAGTGGAACAGATGTCTGCACTTAAACAGTACTTTTAGCCTCCCTTCATTCTGAAAGGAGACAATGAGGCATACACAAGGCATTGATATGTATTTCACCTTATTTTGGTTATAGACTCGCCTATGGACAGCATGAAGCTTTGCTGCCCCATGGATTTATGCATAGCTCCTATATTCTACTTGTATATCAAAGTGTAATTACATGATTTGCTTTAAGGCCATGTGGCCATGAGTGCTATTGGGCACATAAAGAAGCAAGAGCAGCCAAAGCTGACACCTCTAGGCTATCATAGGTTTCAGCTGAGTATCAAGTTCCAGAATTCAGTACCAAGTGTGAGAGCCTTGGGCTCAGTACTAGGGGCTCAGCTGTGCTAGGGGCTCAGCTGTACTTGGGGCTCAGCTGCTAGTGCTCAAGCCAGCACTGATCTGGTGCTGCCTGGAATCAGACTGCCATGAGGAAAGCTTTGTGGGAAAATGTTGTGAGAAGAATTTTACTCCTCTCAAGTTCATTCAAGTTCAGACCCTATCCTTGCCTATGCTACATCGCAGATGTGCCTGTGTCTGTCTATGCATTGTGTTGGTCCCAGTGGCCTGATTTCCTGCTTTCATCTTCAAATTTGTTTTATTGCTCTGTACTTTCCTGTTTCCTGGCCCACTGGCCTTTTGTATGATTGAGTTTAGAGTGGCCACATTTGCTCAGTGACTCTTGCTCAGGGTCTGTGGGACTGCATTACTTGGTGAGGGTACTGTCCTTCACACCTTAGGACACACTTGGCTCATCTACTCTCAGAGAGCAACACACTGTTTTTGCTCCCTGACCCTGGAAGCTGTTGCAAAGTGTTTTGATGCATACATTGTGGTCTTGTGCGAGTGTTTTGGAATGCAATTTATACATAAATTCACAATATCTGTGCTCATAAATAAACAGTGTTAGGAACAAATCCCCAGCTCAGAGGTCTAAAGGCACGTCAGGCTGGAGGAGTCTGTACTGCTTAGTGGCTGCTCCCTCTATTGCCTTTTTGGAACAAAATTAAATAAAACAGAGTAATGGAGAAAAACAGCAAATAAATTATGAAAATTATCATGAATACAAAGACTGTTTTTGCAAGTCCTCCTACATTTAGCAGTAGAGGTTTATATGTGCCTGAGACAAACCAGATTGAAGCACAGATGAATGGAGGTTTCTAACACATTCCACCTGTTCTCAGAACCCTTAGGAGAGGAGAACTGTGCTTAATTATAGCTGTCTGGATTAAACCCTGGAGGTATAAAAATAGTAAGATTTATTTCAACTGTTGTTTGCCACTAGATATGTATTGATTGTATTCAGCCAAATTAATTTCCTTTTCTCTAGTGTCATGCATGCAAATTAAATATCGTGCTCTGGCAGACACTTGGTTTAGAAGCTGAAGTTTCACTGTCATGTTATACCAATTCTGACAGAGACAGAAGTAGATTGCTGTGTGATACCAAATTTTTTGTTTCATATTTCAGATTACATAAATGGTCAGACTCAGTAAATATCAAGAAACTCTTTTATTATTTTTTATTTCATTACAATAAACTCAGCATTGATAGAATGCTTTTAATATTGAAGTAGACTTTTATTTGAGAATAACAGTAAATAAATAATCAATAGTAAAATATTGTTGGAAATATTGCTGGAAAAAGAGAATTAAATAATCATTCAGGTATATGTTTTTCATACAAGAAAAATATACATAGAGATATTTGGGTTATTTTCCAAGCCAGAAGCACTGGAACTTATTGCAGCCTTGAAAAAGCATTATCTGAGTTAGGCAATAACACTTTCATTATTTTGTTTTCAATTTATAGAATCATAGAATTTTTTTAGGTTGGAAAGTCCTCCAAGATGGACAAGTCCAACCATTAACACAGCTCTCTCAAGTCCACCACTAATCCACATCCCTAAGTGTCACATCTTATAAATACCTCCAGGAAAGATAACTCCACTCCTTCCCTGGGCAACCTATTCCAATGCTTGACAACATTTTCAGTGAAGAAGTTTACCCTAATTTCATCTCTGTGGTCAGTCGTGGTATGTCTAATGAGTTCCCTTTGTCACACTCTTTAGATGTTCCTTCTTTTAGAAGATACTCTTTCTGTTTCTAATTAGAAACATTTATTCTATGAACATAAAAGGCTTGCAAGAATTACAGGGATCAGGGCCAACTTATTTGAGGTATAGTATCAGTGAATCACAGAATCACAAGGTTGGGAGAGGCCTTAAAAATCATTGAGTCCAACTCATGCCCTAACACCTCAACTAAACCATGGCACCAAGTGCCATATCCAATCTTTTTTTAACACATCCAGGGATGGTGACTCCACCACCTCCCCAGGCAGACAATTGCAGTACTTTATCACTCTTCCTGTAAAAAACTTTTTCCTAATATCCAACCTATATTTCCCTTGGTGCAGCTTGAGACTGTGTCCTCTGGTTCTGTCAGTTGCTGCTTGGAAAAAGATCAAACCCCACCTGACTACAGCCACCTTTCAGGGAGTTGTAGAGAGTGATAAGGTCACACCTGAGTCTCCTTTTCTCCAGGATAAACAAGCCCAGCTCTCTCAGTCATTCCTCATAGGTCTTGTGTTCCAAGTCCCTCACCAGCCTTTTTGTCCTCCTCCGGATGCACTCCAGTGTCTCAAGGTCCTTCCTAAACTGGGCTACTGATTTCACATCTAACTCAGGCTTACCCCACCTTGGGCCTGCTTCTAGGTAGTCCAGCTGCATCCCCCTCCCCCTTCAAACTTAGTTTAAAGCCCTCTCAATGAGCCCTGCCTGTTCATGAGCTAAAATCTTTCTACCCTTAACAGAGAGATGGAGCCCATCCAGTTCCAGCAGGCTGGGCACCATAAAATGCTGCTGATGATATCAACCCTTGAGCCACTTGTTGACAATGTGAGCTCTCCTATTCCTTTCACTGTTTTTCTCTGCCCACTGTGTTCCTGCCCTATCAACCACTTGACCCAGTGCCTACAGTCCCTTTAATTGCCCTGACATTCTGTTTTTCAATCTCATCACTACTAGCCTAGAGTATCAGCAGTGGGTACTAATCAGAGGGCTGATTCAGCCCAGGGAGTCTCTCGGTATCTTACTTGTTTATTACATTATTTTAAAATCTAAGAGAATCCTGCATCAATCTTCATTAATAAATTGTCAAGAAAATAACTTAATTACAAACTTACAGGTTACAATTTCTTCCTATTGACTGCTTTTTTTTATTATTTTCTGATAATATCATTAACTGAAAATTTCGTTTTCTCAATAACTTTGTTCAAAAATGTATCAGCTTCAACAATTTTTTTAATAGTTCTTGAGGTGGAAATTCTGGTCGAAATCAGAGACAACAATATTATTCGTGTAGCAAAAGCTCTATCAGCTTAGGCATCATATCCTGAAAATTACTGAAAGATATTAAAATTGTATTGTTTATAATTCAAAACCAGATCACATCCTTACTTCCTTCGTACCACATTCAAGCAACACAGTCATAACATCTCTCATTATTTTTTGATGTTGGCATCCTCCTGACATTTTTATCTTCTTTTTGCCTCCTAAAATGAAAGAAAATAGGACAGAGAAGGTAAAATCATGAGGTTTTCTCTGTAATTAGCAAAGGATGAGAAGATATTCTATATACAGAGCACTTAAATTAGATGCCTGCTCCAAGTAGCTCCTTGGAAGAATCAGTCTTTTTGCATTGCCTGTATGAGAATCAATGTAGACTAGCCTTCTAATTTAGGTACATATATTTGGGATTTATCTGCCCTACTTTATATATCTAAAAGGCATACAAGTCTTAATTAGTCACTCTGGTCTCACTTTGTAGTAACCTCCAAGGGTAATTCACTGCATAAGAAAGGGTGGATGAATTGATCTCTGGGAGAGATACCAGTATCTTTTTTCCAAGCTATAGAAAGAGTTTTGCGTTGTCAGACTATTACAACCTTAATTCTGTTGCTCATATAAAGGTATTTATCCCACTGAGGAGCTCTAGAGCATCTGGGGCATCTATGTAGAGTTAATAAAGGCTGTAGAGGAAACCCATTCTCTTCCAGAGAAACATTACTGGCAGAATAATAATCTGCTAAATGTGTAACGGCACAAAAAAAAAATGTGTCTCATGGTCTAGAAGATAAAGGGACCTTTAAAGATCCCTTCCAACTGAAAATGTTCTATGACTCTGATTCTATGTCAAGAATCTTATCATTACAATTGACTGCTATTCCAGATTTAGACAATTTAATTAAACTTTTCACATGTCAGTGTGTGTTTTCTACTCAGGAAGCGCTGCTTCTTTTGAAATGTCAGTAGAAAAGTAAGAAGTATTTAAGGCTGAACAGAAGATTAGGTGCATAAAGGATGAAAAGTATAGAAGGGTTGATGGCAATCTTTTACCCCTTCTGATGTGAGGAGCCGCAGGGGTTGCAGCAGTGGATGAGCCCACCTTCATTGAATAAACAGCATGTTACAGAGAATTCCTCTCTGTGGTGAGGTTCATCAGCACAAATTCATCAATCACTTGTAGATCTGAAGAATATCTTAGACAGCATATTCTCACATCCTAATCTCATTAATGAAATTATAGCTCCTGAAATTATTCTCCTGAGTTACATAGAATATTTCCAGTGGACAAGAAAATGCAGTATACATTTACAGTTCAATGCACATTGGAAACAGAAATATTGACAACATATTGATTATGCATACTTTGACTAATTATATTATTATTGAGATATACTTTAATTAAACAGCAGTCACATGGTAACTGTGATATTTTTCATATTCCTGTATGAGCATGGGTGGTGTCTACATGTGAATTATGTGTACGGGTTTCCAGTACAGGAAGTAGACTTCAAAGACTTAATTCACTGATCTAAGGAAATATGGCAAGTGCCATTTGTGTCCTAGACTATCTTCATTGGCCTCCAGCTCCATTTTCATAGAGGCATGGATCTCCCATTTGCTTTCTCAGATAATTTAAAGCAACTCCAAATAACACTGGAGGCAATTTTAGGCAGCACTTACAGCCTTACAGTCTGTACAGCACAAAAAAAAAAAAAAAAAAAAAAAAAAAAAAAAAAAAAAGAAAAATTCATTACAACCAGGCACTGTGGTTTTGGTTTGTTTGTCTATATATCAGTGCAGCCATTGCTTTTTGCCCTAAGATTTCTGAAAGATAGTCACTTGACTGATACAGATCCTACAAGATACCTGGAGTGATGTTCTGGAGCAGCTGGAAACTTGTAAAGACAACTAGGATTAAGGATTCCCCCTTTTAAGCAATTTAATCAAACATTGTATATCAACTTTAGAACAATCAGAATTACCCTTTAGACTCCACTAATAGCTGCTAGTTAATTTTATTGAGACCGTACATACTTAAATCACATTAAGTATGTAAAAACCCCACACCTGTATGGAGACATTTCTATTTCCTAAATGGGAACAGAATTCTTTCTATCACTTTAAAGCTGAGTGTGTCTGGTCTGTCTTAGATGGAGTTAAACTTCGCACAGCAGTTGTTGTGCTTTGCTTTGCACTGGTAGCTGGAAAGGGTTTGGTAACAGACCAGTGCTTTGGCTACTGCTGTGCAGCACTGGCACGTCATCGGCACTGTCTCTGCAACATTCCCCATTGTCCCACATTGGCAGCAGAGAAGATCTTGGAAAGGGATAGAGCTGCCACAGCTGACTCAAACTGACCAAAGGGATATTCTGTACCGTATAGTGTCTGCTCAACAATAAAAGCTAAGAATTAGGAGGAAAGTGGGGAGGAGACTTTTTCCATGTTACTTTCTTCCCTCCCTCTCCTGCTGAGGGCAGCAGTGATAGAAAGACTTAGTGCATACCTGACATGCAGACAAGGTCATCCCACCAGTCAAGTGCCATACAAAGTCAGGTATGGATGTTAGGCAAGGTGAATATCTCCCACTGATTTTAGATCTCTCATATTTAACATGTTCTATTCTATACAGAAAATTCTGTATAGTGTATTCATAACACTAGGAGCCTGAACATAAATTCCAAAACTCCAAATTCCAAGGTCTCCCAATCTCCTAATTTAATACTCCAAGGTTTGAGGATGGAAATGGACATTCACGTTTTCATTTCTCATGTAGAAAAAATAAGAAAAAAAAAGCTTAAAAATTTCACGAATTGTCTCTGATCTAATTCTTATCAAAATATTTATTAATGATATTAAAGCCAAAGGATTGTCACTTACTTTTATAATTTCCTGTCTGCACATCCAAAACATTTCTCAAAATTTCCTCTTCCCTATAGTTGCTTCTCTCATTACCAATATGGGTTATGTCCTCTATGATAGACTTCAGAAAAGAACACCCATCAGCAGCTAAAATTTCTGTGTAAAATCTACCATTTTAGCGTCACATTGTCATTGGAATTAGGATTATATAAAGGATTTGTTCCACACATAACCATTCACTGAAAGCTCTTCCTATTAGTTGGCTCTGCATTGTGAATAGTACACTATGGCAGATTGACAGAGTGGAAAACTGGGTGTTATACCTTCATGCATGT
This sequence comes from Nesospiza acunhae, assembly GCA_013398715.1. Classification (NCBI taxonomy): domain Eukaryota; kingdom Metazoa; phylum Chordata; class Aves; order Passeriformes; family Thraupidae; genus Nesospiza; species Nesospiza acunhae. The sequence goes on along the minus strand of VZSU01000689.1, from coordinate 734,298 downwards.
TCTCCCCATCAAGACGTATCCGAATTTGATGTCATGTTTTAATACAACATTTAGATACTTAGTTGATTTCAAATCACAGCAGATTAGTTGAGGCTTTAGACTTTATTCAAAGTATCTGTCTGCTTGTTTGATTTCTTTTTCCCCAAAGCAAGCCTCAGACAAGTTTGACTGGCAGGGCAGCAAAATATTGTCAAAATATCTGGATTTTCTTCAGCATCAGAAACAAAAATTAAAATAACAGAATGTTGTTTTTTTCAGTGAAGCCCAAGATGGAAACCTTGACATCCCTGTAGGCTGAAACATTGTGGCCCGGAATACTGGCCAGAGGACTACACAGAAAGAAGGTAAAAGACAGCTTTAACTCTGTATGACTAAGTGGAAAAAAAAAATTTCTTCTTATGTTTTGATTTTACTAATTCTTTCCTTTTTGTAAGACATAACATAGTAATGTAAAATTCTAAAGCACTCCTAAAAGCAAAGGCTAGTAGCTAGACTCCTGTTTTATAGAAGTATAGAAGAACATCTAAGTCACACATGACACAGTGTTAAGCTCCTTTTGACTCATTCTCCTTATACAAGAGCAAGACAATTTTCTCTTTTAGTATAATGGAAATTTGCAATAATGTCAAAAAGAATTTTTTTTTACTAAAATTGTGTTTCAGACTATTAGTTGATATTTATTATATTTTTTGAGCAGACAATAATCATAATTCACTCTTGAAATATTATTCTATTTGTATGTTGGACACTGAGATAATTTCCTAAATTTTGAAGCATTTGGTTTCAAATAAATGGTAAATGCCATTTAATTTAATATGAAAACTTACAGTCAAAGCCAACTCTTGAAACCACCTACACTTCTATTGTGTTATTTACATCTCTTAATAAATATTTTAGTACTACATCTAATGTGCATCTTAATACATGAACTAGGTTAGACAGTATCATATTTAAAAGCATATGGTTTGAGAGGAATTCATTGCTGAAGAAAATCATAATAAAAGTAAAAAAAAAAAAACAGGCCTTAGGAGAACAAAATTTGCAGTTACTCAGAGCTCTCTATTTATGCCCAAAAGCATCTCGAAGACCATGCAGACTGAAAATTTATGTCTATGGAGATGCAGACACACATATTGTCTGTACATATATTACACTCCATCAAATTTTAGCACTGCTTCTTTGCTAGCAAACATCTGTTTCAGATATTATGCACCTATGTAAGACAAACTGCTTATGTGCTGAGATTGTCAAGCTGGTCATTGTCTTTCAGCCTTATAAAACATCACTAGTAATTAACCTCTTGCAACATAACATGATTATGTTTGTGTTCTCTTAAGACAGTTGAAGCTGTCTTTTTGGTGTGATTTTACTTTTTTTTTTTTTTACTTATTTAAATTTGTAACTCTCAGTCTACCACTATTTTCTTTTGTAAAGCCAGTCTCTCTTTTCCTTTCTGAAAAGCTAAACATACTGGCTGTGGTAGATGTATTGATATTTGGCACCTAATGCACGTTGTTAAAAAGCAGATCCACTTGATCATTCACCTGTGTCAAATTTTAATTTTTTTTTCCAGTTTTGGCAATTCAGTACCAACAGCTGCAGGAGAATGATTCTTAACTGATTTTCCCATGGCAGTATAACCTCTTTCATTGCACTCATTTAATGGGATAGCTTATGGAACTGTACAGATTGTTAAAGAATAAGGATGAACTTATGCTCATATCTGTCCATTTTACTGCAGACCTGAGCAAAGAAACAGTTTGCTGACCTTATATATGAAAGTTACTCTTGGTCAGGCTGTGAATGAAGTGTCATCATAAAGAACAGAGAAATGAGTTCACTATCAAAATACTTTTGAAAGTAAAAAATGAGAAATAAGACTAAATTTTCTCTCCTCTTGTACAAATTACCTGCTTGCATTTGCAGTATTGTTTATTTTCCATGAAATGTATACTATACATATTTTATGGAAAGTATATATACTTTATTTCTTTTTGTTTTCATACTCAATCCCTGTTAAACATCAAGAGAAGTATAATAATTTTAATGGTTTTCTACTCTTATAAGTACTGAAAACCAGGATTCAATTACAGTACACATATTCTAGATGATATCAAATAGAGATGGATAAAGAAAAAAATAAAATCAGTAGCAGTAAAAAAATGGCACTACAGTAACAAATTTCAGTTAAAAAATCTAAGTCAACATTGTGACTTCTAACATCAGGTGTGATGATATTGATATTGAACATTTTAAAAAGGAGATATGATCATTCAATACATACCTTAGTGGTGAGAGAAATAATGTTCAGCATTATGATGAAAATCGATATGGTAACAATGTGTTCCAATATGGAAGGATCCTCAGCATACTTATTTAAGTATTTCCTGGAAAGTTTCCATTCTGCCATTGGTAGTAAAAAAATCACTAAACTAAACATTTCATAAATATTTTGGGTAAAATAAGGAGAAAGTTTTCATAAGACTTCAATAAAGTAATCATTACAGATAGGATTTCAGTGAAGAAAGAAGTGAAGAAATAATTCAGTGTTTTGCTGAGTAATATCTGCTGTTGAGCCTACAGCAGATTTAAGCCATGGGAGAACTTGACATATGTGACAGGATGCCATTTAGAAGTGCTGCCTGCATGTTATCCCTGGGGAAGGCTTCGTTTGGCTCCAGTGGTGTAAGGAAATGCTGAGAGATATAGGTTATATATTGAACAATCCCCAGCTGTGTAATATACATTTGTGTCTGAGCCTATTACAATTCTTCCATTCAAGTATGATAAAGCTGTGTCTGCTGTCATTCTGCTGAAGTCATTAAATATTCTCAGTGTTGTGCATTGGTATTGCTAATTGAGAAAAGCACCATTAAATGCATTTTATTTTCATTTCAGTAGATCACAGTGACAATTACAGTGGAGCTAGAGTTCATGCCTCTGGCACATAACCATAATTTCTCCAACTTCCAGGCTTGCTGTCATTTGATATGCTTGATTTTGTATCATCATGATCTTAGACATTGCCCATAGGAACTAAAATTATGAGAAAACTCTAGACACCCTCTCCTATCACCATGAATCTTGACAATGAGATGGTTCTAATTTGAAGGTTTCATAAGACATGTTTAAAGCACCACAAAAAACATTCAGCTCCTAATCTGTTCTAAATACAGATACTGTTGTACAGTGACAAGAACTGTCTAAAGGCACTGGCTTTGTCAAGAGTTGTGGAATGGAGAAAAAAAAAATTAAAACCACTCCTCTGAAAAAATATATAAGCACACTAAATTCACAGATGAGGAACTTCCTCTCCCAAAACCAGTGAAATATGATAGAAGGTTAAAGATTTTTTTCCTTCCTCTTATATGACAAAAACTGAGAATGAAGCATATATTTCTCAATTCCTATCCTTGTATCATAGTATTTTTTATTTAGTGAGGTGGGATACTGTGCATACAATTTGTGGATTCAAAATATCTGCTACACCCTTTCAGCAATACTAGTATTTAATAGATTAAATATGTAAATTTTAAAAACTCATTAAAATTTCCCCTTTTGCTTTCAGTTATTTAGAGGCAAGAGAGCTATCTGACATCCCCAATGCTGTGGGAAGTGAGGATTCAGACTGACTCCTGTGTTTTGCCCCCAGTGAGATATTCACTGAAGGCATGTGAGTTTGGAGTGAAAATTAGATTAATTTCCATTCTGGTGTTAAGACTGCCTTTAACTTGATTTCATAGTATAGTATGGCCTGAGTGTTAGGTCCACGCTGAGCAGCCATATCTGAACTGCTAAAAAAAAAAAAAAAACAAAACAAAACAGGTACAGATAAAGAAACAAAAACGTCGCCGTGAAATGAAAAGACAGAAGTAAGAGTTAGAAAAAAAACAGTTTTTGAAAATTGAAGCAGCTTGAGTCTTGGAAAACCCAGAAAAGCAGAACACTTGAAAGTTTGTATGTAACATGGTGTTTAGAGTTCCAAGAGTCAAGAAGTTACTTAATGTTTGTTTAATAAAGGAAAAAGCTCACAGTTCCATCACCTGTTTTCTTGGTTGAAACCTGGTCTCGGCAGTGACCAGTGCAACACTTGTCATCTGAGGGATAGTGGGACCAGGAAAGAAATGAGTGTGCTTATGTGTCAGTGAAGTATTTACAACACTGTTGGCTTCAAGTTTTTAATTACAATTTCACTGTGTTCACAAAGTCCTTGTCTAAAAATAGACCTCAACAGGAGCTAGCTAGAGAAGCCAACAGACAGTACATATCTGAAGGGTGATCAATCCAGAATTAGGGAACATTCGTAGCATTTATTTTATTTAATTCTTAAAGTAAAAACATTAGCAGCAAGCAAGTGTTTTTTTATGGATTAACTCAACATTTCTATTTTAATACAGGGTCACAACTGAGGAAAAAAGCATTGTATGTTATATGCATTAGGTTATGCATTACTTTATCATGACATCAGATTCAAACAGGCATTCTGATTTATTAAATATAAAGAATCTCTTCATTGTCACTAGGACTCATCAGTTACAGGGTACTTAATGAATACTTCTGCTGCAGAATTTAAAGTTTCCACATCTATCTCAGTAAACATATTTACATCATAAATAAAATTTCTGTCACCTCATAATTATATTTTTCTGAAATTTAAAAATATGGGCATTCTATGGATATCACTCTTAATCTAGGTATATATATATATGTATAAAAAATAGAAGCTTGAGTCAAAACATCTTCATTTAATTAGAGAGAAACTTCCAAATGACAAAATAAAACTTTTATTGTTTTATTTTAATTTGCAAAAATGGACAATGTAGTAGACTTTTTAATGAAATATTTGTTTCCACTTTTACACAGACCTAATCTCAATTTTTTCACAATTTTCCTCTTATAGCACTCTAGATTGCTCAGATTTTAACAATAATCTCAAAGTGAAATACTTTTCAAAAAACTAAAGATACATTCTCAAAAATTAAACTGGTTTTTATTTTGGAAGTACTTTTTTTTCTGATTAGCAGCAACACTTCTTCCATGCTTATTGCGGCAAATGTCAAAATATTGTATATCACATACTACCTAATATGTAACTATTAGTCAAAATATTCAACTACCAAAAAATGAAATGGTAGAAGATTAAAATCAGCAAGGTTGAAGACACTGTTTGTAATAACCAAGTAAATTAAAACTGTAAATGCTGTGTAATGTGAGAAAATATGATTGTTTAGAAAAGACTGTTTAACATTTTATTGCTTGTATGTGCCAAGAGTTTGGTGGTGTCAGGGTGGGGGTGGTCTGCAAGGACAGCATCTGTGAGGAGGGGCCAGGTATGCCCTGTGCTGGGCTCAGCCTGCTCCAGACAGCTCCAAGGGACCCATTGCAGGACAAGGCTGAGCCCCACAGGGTGCTGGCACTTCCACGGAAATGTATTCAAGAAAAAGCAAAATGCTGTCTGGTAAAGTCAGTAAAACGACTGTGAGGAACAAGCCTGCAGACACCAAGGTCAGTGAAGAACGAGGGAAAGGAGGTGCTCCACTGCAGCTCCTGGAAGACAGTCATGGAAGGGTTGGCATTTTCATGTAGCCTGTGGAGAGGACCACACCACTGCAGCCTGTGGAGGACTCCATGTAGGAGCAGGTGGATGTTCCTGAGGGATGTGAAGCCAGTGGAGACGAGGAGGGTAATATGTATGAACGTGTTAAGATGGTTCCCTGCTACTAGGGTTGACAAGGAGTAGGAATGATTTTCAGTGGCCCAAGGGAAGTGTTTTCTGGTAATGAATTTTCCCTTCTGAGATTTTATTTGCACTGAGATACCTTCATGTTGTGTTTCAGCAACTCAGCACGGGTAGCCAATTAGGATATATTTATACGGTTACTTGCATATCAGTAAATCCATGACAGCAGCCTATGGATCCTGAATGATTTATCCTTTAGACAGATAACCTACATAGTGCAACATAACAGTGTATCTGCTCTGCACAACATCTCTATGCCTTGACAGTTATGCCACATCACTGCCACACATCTTTTTCACTGGGTGATAGTTTTGACATCTGTGTTACAAAAGATGTACAGCAAAAGGGAAAAAGAAAAAAAAAAAAAAAGAAGGCAAAAAAAAAAAAAAAAGAAGGCATAGAATTTTCAGTCAGATAAAGCCACCAGAACAACAGGCAGGGTTTTAACTGCTGCCTGTGAAACCAAGCAAGACCAAACAATATGTAAGGCTGTAGTGAAATGTGACAGTCTGGGGTTGCACTGTGAGAAATGCAAGTTTCTGATGTTCAGCAGACTATAAATCCATCTATTGAGAAGGCAAAATCCTCACACACAGTCTTTTAAATTTTTAATTTTTTAAAGTTTTTTTTTTCCCCCTCACTACTAAACTCTCTCTGTTCTGGTGGGTATGTGGGAAACGAACTATGCATCTCATCTCAGAAAGGCCTACATAAGCCCTTGATCCTTGCTCCTGCTACTCCATCTCTTTCAATATTTTCTGCTACACTACCAAGAATCCTACATAGAAAAATTGTTGCATTGAGAGCTTTAATTTAAATAAATAAAACCACCTGTCATAAAAATAATCAACCAGAGGAGCAGAAAAAAACTCCTGAAAAACAGAAAGGTATTCTCATATTCTAGTACTAAGGAGAAAAAAGATGTTTCCATTAGATAACCACAGAGTGCTCTCCCATAAGGCATATTCTTATTATCCATTATTTCACTACATCTATAAATATACATAGTTTTAAATTAAAGATTGCCAGGAATAAGTACATGGACCACAGGGCAGTTGCTTTTCTTTCAGTTATGTTGCAGTCCTTAAATTGATTTTTGTTCACATAAACCCAGAAAAAATATTTGGGTGGCTTATTCCTTATACATTTTATCCTCAAACAGAAGGGAAGAGGAAATTGTGAATAACTGAAATGATAATTTAAAATAGAAGCTGTTACATAAACACAAATGTTAGCACTGCTATTACTGTACCAGTAATAAAGGCAACCTGAAGCCAAGGTATGGAACCTTGAGTGCCATTTCATTAGATTCACATGAGGTATTTTTAAGTTCTTGGTGAGCTCACAATCCACAAAAATAATGCAGTGAAATAGATGATGTAGAAGAAAAAGAAATCACAGATTCAAATGTTAATTTTTTTGGTAATATAAAATTTATTTTAATGAATAGATCTGCAAATTAGTTTTCTAGCAAGTAAAAGTTTTGAACTTTAAAGAGAACATATTTTCATTGCATTCTGCATAAAATTTTAGTGCACTATTTAAATTACTTTTTTCTGTTGCTTCCTAAGCATCTTGAAAAATTTCCAGCACGAAATTAGGTTATGTGATGTCTGCTAACAAATTCTCTTTTTTAAATGCTGTGATTAAAAAGAACTGGAGATTTATAATATACTGGATAATTTTTTCTATAAACAGCTAAAACTTTATTTGTCTCTGTCTTCTTGTGTGCAAAATGGCAGCACAGGTTTAGGCCCTGAAAGTTGAAAGGAAAGAAAACTGTCACAGGGCAGGGTGTAGCAGGTGGTGGGTTGTGGTGCAATTTGTCCATATGTATCTGGTGGTTCAGGGGCAAAGAGGCTTGGTTTTTGTTGTGTTTTTGGTTTTATTTTGTTTGTTGTTGTTTTTGTTGGGTTTTTGTTGGGTTTTTTGGGTTTTGGGTTTTTTTTTGGTTGGTTGGTTGTTTTTTTTCCCTTCAATTAAAAAAATCTTTCTGATGTTTTTTAAAAGGCTAAAGGATTAAAGTCTAGTAATGTAAATTTTGTCCAATGGCACATGCATAAAAATCCTGATAGCTGAGCTACCAGAGGGAGTCATTGTACTCGATTGTTTCTCATCAATACCTCACTTCCCTAAAAAATTTCCTTGTCATCTCTTGAGTTTTAACAGTGGAAGGTTAGGAAGTTAAAACCTTGAATCTGTTCTCTCTGGGCTCAATTAACTCTATCAAGTTAACAGAACAAGGAACAGCACTTTACACTGACAGGACTGTCTGAAATGGACTGTGCTCTAGGGTCACAAGTCATATCCTATTCAATTCTTGTTCTATAAAGAAGTCTTTTCAACTTTTCATACAGATGCTTATGCATTGCTGTCGTGTGTTCTCTTTGTGATAGGGACCTGAAGTCAAATGAAGAGAAGCCAGGTCTCTCATATTCTTCTTTATCTGGTTCTTGCACACATGCTAGTAGGCTATGATTAAAAGAGACTCTCCAGGTTCCTCCCGTAATAGCATTCACAGTTGGATGAGGTACTAGCAGGAGACTTACATGCGTGGTCAAATTTATGCATAAAATTATCCTATTACTTTTTTTTTTTTTTTTGATGCTGTGTTATGAGAAACTGCAAGCCTTTTCCAACTAATTTTGTTCATACCATTGAGTTTTGTAAAAATCCGTCACTTCCCTCCTCAAATATATTCTCTCCAAGCCAAAAATTTGTTAAAAATTTCCTCACATGAAAGTTGTTTCATAGGTTTGAATGACCATCCTTTTTTGCACTAGCCCATATTCTGTAGGGTCCAAAATTTAGGGGCTTTTTCCCTCTCTTTTTTCTTATTTTTACCAGCAGAACAGAAACATGGATTTAGAAAGACATGTGGTTTTTTTTTTTTTTTTTCTTTTGATCTCAGTTTCTTTCCTATTAATTAGCTGGTCCTCAGGATTTTTTTCCTGTGGAAAAAAACAAGTATTTTCATTTCTATTGGGGTGCTTGTTATTTGAAAGAGCACACAACAAATTTTTGTCAGAAAAGACAGTTCTGAATCTGCAGAAGTTTCAAAGTGATTTTATGTATTATGAGAAAAGTAGATCATCCAACTGCAAAAAATTTTGAAAATAATTGATTAAAGGAGTCTTCTCCTTAAAGAGGTAATAGTGATTTTATTTTAAAAAATATTATATTTGAAAATTAAATATTTTTTGTTCCTCATTATAGACCTGTGAATATAGAAATAAATCATTATCAGGTACTATTGATATACTTGTTTGATATACTTGTTATCTATGGATAACAAATGATATCAAAATTCTAATATATGGAAAAATGTATCTGGAAAGGATAGGCATATTGATACAGATATTCAGCACCCAGTACAAGACCCATGGGAGTTTTGCCTTTGGTTTCTGCAGGGACAGGTATTTCCCCACAAGCTTTTATTACTGCAGCTATAGTTCTGCTTGAGGGCATGGAATGTTTTATTCACATATATTTCTGTAGATTGGTTCTAGTCCTTAGATCACTTCATGAAGAGGGTTTAATATTTTGCTGTGATGGTTTTCTTTTCACGTCCTGAATTAGCTGTACTTGTTTCATAGAAGTTAATGACATAAAATTAAAGTGTTAAGAAATTGGTTACTATTATTAATAATGTAGCACAGTACCTGGTAATATAATATTGATACAGATGCAAGACATTTCAGTGCTAGATATTTCAGCCAATATTTTTCAGCAAACAACCTAACTTCTTTGTGCTTTTCATGATTATCTAAATAAAGGGCAGAAGGACTATTAGAAGTTATGAAATACAGCTCTCTAGAATTCTAAGTCTCTTGAGGATTTTTGACCTTGAAAGGATTTTACAAAACCTGAATCAGACATCTGTACAAAAAAGAAAAACCCCTCCTAAGACTGACATTTGCTGACATATTTCCACTTGTGCTTCATGCAGTAATGTAGAAGGATCAACATTAACTGAAATACTCACTGGAAAACAAATGGATTAAAAAGAATCGTCAATTTCAGTGATTTTAACAAAATTTTGGAAGTCTTTGATTTGCTGTATAAATATTTGGTATTCTCGGTACTCTTTGATAAGAACGCTAGGACACTGGGGTTTGATTCAGGATACTTGATCTCTGTTTTTAGCTCAGCTGCTCCAAGACTGACCTTGGACAATTCATCTCATAGTCCTAAGATTTATTTTCTGCTTTTAACTCTTTATTCTCCTAGCCTTTTTAGATAATAACCAATTGATTCAGGGCAGAAATTGTACCTTATTGAAAGTAAAATATCTGGAGTTACAGGTATTCAGACTGCTTATAATGTGTAGGCTATTATACACCTAAGTATTACAACTCAGTATTTCTTTCTCTAAATTTATTCCTTTATTTGATATTTGGTGCTTTAGAATTACAAATTTTCTTTTGTGAGATAAGGACTTTTCATTAAACATTTGAAATGGCTAAAATTGTTTATCCATAATAAAGCTACCAAATCTGTCTCTCATTTAATATTTAGTGTGTTTCATATTTTCAGTATCAATTCAAAGTGGAAAGGTGTCAACATTTGGTTAATCCTCACTAAAAAGCAACGTAGCTGAGTTATCACTCTTTGTTCTTCAGATGACACTGTGACAAATGTCACACTGCAAATCCTGAGAAACTGAGATAATGGTGAACTAAGAAGAAACCTACCAGAAAATGTTTGGTATGTTCTATGATGCAAAGTTAAAAGTTCTTGAGAGGTATTTGGTCAGAAAGTTCTCACACACCTAAATAAAACACACAGGGGAAAATTCTGTTGCAACACTATGATCTTTATAGATTGACTTACCACATAAGAATCAAGAAGTAGATCAGATTTCATAACAGCTCCAAGTAGATGGGGTAGGGTGAAGTGCATAAGCGTCTTAATCAAGAATTGTAGACTTGTGGCTGGAAGCATGGCCCATAAATAACTGCAGTAACAAATAACAACAAATAACATCTGTGGTTACACTAACTCGGGGAAAAAAAAAATTACAAGGGCCATCAATCTTCATGCTTTAGGGCATGAGCTGATCACCAGCTGACACCCACAAGCAATCTCTCTCGTGGTGTTTTATTATGCAGTAAAGTAGATTACGAGCTTTTGTGATTTTGGAGAAGGAACAAACATTGAGCATGGCTACTGATAAGGTATAGGACTACAAAGACCATTGCTCCAACACAAGATTACAATACTTTTTAAAAAATGTTGCAACTTGCTTGCAAATTTAAGATTGATCAAATGTTAAGTTATCCAGTGAGACTAATTAACTAATCACTCTGTGAAAATTTTTTTAATGGAAATTCAAGGCAAACATTAAAGAAGAAAATATTTAGCAACACTTGAACTTAAATCATACAAGAGACATTTAGGCAACTAGGTTAATATCTGGTAATTAAATAGATCATTAAAAGTCATTCTTCTTTCATCAACAATCCCAGAAAAATAATCCCTTCTCTCCTTCCTTGAGAAGAGTCTAAATTATGTATGTTCTCTCGTCAAATTAGAAATTCACATTCACATGAAAGTCACATGAAAACACAGAGAATGGGTGAGGTTTTTTTATATGATAGAAATTGAAACTTTTTATCCTATCCACCACATCATTTGGGGAAAAGTAAGAAAAAAAAAAGGTTATGTATTGGTTCTTTTATTTTTTTATGTGATTGGCTTTTTTAGACGTGTTTCTATTGCTTAAAAGTTCTAATAACTTCAATGTATTGTTTACATGGGTAAAGAAAAATATATTTCCAGAGGTCAAGCTTTATTGCTACCCTTGGAAAGATACAGGGTTCCTAAAAGTTTGAGTAGAAAAAAGTAAAGATCTGCATAATGTTAAATAGTTTTTCTTAACAGTATTTTGAACATGATTACCTAAGGTGATTTTCACAGAAGATAATATTTTGAGTTTATTTTGAGAAGGAGAAAAAAGAATCAGTGTAATAGAGCAGAAGTTAGAGATTATAAGAGACTGAATATGAAGTCTCTAGCACCACCCTAATAGGCAATTGATGAAACAAAAGTAAATATTAGTATGTAATGTGGTTAGAACAGCATGCAAATAAAAGACCCTACATAATGATTAAAATATAAGATTAAGTACTACAAAAAATTTGAATTTTTAGAGATACCTAATGCCTTTAAATAGCTAAGGAAGGACTACAAGAAGAAGGAATTTTTACAAGGGCATGTATTAATAGGACAAGGGGTAATGGCTTTAAACCTAAAGAGGTTAGATATTACAAGGAAATTCTTTACTGTGAGGATGGGGAAACACTGGCAGAGGTTCCTCAGAGAACTTGTAGATGTCCCAAAACTGGAAGTATTCAAGGCCAGTTGGAACTAGATGTTTTTTAAGGTCTCTTCCAACCCAAAGTATTCTAGGATTCCAGTAACTAAATTATGAACAATTTGGTTTTAAAGCCCTTTAACCTATTAGGTATCTCTGCTCTATGTCATAGACAAAATTTGTAGTGTAAGTTTCCCATGGTTAATTTGATTTGTATTGATGCAAGATTCACATAGTTAAGATCTGAGTGAGACTTTGTTATATACAGATAAGATGAGGAGTACAGGTAAACTTTTCTAACAAAAAAGCAGGTCAGCATAGGAAATGTTCCAAAAATCTAGTATTTTAATAGAAACCTTGAATATCATAAAGGAGAAGCTGTAAATTATTTTAGAAGACAACTGATTAATGGCATCAAGCACTCCTAAAACCCTAGACTTAGACTTCTTTTTTCATCTCTAAAAAATAAACAAGATAAAGTAGATGGTCAGCTTATTTTAGCTGCTTGTATTTCTCTCTCTATTCAATTCAACACTCATAGGTCCGGAGGAAGAGAATAAACAGAAAAAACTTAATTCTATGCCCCAGTGAGAATGAAATAACTACAGAAGACTGGGAAGGGTTTTCTGTTCTTCTTTTTTATTATTACTTTTTAATATTAGGATAAAGAACATTGTGACTTTTGGGAGAATACTTAATAAAGAAAAGTTTTTGTTATTGTTATAAACTAGTAAACTATGTATGCTCATGAATGCATCTGGGCACTGGGGCCAGGTGGCAACAAGCAGTGAGAATCAATCATAGAAAGTAAGTCTCCAGAGCTGGGTATCTATGCAGAATTCCTCTTGGAATTGTTCCTAGAAAATTATACTGCCTAACGGGTGTCCGGACTCCTGTGTGAGACTGCTAGTTGGCACATGCTAAAATCACTCTGGGGGATTTTCTAGCACTTTGCTAGTATAAAATATTGTGTTCTGAATGTCTCCAAATACTGTTTAATTTACCTTTAAAGACACAGCTTCTAAGAAGAAATTCTCCCAAAGATGTCTTCTATATTGGGAGCTGCACATTCAAATTCTCTCTTGCTCATTCAATTCCATGCATTTTTGGCCCCATTAGCTTTGAAGTCTTGTTGCACAGTAAGACAGTTAGTGGGAAGAATGAAAGATAACTTCCTGTAAACTGTAATGTGCCTCGTTACTTAACTTCCAGTGAGTGAGGCGCTGTAAGAGCTTATCCAGGAAAGTTGTGGATGCCCCTTCCCTGTAGGTTTTCAAGGAGAGCAGGATGGACCTCTGAGCAACTTAGTGTAGTTGATGATGTTCCTGCCCAAGGCAGCAGGTGTTCGAACTGGATTATCTTCAAGGTCTCTTTCCCACCCAAACCATTCTGTGATTCTGTGAACTTTCTTTTCTTGGCAAGACAGAGTTCCCTCAGGATAAGATAGATCTAAACTACACATTTTCTTCATCTGTGATGAATAGAATAAACAGAAGTTTGTGGAGGAGGAAGTTCCTTTTGCTTTACAGCCAAAAATCAGGCATTCTGAGTCCTTAAGTGCAAAGAATGCCTCTGAATCAGCCACTTGTTGATAAAGCTATTTATTCAATGTTATCTCTTGGGTAGCTACTGGCCATCTCTAAGCTGCTAACATTTATCACCTGAGGTCATTGGTTTATTGTATGCTAGTTACCTGTGCAGTCAAAAAGGAAAAGGATTTATCTCATTTAGCTGGTTTGAAAAATCCTGTGGAGACCTATGTTTCTCTCCTTTGGCTATAGTCAGTGTTCTTTACTTAGGATGTTTGGATCCTCGGTTACATAAAGGAGAAGTTAAGTGTATAAAGCACAGATACTGAAGCTTATCTTCTGCTTTATCTCTTGGAAACAGAGAGAATTCCACTGAGAAAGGAAACACATTTTATGGTGCACAATGCACAGTAAAGGCTCATCCTACTTCAGAAATGTCACTGTATTTTTCTTCAGCCCTAAAAAATGAGGGGCCCTTTAGGGTGGTTTATCTGTTTCACAAATACTAATTTTCAAGCAGATGAACCGGTTGAATAAGCAATGTGCTCTGAAGCCTTTATTAGTTCTTTATCTTTGCATAAAACATATTTGTATATGTCATACAGTACTAATTCCAATAGTGGTATTTACTAATTAGAATGTTATTGTTAGCTTCCAAGAAATTAAGGAGGAAGGGGAGAGCTTTTCTTAAATGTACAGCGGTAGAAGTAGTGCTTCAGTTCCAGAACCCAACTGTTACCAAGCCAATTTTTATTAAAAAGATCTGTAGGAGGTTTTACTAGCCTCTGAAGCATGTGTGTTAACAACCTTTTAAAAAAAAAAAACATGTAGCCATTGTACGATGCATGAAGCTAGAAGAAAATCATCATGCCCAAATAACCAAGAAATAACCCCTTTCTAAGAAGTAACTCTAAAGGGCGCCATTTGCTATTAAAAGCAGTAAAATACAGAAGAGAAGTCAAACAAAACATATTCCCAAGAGAGAAATATTTCATGCTTCAGAATGCAGCAATTGCAGCCTAGAGATTTAAAGCATTTCAAAACAGATTTATGTTCATGCTTAGAAGCAAATGCTTTCAGAATGGCAATGATTACTGATGCAAATGATTTTCTTACTGAGTATTTCAGCCTGAGACATGCAATTCTGGTTGTTGGGATATCTTTCTAATCTACACTGGAAAACACACTGGCAGAACAAAGTGTAAAAGTCATCCTTGGGATTTTTTTTAATGCAAAAAATGGTCCAATATTTCATAACTTCTTTAAGTTATTATTATTCAAAGTTTTATTTAAATGCAAAAGACTAGGACTCTGGCTAAATCAATTCCTATGGACATTGCTGAGATCCAAATATTTCAAATATTTAAATGGGTGCTTTGCTCTACAATGGATTAGAAATTAAATCTTCGTATACTAGTAAAATGAATTCTACTGTTCAAAAGAGATCTATTTAGAAAACCTCTTCCATTTCTGTATGTAATCACAATAACATGACTTGGTCATATTTATACTTCAGAACACACACAGAAATACCAATAGTTTTTCGTATCTGCTAGTAAATATAGCTGTAGAGCAATTGCCTTTCAGTTCTTTATGCTGCCATACCCTTATGCTCCCAGGCAGCCCCTCCTTCTGTCATCTACTTCCTTTTGACTAGGAAGTGCTCAGATATAAAAAAAAATAGTCATTTATAGACAGTAAAAAATTTAAAATATTTAAAATTTAAAATTTAAAATTTTTAATTTAAAATATTAAATTTAAAATTTAAAATAATGGGGTTTTATACATAGAACAACTAGTTTTACTATATATGCTTCTAAAAGGGCATATAGGTGAATGTCTCATATGTATCTATACAGATCTATAAAGCTTTAGAAATGGAGTAAAAATAGCCATAAAAATAGGTGTAAAGTAGATGAAATACCATGTAACAGGAACTAACCGAATAAGTAAATTAAATTTAATTGTGAAGAGACACTAATTAAACAAAAGTGAAAGGCAAACTTGTGTTCCTCCACTTTACCAGATTGTCCAGAAAGCCATAAAATGTCTGCAGTGGTGAGCAGATTCTTCAAGAAAAGGGACACCAAAAGTCTGGGTAGTATGTGGATAAGTGGGTTATAGGGTTTCATTTCCAAGGGTTATAGCACCCTTGTAGGAAGCCCTATTATAAATCCCATCATATGTAAAGAATAGTCTTGGCCTTTGAGTCAGATTTGGAGGCCCCTGCATCCAGCCCAAAAGAATGATCATGCAGTATAACCGGGACAGACTTTTGTTTGCACGGTGACACACAAGTAACTCTTAAAAAATGGAAAAACCGAGCAAAATGCAGGTTCAGAAAAAGCGTGCATGGCAACAATAATAAAAAGACCCAAAAGAGATCCCAAAAAATATTTGGCATCAACCAATATACTGCAACAACCAGAAAAATCAGTGAAGGGGCTCATGAATCATAATCTGGATTTTGAGGTACGTATGACAGAGACAAGATAAGTAGTGCTGGAGTGACTTCATTTCCCAGTGGTTGAGGGGGATTTTACAGGTGCCTTGAGGATCACAGTGGGGAGCAGGCTGGTGCTGTGTCATTTCAGACTATCCTGTGTACTGCAAAAACAGCGAGACAGGCTTTGGGATACAGACTGCAGTCCCATTCTTTTGAAGACCACATCTACTGCAGAAATCAAAAGTAGATAAGAAACAGCCATGGGTGTGCATCAGAGCTGAAAAACCATGGTTATTGCCCAGTAGAGAGGAGAAGCTGCCAGTCTACCAGTACTAAAAGAGCTACCTCTATATCAGTAGCACCTATACTACTGTCCTATAGTAACTGAGCGATGAAAACTTGTTTGGAGTTTGGTTGGCATGTTCTTTTCGGACTTTTTTAATAGGACTTCAAAAACACTTAACAGACCTAATAGGACCATGTAATAGTAGTTAATGGAATCAAAGAATCATAGAATGAGTTGAGTTGGAAGGGATTTTAAAGATCATCTATTTCCAATTCCCCGAAGTAATTTGGGAGTCTTTTCCTTAAGGCAGAAAAGTGATGAATACGAGATAAGACAAAAGCCTGTAAGGTCATGAATAGCAGTGTGGTTTTCCCAGATAAATAAATGTGAAACATCAAGGTGCCAGTTTCAAAACAAAAGGAGACAACCCTTTATGACATTTTATACCTGAAGAAATCCAGGTTATTAAGTATTTTAAAAGCACTGGGACTTAGCAGAATATTAGAAAGCATTACAGAAGATAAGTGATTAAAAACTTTTTAAGGATTAAGTAATGTCTTTGAACTTAGAAAGTATCAAACTAACGTAGTCATGTAGACTATTATATGCTGGAAAACCAACACTCACTGCAATACTACCAAAAAATTCATAAAAATAAAACTCCCAACACCAACGTAGTATTAAGAACCAGGCATTCTTTACATGGCTGGATGGATGAAGGGATATCTCCTCTAAAATACCATGTATGCTAAGTACAGAAAAAACTCCTATTTATTTACTGTATTTTATATATATATATATTCATTGATTTTCCTGTAATAGACACACATATGATAATAATTCCCCCAAAATCATTAACACATATTCCCTCTTTTTTGTGTATGCATTCTGATGTCCGGAGCATCTCTTTGGTGGTCCCTGGTGATCAGCAACTCACGAAGTCATATTTAACCACCAGGTGAACTGGTAAAAGCTTTGCATATCTGGGCTGGTTACTCTTCAGTTTTTCTTGATCAATGAGGTTAATTTCCACCACAAAATCAAACAAAAAAACCCAAATGAAACAAAAATCCCACCCTGATTTTAATTAGGCGATAAGGATAATTTTATTTTAAGCTGCAAAGCTTTTCATGAAAAGACTCAAGTTAATGAAAAGTTACCAGCCCTTTACCCCATCCTTACTTCTAACCAGATGATTTATCAACCTCTGTACAACCTTCTTAGATTGAAATTTTTCTCTCTACTGCCTCTGAGCCTGTCACACAACTCCATGATCCACTTACCAATGTCTTGGTCTTGACATAACTGTAAATTCCTGGGGATATCTCATAATATTTTGCAGTCTCCTGGAAAAAACAATATTTTCATAGAAAGTTCGATACACATTGCTTGACAAAAATGTTCCATATGATTCAATCACTTCAACTGTTAATAAAATTTAATTTAGGAAAAAAAAAAAAAAAACATTTACAGCTCCAAATAATGAAAACAACTGAATTACGAAATAATAATAAAATCAAACATTTTAAAGTGTTTTTTTTTTTTCCCTGAACACTGAAATTTTCTTCAGACTAATACTGTTGAATGGTTAAACTTCCTAAATTTTTTTTTTGTCTCTACGCATAAGTACCAATCCTTACTCAGAAAATCTTAAATGAAAGTTAGTACTTGGATAAATGAAAAAAGGGAAGAAACTCTACAAAGAAAATCATCAGTAGAATTAAACACCACTGCCTTTTAACAGAATTGAGAAGATTTCTATTAATTTTTGCTGTCATAAACTAGATATATTGAAAGTCTGGAGTTATCTAATAATACTTAAATGAAAGAAATAAAACAAAACAAAGCAAAAAAAAACCCTTTCTCTTCCTCTCCATATTACATGCAAACGGGAAAATTATTTCATTACATGATAGAATATGATATTGATAAGACACTATGATTAAAAAAAAGGCTGTTGTAACTGTTTTGTAAAATGGTTTGCACTTCACAACTTTTAGTAAAAGTGGGAAGACTTAGATTTTGTAAGTCTCCTAGATTTTGCAGCAAGGAAAAGAAAGCATCAGCACTTACAAAGTAATGATGAGGCTGCTAAGGGAATACTGTAATTTCAGAGACACTTTGAATAGATCTTTTTTGAGTAAGATTTGTTTGTAATTTAAATAATAGATACAGCTAAAAAAAGTTATTATCAGATGTTCAGGTCATGTTTAAAAGAGCTGTAACTGATTCACGTTAAATGATCATTGCCTCAAAAGACATACAGAAAATGCAGGGTGAGTTCCTTATAACTGAGACAAAATTTGTTATTTTTAAGTAGATATAGGAAGTAAATATAGGAAAGGAAATAGATTTCCAGTATTCAGGAAATTGAAGCCTGTCTATATTAGGTAGCTAGTTCTAGAGGGAAGGAGGTAGGTAGAACCCAAATCATGTCTTAAACTGAGCCATAAATAACATTCAACAGTTATATTTTTGAATCAAATTAAGACAAAGGGTAAAAAAGAAAACAGGGAAAATAAATTTATTATTCTGGTAGAGAACTGAGGGAATTATGTTTTGTTCCAGCTGCACTTTTGTAGGAGAAAGACAGAAGAATTACTTTCTGGTTATTGTCCTTCAACAAAAATTATTCACCCTCCAACTGCCTTCTTATGATGGTCTTAATCCACAAAGCAAGTCCTCTTAGACACCAAAATACAATGCAACTTAAACTCCCTTTGAGGGACCTTGGACTGTCCCAAAAGAGTTATATCCCAGCTTCAGAATGCTGATGAAGTCCATACAAATATTCTGAGCACTAAGTGAAAGACACAAAAGGATCTCCAGAACTGTATAGACCTCATCTATCCATCAAGTTTCACTGTTAAGTCATGTCCTGGATGTGTTCTAGTCTACTCAAAACTTTTGCAAAAAATGATTGAGCAGGACATCCCAGAACTAACTGTGCAAGGTGATCTCATGAGGAGGAATCATTTTCTTCCGTTCTCTACTTTGAAAGCATAGAAACAGAGATGTGAGTAATGTCTGTATTATATGGTAGAGATAATTCATGCTGTATATGTATAAAATATTGTAGAATCCAAGGTATGTCTCTGACCACCCCGGCTGGGAGCAGAGTCTTATGTTTATTCAAGTAGTTCCCAGACAACATTAAGATAATATCAAGTCTGTTAACGTATGAATGAAACCTTCCCGGGCCATGATTGCTGACTTCCCTGGAATGCCTAAGCCACTCCTGAGGACCTGCGCCTGGGTGATTGCATCTACCGCACTCAAACACCGGCGTCATCTTCCGAAGTGTTCAGACATCCACCTAGACACCTAGACTCACTTTTGTCCTTCCCTGCACATGTATGGCCCCAGTTCTACATGTGAAGAGACACAAAGAAACATTCGGTCATCTCTGCCTCAGGCAGAATAAGCTGCATATAAGCTTACTGCATGAAGCAGTCGGGGTGAACCACTGGGGAGACGCTGACACTTTGTCAGTCGGATCTCACGCAGCACCGACACCCGGGGTTGACGCTGCCTTGGCTATGGTGTTTTTTTCAAAATTCTATTTTTGTTAACGATCTAATAAATCATTGTTAAATTTTCTTATAAATTTGGCTGCCGATTTGATCATTTATAACATTTCCATGCCATGGAAATACGATTTTCCTAGTAACCTTCCTCTAAATACCCAGCCCTCCACAGCCTTCCTGTCCATGTCTTTGGTTTGCTGATTTAGTCTGGTTGTCATCATCATCTTTGCTTTGTAAGACATGCATTATTTTGGTACAACTATTCAGAGCAACCTTGAGCTGTATTTCTTATTCATTAGTAATTTAATTTGCAAACAGAAGCTTAGGAAGCTCTTATTTCTATAGTAAATAAGAGGTGAATGTGGCTTTGTGGGGTCTTCTGCAGTAAGTTTATTTTGCATTGCATGAAGGAATTTTTGTCTTCATCTTCCATTGTTTCCCCATGTTTGTGATAGAGGTGTTTGATACTATTAGGCTTTTAGCTGTTGCAAAACAAATTTGCAGCTCAGTCTGAGTGAAAACAGCCAAAGCATGACATGCACACCCATAGCTTAAAGCTAAACAGATTACTATGGCTACAGTTTTATTTAACAGGTACAGTGATGCTACTTTTGCTACAGCAGTTAATTTTGTATGCTGTGCTAATTTTATATTATTTCTAGGCTTTTTGGGTTCTGGCTGAATTGAGGAATTCCTGATTATGGAGTTATTGATAGTGGTGCTGTTTGGACAGGAAAGCTTAGCTACATATATGGACACAGCTTAGCTCACAGAGTGAAATGTGCTATCACCTCCAGGGCTAAACTCTCTGGAAAGTGTTAATTACCCTGTCCTGTATTTCACCCTGTAGGCATTCAGTGGTTGTTCTTCCTACTTAGAGCATGGCAGGTGGAGGCAAAAATTCCTATGGATGGTATTATTCAAAGGGTTGCAAAATAATATCCACCTTTTTTAGTTCTGCAGAAGAAGCAGAAACACATCTGATTTTTACTTACTTATTTTCCAGACATCATATTATGGGAATGTGGAAATTCACTTCCCAACTTTTCTCAGTTTCTTACTTTAGCATTCTTTCTCTCTCACAGTCAGTCTCTTTTTGGCAACTTTTAGCGTATACTAAGATACTACAGAAACAGATTATACAGTATTGGAGAGTAAAAACCAATAATTTATAGTCTTCTATACACAGCATATTGGTAGGATTACCAGACTACTACAGTGATCAATAGTATCTTCATCATGCAGTTGCATAGGGAAAAGTGAGCTTTTGCTGCGTTTTGTAGTAGGATGACCCTCAATATTGCTGAGTTGGTGTCTTCTAATCGATCTCCTATGCTGGGGAGGGCTGAAAAGGATCATGATGTCAATATTTTTACCCTTGAATCTGTTTGGAGCTGGTGACTCTCACCATTTTACCTGGTACCCTTTTGTCTGTGTTTTTACTTTTCCCATTTTTTGTGGTTTTAAAATACAGACTTTTTCAGACCTTAGCAACAATTTTCTCAGCAAAATTGATCCAAGGTTACACAGCTGCTTTGAATTAAAGTAGGCCTTGAATTAGAGACAGCTGAATTGGGTTGAGTATGAGGCTGCTTCAAAATGAATTGAGTTGGCTTTTCAGAATAATGACAGCACTGAGCCTCCAAATTATGCAATAATTCATTTGCCTAAATATGAGGATCTAATTTTCTGTGAGATGTCCTGTTTTCTGTGAGATATCCTGGCATATCCACCGGGTTTCTTGAAAATCTTCAACTAACAAAGATAACATAGAAAAATAGATAAAAGTTGATTTTTCCGTAATTAATTCTTTAGCGTACTGTAGTGCAAACTTTTTTCACATTAAGAATAGATACATGTCTTTAAAGTTTTTTCAAAAAGATTTTATTTAGCCTCATTGATTTGTTTAGGTCTGCTTACCCAAATTTTGCAGCAGTCTTACATTCTGAAGTAATTTTCACTTTTCTCAAATTCTACAAAAAGTTTTATTTGAATGTTATAAAAATTGCTGTCAATTTCCTTATGCTGTAAGTGGATGTCACATCCTTTTAATATCTTTGTTTCCTGGAAGTATGGAACACGGTGGAAGCTTCTGCAGATAGAGTAGAAAAGCACTGAATTTGAAGGATAACACTCGCTGAAACAAACACTTGCAATCTGAAAAAATCCCCACCTGTCCCTGTTACTTTCCATGTCAAGTGCATGAGCCGCAAAAACCTATCTTTTTTCTGCTCAGTTGTGGAAAAGGAAGTGACAACTGCAGCATTTTACAGCTTGTAACTGTGTCAGAAGCCAAGTCAGTAAAGAGGAAAATACAGAGGGGAAAAAAATCCCTCACAATGTGCCCTTAATTGAAGAGAAATAAGAAATAACAAGAAAACATCTCTGCAGTGACAGCAAATACATGAACATACCAACAGAAGAAAATATAAATATGTAAAGCTAAAACAGAAAACGATTCATAAAAGAGCATGGTTACACTGGGTGACATATGTACTCAGAAAAACATAGAGACACCTAGAAAAAGAAATGTTTCTGTGAACTAGGGAAAAGTTTACGAAAATTGAAGTCAGTCGAAGTTTAGATTAAGAGATAGACAGAGATGGGGGAAGGGATATATTCTGAAATACTTCTGTCTTTAGCTGAGTAAAAAAACCCCAGCATTCACATGTACTTCATTATTCTGGACGTCGGTTCTTCTGGCTATGAATTATTGAGGTTTAAAGAACATTTTCTGTGTTGTATTAAAATCTTAGTCTTAAAGAATTTTCTTTTATTTATGTGCTTTTGCAGAAATTCTTGAAATATTGTGCCCAAAACAAAAAGAACCGATCTAGGTCCTGAGGATCAAGAGAGGCATTTCTGTTCATTTCAACAATAAAATCTCTGCACTCATATATAGGCTTATAGATGATAAAATGATTTAAAGAAAAAGCACCCATTTAAAAATTAGTTTTTTGAAAGAAGATTTCTGATTTTGAAGCAATATCAGCAATTCAGTCTCTGACCTTTTTCACTCCAAAAAATATTTTGCATGATATGACCTTTGCTACTATTTTATACAAAGAGTTTCAGCCTGTATTAGATTTAATGCTTGGTTTTGAAAAAGTGGTTCATCTAATATATTATGCTTATCTGTGATGACATTCATAGACCTGGAATCTCTAGCCTCCAGATAAGTATAAGGATTTGAAGCTGATCTGAAACTGTATAAAATGTAAGTATTAAAGAGATGGGGTAATAGGTAACATGAAGAAATGTGTTTCTGCATATTAAGTCAGTAAAGACACAAAATTATTTTTAAAAATGCCCTTGACATCTTATCTTTCAGGAAGCTAGTGCTTCGGAATTTCTGCTTTGCTGCAGAATTACATGTATTTTCAGATTTATCAAAAGAAGAGAAAAAACAGGGAACCCAGTTACTGATTATTAATAAAGATAATGAGATTATTTCATTTGATTTGCTGAGAATGTTAATAATCAGATCTATGCAAAAGCAAAATATAATGGCAGCTAGATGCAAGAGCAAGCTTATCTTCTCTGAATATAGAGTGATATTTTGCCGTAATATTCTAACTAATTAGAACCATCATCTATTATATAAAAAATAAACCCCTCCCCAATAAAATGGTACATATTCTAGTAATATTCAGAAACACAAGACTTAGGATCCTCTTCCAAGAGAAGGTATATGTATTTGAGTTTCTTCATATATTCTGGATTATTTGAATCATGTTACTCAAGTTTGCTTGCATAACAAATTCTTCTAGGAAAAAATAAGTATAAATTTATGTTAATAACAATTGAATGAGTAAATTCTTATGACTTCTGTTATTTAAAAGCTTTGAAAGGCTAGAAGAGAAAGAGCATTTTGAATTTCTGCTATTTAATAATGTCTACTTCTAGTAAGCAAGTTACCTACCAAATAGAAACCCTGTAATTTACAGAAGTGTTATTTTTTTTAACTTAGGGATCATAATGAAATCATAAAATGAAAAAGAAAAATGACTGTTACATTCTGTCTTTTGTATGGCAGAAAATATGTTTCTTCACTATTTAATGAAAAAAAAAATGACATTGCTGCAAATTAAATGTTATGGCTTTTAGGTGAGTGTTCATAGGCTCAAGAAGTAAAAGGCAACCTGATAGAAATTTGAAAAAAATATGTTGTTCTTGTAATAAAATTTTGCTCCTTTCAGTTGGGAAGGAATGGTTATGTTGAGTGTGAGATTGTAGATAAAGCAAGATTTAAATTAAAACTGCGCTCTGGGGTGTGACTACTATTGCAATAAGGTATTGCTATATTTGTATGTCTCTTGTATGGGTTCTGAGTGGAAGCCAAGAAATGTGCCACTAGCTGTATGACCAGAAAAAGGAACTTGTAGGCCTCATTCCATGATGATTAATAGAGAATGAATTTCAGGATTTGCTTTGAACCAAGATTCAACAACCTCCTTTCAATGGAAGAGGGAGCAGGGGCAAGACAGACACACCAGCAAAGTGAAATTAAGTAATTTCTGTCTCTAATGCTGTTAGGTCCATGGAAATTTCCATCTGACTTAGTTAATTCATGGTTCAGCCTTTAACAGGGGACCCAAAGAATTCTCAAGCTCATTCATCCAAGCTGCATATATATAAACTAATGTTTTTTTGTATGTGTAATCAAACTTGAGTGTTTTCTATTGCTCCATTGTTACTGTTTCCACCCAAAGGCACAATGACAAAGTAGACTGCACTGTCTTTTACTGACACACAAAAATAAGAATAAAATGTTATTGATGTAGCAAAATTGGTTTGATTTGTAAAGTTTTTGGGTTTGTTTTTTTATTTTCAAAAATCTTTCTTTGAACATATTAGGAAAAGGGGAAAGCTCACAAATGACATTAGGAAACAGATGGGAAGGGAAGAACACAACATATTGCAATTGTTCTATTATATGAGTCGGGCTAGGAGGGATTATGTCAGCTGTTAGTTCATTTAAGGAAATTGTAAAAAATTTAATTCATGAGTGCTTCTGAGAAAAACTGCAGTTTGGAGAATCAGCCACCTACAGCATGTGCTTAACGCAGTGGTAAGCATGTATTATGTATAGCTCCTTTGTGCCCAATGGCAGAGGATATGAGTCTTTTCTAGCCCTTAGCTGTAGACCCAGTCCTTTCACTGAAACTGTAGAGAGTTATGACATCAGGAGCAGTGGAAGTCCCTAGATCACATTAAGACAGTAGCTGTTGCACATATGTTTACATAAAAAGAAAGAGCGCTGCACAACATCAAAAACAGCTATCCAGTTCCAAAGCAGAAATAATATCAGACATTGGGCTTTGAAAAAATGAAAACAGTAAGAAAAATGCCTTCTCTAATCCTCAAGACATTTGCCATGTGTTTTAAACTGCCTTAGACAGCGAGAGAGTATGAAAAAATACTGGCTGGTGTGCAACAAACTTGTAAGAACTTTTGACATGCAGGACCACTGCCAGAAAGGTATAGCCTTTTTAAATTGTATGAGGCACGATTTACAAAGTGAAGATATTTAAATGTGAAAGGCAATTGAAATTAGGTTCCTAAAATATTAGGTCTGTTATTGAACAAGACATTAAACATCATTCATGTGGAATGTGCAGAATTACCTTGAGAAAAGCAAATTAGAGACAACTTGCTGTCAAACTCCAATTTCTGACTTGCAGCTTCCATGGGAAGGCTCCTGCAACAAGATAGAAGAGAGGAGTGAACTGGTATTCAGTAAGGTCTCACTCTCAGAATGAAAGTGGAGTTCTGAATTCCCAGTAAGCTGCTTCAGCTTCCAAACTTCAGAGTCATGTTTCATACAGTGGTGTTTAACATGCCAGCACTCAGCAAGCTGGTTGTTTTGAAT
The DNA here is from genome assembly GCA_013398715.1 of Nesospiza acunhae. Classification (NCBI taxonomy): domain Eukaryota; kingdom Metazoa; phylum Chordata; class Aves; order Passeriformes; family Thraupidae; genus Nesospiza; species Nesospiza acunhae. The sequence goes on along the minus strand of VZSU01000689.1, from coordinate 708,582 downwards.
ACTAATTTGAGTTCCTGTATTTGGTGCATAGTTATATCTAGGCATCTAGATCAGCATTTCATGCTGAGTTTTGAATACCTACATTTTGCATGTTGCAGTCCTAAACATCACGATGTGGTCTGTTGAATCTCCCACTGAACCATTTTTCTCTAGGGACTAGAGAGAAATAGGAGATTAGGTATTTAAAAGAGTACTAGAGTATGTAAGTCACATATTGGTAAATCTGTGCTTAAGTAATGCCGATCTTTGGTATATATAAAATATGTTAAGATCAAACAACAGAATGCCTTATATATATTACAGTTCTTCTATATATACTTTGATCTTGTTTAAACATTAAGGATCTGCTTCATAAAAAGCCATCTTCAAATTGTGTTACCATATTTAAAACACCATCAAAAGCAGGCCTGTTACATTTTTTCACAGCTTTTTTCACAGTTGAAACACATTTGAAAATATTGCCATTGTCATAACTTACTTTTCCCTCTCACCTGTGACCTGATGCTTAAGAATTTTTCTTGGGAACACAAAATGTGTCTTGTCAGCCCAAAAGGATTTTAGTGTTACTTACTTGCAGCAGGGAGTATCCAGTTACTGGGCTTATTTATATAGATGGATAGATAGATAGATAGATAGATAGATAGATAGATAGATATCCTAAAAAAAAAAAAAAATCAACACTGTTATTAATATTTCCAGATGAAAAATAAGCATAAATACATAATTCTTCCTTCCAAAGTATTTTAAAAGATTTTAAAGGACAGCTTATTGTAACTGCTGTTAAAGTGTTACTTCTATTAAGACCTTTAAATGTATATAGTTTTATCCATAAGCATTATTTTGGTCAAAGGATTTTTTTGTAGTTTCAAACTACATAACTATATGTAACTATATGTAGAATGAAGTATAATTACTCTACAAATATTTTATGATGTTTAGTATTGTATTTTCTAATGAAAACTTTAATTTTAACTGTAATTTTAGTTATTTCCTGTCTATCACTTAGGTAAAAAATCAATCAGCACCAAACATGGTAAATTACTATAAGATAAACCTCCCAAGCTCATCTGTACAGTTGCACTTCCTGTTCTCAGCTGTGGCAGATTCCAGTGTTTAACTTAGCATTAAAATAAAAACCTACTTCTATCATCCTACTTGACGTTTGTCAAGGTTTAACCTGGCAGGTAGCTAAACACCACACAGTCAGCCATTTCTTCTCCTCCCCAGTAGGATGGGGGACAGAATTGTGGGGAAAAAAGGAAAGATTTGGGGGCAGAGATAAAGATGTTTTAAAAGGACTGAGTCTGAAGGGGAAAGACGAACATTAATATTGATAGATAAAACAGAATATCCAGAATGATGCATAGTGCAATTGCTCACACCCACCAAATGATGCTGAGCCAATACTTGAGCAGCAACACCTCGTCAGCTTTCTCCCCACATTATGTACTAATCACAACACCTCGTAGTACAGAATATCCCTTTGGTCAGTGGGAACAGCTGCTCTGGTTCTGTCCCCTTCCAGCTTCTTGTGGTCTCAAGGCTGTTGTCAGGTGGAGTGGTGTGCAGAGCAGAAAAAGGTTTTGGTTTAATGTAAGCACTACTTAACAAAAAGTAAAACGTCAGTGTGTTATCAACACTATTTTCATCCTCAGTCTAAAAGTCAACATCTTGCTTTACTAGGAAGAAAACTAACTTTATCCCAGCTTAAACCAGAATACATCTAATTTTGCATAAGAAAAAACTCAAAACTGCACTGTTCCCATATGTTCTCAGTGAACAATATAGATGGTGTGACAGCAAAACACTGCAGTGTTAGGGGTAATTCAAAATGCTGGTAGTTGAAATCCAGAGCAAGATCTTCAAGGGTCTGCTTGTGGAAAAATTAGTGCTTGCACTAATTTGGTGATCATGCTTCCTTAAATAGAAAGATTGTTTTTTGTTAAAAGAACAAGTCAGGAGGAGAATCTTAAAAAAAAATTTTTCACAAACAATCTGGAGCTTACAGAAACACTTTCATGAACTTTTTATATAAAATGGACAAGAACCACTGTATCAAGCTATTTCTCCTTGACTAGTTGGTTTTACAATGTTTTCAGTATGGTAATGCAAAATACTATTTTTCAGCTTCATGTTTTACATGAGTTCCTGCAGAATCTAGGTGTATATATACATTACTATTGCAGACAGTAACAAGTGCATGCAGAGCAATTGAGTAGGAAACATCTATTATGCAGAGTGTAGGCACTGTGTTTTCAGTAGCTAACTGCTGCTTATCTACTTAGCAATAACATTTTGATGCTACCAAATAAAAGATTTTCATGCAACAAAGTGTTGCCTGGTAAGCCAGACTGTTTAATTGTCAGGTCACTCTCTGGACCTCTTGTGGACAGTCTTCAGTTGATTCTTCAGGTAGTTAAATCCAGGGATGACTCCTATAGATAACAGGGAAAAAACGTGTTCAACGATTGGCTTCCTTCACTCCACATATGTCCACGACTTTCATACAAAGAGCTTTGTACCCTGTATTACCCCTACTAGTCCTCCTGAAACAAAGAAAATATGAAATGTCCTCAGTTTCACACCAGGAAGGACACAGTCAGCTGAGCTTTTCCAGTTTTTAAAGCATTTTGACTAGGAAAAAAAAAAAAAAGAGAAAAACAGAAATAAAAAACTAGGAAAATAATTCTATCTTAAAATCTGCAATCTGCTATACAGGGAGCTGGCCGTAACGGGGGAGATACTGTTCTATTTATCAATACACATAACTACACTGCTATCATGAGCTTTCTTTTCATCTGATTTGCAATAAAAATTCCTGATAATCATTCTTACCCATGATGCAACCATAATTTTTGTGCTTTCAGTAGAAAGAAATAAATAGAATACAACTAAAGCAGTCATCTGTTACTTTTTTTCCCCTGAAATTGCACCAAACACACTCCAGTATGCTATGGTACATATTATACTAACTGAGCTATAATTCTTCATTTTCCTGGAAGGGTATTTTGCTTATTTAGACTTTTTTCCTGGCTGTATATAAAGACAGTACTAGATTGCAAAAAATACATTAAATAATTAATGTATGTGTAAATTAATTTTCTCTTTTAAAGGGTTTTTCTTTTGTTAGTTTTTTAAATGTTAGTCTACTGCTCTTGTAAAGACCATTCCTTGTTCCAATCATATTTAATCATTTTCAGCATGAATGGCTGACTTATCTTTCTGCAATGAAGAAGGTAGCTGCATTACCAAATTCAACGTTTATATCTGCAGTAGCCATAGCTTAGTTAGAGATAAAATATACTTGACTATAGAACAATTGTTCATCAATTTAGTTGTCTGGGTGCTTGAACTAAAGACATCTTGAAGATGTCTTTAAATAAAGTGGAAAAGGGTAAGACAAGAAAGACTTGTGATATATGGCTCAAACTTGCTAAGCAGTGAAAGACTTACAAGAAAATAATAAATCAGAAGTGGAAAAGCTGTTCTTAAGTAGCATTTCCTCCACCATTAGTTTCTCCTGTCTATAGCTCTGTAGTTTTACCTCAAGTTTTCAAAATATGCTAAGGGGAAGAAAAGAAAGAAGCAGCTTGACATCTGGGAGAAATAAAAGAAAGGGAAAGATGAGAAAAATAGGGGGGAGAAAGGAAAAGAGACAGACATGCCTGTATGTAGCTACTCAGGTTTTTTAAAAAAAATACACTAAATTCTAAGACAAATATTTCCTTGGAAGCTGAAGTTTATAGCTCCTTTAACAAAGTTATTTTTGCAGTTTTTAGTAAAGATGTGGAAACTGGAAAGTAGAGCGCATTTTACATAGAATGATACAGGAATCAACTATTAAACTCTGGAAAAATTTAAAGGAATATGAATATACCTTCTGTGAAGTAAATTAAACTATACAAATCATAAAATGCAAAGGCAATAATATAATCAAGACACCAGATTAAATCTGTGGGAAAATGGAGTTTTTATCAGCATTCAAATTACTGCAATAAGTTTCATCTACATCTAACATTCTGATAGCAATTAATAACCTTGTAATAGATTTTGGTCATTCAGTACTAAGGTAAAATTTACTATCCAGATCTAAAATTACCTTAGTAATGCATTCTCTACAGTATTTTTAAAAAATTTTCTCCTTGATTCTTAGAACTGGTGAGGTGGCACAAAGCAGTCAGTCAAGATATTAATTGGCATGTTCAAAATCTATGTACTCTCACTCAGCTCACAGGAATGAGTGAACCCATGTCAGTGTGAAGAGTGCACAGGAGGAAAGAAATGAGCTTGTTCTGAAAGTTTGAAAATAAAGAACATTTAATTCCTGATTATCAGTTTTGATATAGAATACTAACACTGCAGCAGCTTTGAACTCTCAGGGCACAATGCATGGGAAAAATTGATGGCTGAATGCACTATAATATAAAAGAAGATGCAACCAGTTCTCTACTGTGCCAACTAGACCACAAAAACAAGAGTATATCCTTTTTTTTTCTTTTTATCCAATTCAATTCAGTCTTCCAACTTAGTTAAAAAAAAAAAAAAGTGATTAGATATAACAGATTAATTCTTTATTTGCAAAAGCTCATTTGTATTTTCCTTTTCTTTAACACATACAATATTCTATGGCTCTTTCAGTGGCAGGGACAGCACTCAAAGCCATCTAATTACATAATAGATATCTCCATGATAATTCTGTTTCAATGGATATATATCATTTGCTTTAAAATTGCAGAAATATTCCTCACAAGGTAATACAATATTGCCTTGTATTCCTTACCAGACTCAACTTCACTTAGATTTAGGTATTCAGGCTTATGTTTTGGATGTCTGGGAATAGATGCACTCCT
>VZSU01000689.1:587986-695578 GCA_013398715.1 Nesospiza acunhae | reverse complement strand
GAAAGAGTTACTGAAGAACAGCATTTCAGCTGGAGAGAGGAGTGAGAATATGTGTGAGAAACAACACTGCAGTCACCAAGATCAATGAAGAAGGAGGGAAGGAGGTGCTTCAGGTGACAGAGATTCCACTACAGCCCATGGCGCAGACCATGGTGAGGCAGTTGTGCCCCTGCAGTCCGCAGAGGTCCATGGTGGAGCAGAGATCCACTCACAGCTTGTGGAGGACCTGACGCTAGAGTGAGGGCATGCCCAGAGGGGGCTGTGATCCCTTGGGACACCCAGCCCTGAACAGATTCTTAACACAGCCTGTGGATTTATGGAGAGAGGAGCCCACAGTGGAGCAGGTTTGCTGGCAGGGCTTGTGACCCCACAAGGGAACCAAATGGGAGAAGTCCATTCCTGAAGGACTGCACCCTCTGGAAGGGACCTATATTGGAGCAGTTTGTGAAGAACTGCAGGACATGGGAAAGACTGTATTGAGAAGTTCATGGAGAACTGTCTGCCATGGGAGGGCCCCCACTCTAGAGCTGAGGAAGAGTATGAGAAGTCTTCCAGCTGAGGAGCAAGCAATGGCAGACACTACCTCAATTCTCATTCCACATACCCCTGCACCACTTGGGAGGGAGAATGTAGAGAAAATTGGGAAAGAAAGGAGGGTTTAGGACAAGATGATTTTAAGATTTGGGTTTAGTTCACATTACCCTACTCTGATCTGATTGGTAATAAATTAAACTAAAGTCAAATCTGTTTTGCCCATGATGGTTACAGTGGAGTGATGTTTCCCTGTCCTTACCTTGTGTCATGATTCTTTTGTTATATTTTCTTTCCCTTGCCCAGCTTAAGGAAGGGAGTAATAGAGAGTCTTGATGGGCAACTGTCATCCAGCCAGGGTCAACCCTCCATATCTCTGCAGTCACTTATAAGCCTCTACAAGAATCCAGGTCAAGCTTGGATGCCACAAAATTTTAAATGTCCAGGTTTTACAATTGTAAGCAGGTGACCTACTTAAATGTTCAATTATCTTAGTAAAGGAAAAATGCACCAGATGAAAAAAAAAGTATCATGACTGAATGAACATTAGTGTGCTTATCTGATGTTCCAAAAAGCATCAAATCAACATTACCTCTTAGATGAACAATTTTTTATAGAATTTTCTGCTGGTCTTAGAATGCAATTAGGCTTCCATATAAAGTGATATTTATTGAGAAAACATAATTCACAATGTGGATTCTAAATACTCTAATTTCTGAAGGTATCAAAAGAATGCTTGGCTGTTATGTATGGGATTGCTTAGATCTTTTCAGGAGACAAAATTGCTGAGGTGACCCTTAAAACTCTGTATAATAAGAGACATTGAAGCAAAAAAAAGGAGTTATATCAATGTTGGTTTGGTTTTTTTTGAGACTTCTAGTCCTGAGTTCTCTGCTAGAGGTGACAAGATGCTGTTATGAAAAAGCTTGTGGTCATGAAGCATGGCTACTACTGGAGTACACAAGCAGATATTGAGAGGATAAATGAGATAAAAACATTTGGCAAACTAAAAAAAAAAAAAAGTCAGGATATAAACTGACCTTGGGAAAAAAAAAAAAAAGATTGCACTAGCTTGACATTTACAATTTTTCTTGTAATACACCAGTGAAAAAGGAGTAATAAGTGAGCTAAATTACCTAATTATCTGAAAAATTAGTCATTTTTCTATGAAATTTGGTATAACACTTCAAAGAAAAAAAAATCCATAATGATGAAGAAAATGTAAGAAAGCTTATTTCTCTTTTTTATTTTATTCCTGTTTTTAATCTATTTAAATTTAATATTTTTATTTTAACAATTGGGGGTGTAAGAAAGAGAAAAAAGGACTATTAAAAATTAATGGATATCAAGTCAGATAAGGTTGTTTATTCCTTAAAAAGGCTATAGAATTGATTTTGCCCTGTAGAAAATTTTCAAGGAAGATAGACCTTGGAAAATAAAGACAGGTTGTATTTTCCACTGACCTCATAGTGTGAAAAGGTGATCTGCTGTGTGGTAATACCATTATTTCTCCACACTCTGTTATATCATATCTCTGAGCCTACATATCTTATGCCAATGTGATGTGTGATTCTCATGATTTACAGCTTCTTTACTGGATAACTTGCTTGAAGGACTTAGTCCCTCAGTTTACAATCACAAGTAAAATAATGGAATGCCGGGAGAGCTTTGCTACATTGAGTGACTAGTCTCTGGAATTAATTTTGGTATTTTTACACTAACTGTAAAGAACAAAAAAGGTATTTTCTTGGAAATTTTGAAAAATTCCACTAACATATTCAAACTTAAATTCCTGAACACACACATTAAATTCTGACTTCATATGATACCAAATTCAATTTCTGGGGGCTTTACAGCCTCTGTAGATGGGACTTTAAGCCTGAAATCTTTCTTCTTTCAACACTGTTCTCTGGTCTCAGGTCTCAGATCAGGCCTCCTACTTTCCCATAACATAAATGTGATGTCCTGATCAGCAAATGATCTTAGACTAGAAAAGCTGAATCTGCTTTCCCTGGTGCATGGTCAAGCCATGAATCTGGGCTGGTAAGAAGTATGGCAATTTGAAGCCTTTGATCTAAATGTCTTCAAGGCTTTAATATTGTAGTTTTAACAATGATTCAGACCAAAAGGATCTGTTACTATAGTTTCAACAAATCATAGAATATATATGTTTTCTAACAGAGAATTGATGTTATATACGGGGAAGCTGCACCTTTAAATAACAGTTACTTCAACAGAAACTACTCCAGATTCCACTCAGCATACTTTGGCTACTAATCATCACCATATGGCTGATACTAACCTGATTTAGGCACTTAGTGTGAAGTATATTCCCATCACACATATCACCAAGTATAAGGGAAACAAACCCAATTTTTATAGTTCTAAGCAGAGAAGACAATGGGTAGTCTCCAAGGCAGAACATTTTTTTCACAGCAGTGTTCCAGAAAACTACATCTGATTTCGAAACAATGAAGAGCCTCCTAAGAAGCAAGTAATACATAATATGAACATGACTATTTTTTCACATGTTTTCAAAATGCTCTAATAGTATAGTACAGCATAATACCCACAAAAGAAATCCTTTCTTTATTCTACACACTACAAGACTAGAAAATATTTACTAGTATTATTTCAGACAAAAAAAAATATTAGAATTGGAGGAAAAAAAAACCCATCTGCATTCAGATATACATAAAGGTGCCACAAATACCTACATATTCCATAAGCCAAATGTTGACTCCTTTACAGAGATATAGATTAGAACTTGACTGTTGTGTTACTTTTAACTTGACCACTGATGTGTCATGAATTTTAGAATTTCATTCTTCTATTATGTATTTTTAATTTAATTGAACACATTTAAGATATTTCTGAAAATGACAAAGAAAGGAAAAAAAAGGAATGCAATATAAATTTTAATGTGAATACTAACAGCATTAAAAAATAGACACCTTTTTGATGACTAACAAAAAGCAATATTTCCTTACTAAAAGGTGTTAAACACATATTTAAAACTAGGCTGCAAAACCAGTTTGAGGTAGTCTACCACCAGATAGGATCACTGTGATTCTTAGGGCTTAACTCCATAGAAATATAGTCATAGAAGGGCTTGGATTGAAAGAGACATTAAAGATCATCTAGTTCCAATCCCCCTGCCACAAGAAGGGATGCCGCCCCTTTTGGATAAAATTTTTCAGGGCCATGCCCAACTCAGCCTTTAACCAGACCCCAGGGATTGGGCATCCACAAATTCACTGTTCCAGTGTCTCACTACCCTCTGAGTAAAGCATTTCTTCTTAATATCTAACATAAATCTCTCGTGTCTTATTTTAAAACTGTTCCCCCTTGTCCTGTTACTATATACCCTTGTAAAATGTTGCTCTCCCTCTTTTTTAAAAGCCCTGTTCAGGCACTGGATGGCTAAATGGTCCATGAACGAAATAGTTCATGGACTGTTAAGATACCAAAAGGGCACAGTTTAGGCTCTACTATTACTATTAGAAAGTTAACATACTGAAAATATCAATTATCCTTGACAAATCCTGGAAACTCTGGGCTTCTATGAAGAATATACTTTCTTTTTTTTTAACATCTAAGCATAACATTGCATCTTCACAGAACTGCATCAGCATTAATGCATTGGCATAATGCTGGAAATCAGAAGGTAGGAAGGCTGCACAGTGCAGATCTTGTCATTTCATCTGTTTGGGAGCATATGCAGAACAGCTGGTAAATGCTAGTGGGAACACAGAGATCATCTCCTTTGCTGGCTCAGGAAATCAAATTAGGAAATCTGGATTAGCTTCCTCCTGGATTTGATCAAAATCCAGAAATGAACAATTAAGCCTCCTTTCACCCTTCATCAGTAGCTGTAGGCTAATCACAATGTGCCTGTCTGCTTCTGTAGAGCAATGAGGATCAAGTGACAAGACCTTATCAAGACATGGTAACACACAATGACAGAATCAGGCTTTATACGTAATGTAGCATTAGTTGACATTTCTTTTAAAAAAGACTGTGAGTACCAACCTCTATTTTGAGGAATAATTTATGTCTTAAAACAATGACTAAAGATACAGACAACAAATTATCAATTTATACTCAGGATGTCTGTAGTTAAGCACGATGAATCTGACTCTGGTGACTTTTGTAAAATTTGGATACTCCTTAGGTAACAGGGAACATTTTTGCCTCGTTTATCTGGTAAATCTTGAGGTCATTTCTACACAGTGGACTTGCTTTAACAGCAGTACTAGAACTTGATCCAGAACCCAGCCTTAAATGAGCAGGCAATCATTGCTTGATGAGGGAAGTAGCAGTAGTGCTGGATTTTGATTTTCCATGCAGCATGTTTCCTCAACTCCCTAAAAAAGAGTACTTGTCAATATATTAAAGGTTAAATTTCATTCATTTCTTGAGGAGTAGGGAAGGGGCACTTTTGGCTGGAGTACAACTCTAGTCTGTGCACTAAATATCTAGGTCTAGATATGAGAATCCATATCAGTAACGACTTAACTTGGGTTCAAAGGCAGCCCATATATTTTCATGTCTTTTCATACCTACTCATATCTTTTTTGTTGTGTAGAGATCCTGGGTAACAGTCGTAGTTTAGCTCCAGCCAGCAACCAAGACCCACGCAGCTGCTGTGCGCTCACTCCCCTACCAGCAGGATAATGGACAGAATCTGGATGATAAAAGCAAGAAAACTTATGGGTTGAGGCAAAGAGATTCTACTAGGGAAAGCAAAAGTCACTCACACAAGCAAGCAAGGAATTAAAACAATGCTTCCCATGGGCAGGCAGGTGTTCAACCATCTCCAGGAGAGCAGAGCCCCATTGAGGTTAACACTGACTTGGGAAGACAAACACCATCGCTCCAAATGTCACCTTCTTTCTCCTTCCTCTTGATATACCCAGCATGACATCACATTATCTGGAATATCCCTTTGGTCAGATTGTGTCCTCTCTCCTGGCTGTGCCTCCTCCCATCTCCCATGCACCCCCCAATTCCTTGCCATCATGGCAGTACAAAAACCAGAAAGGTTTTGGCTCTGTGTGAGCCTTGCTCAGCAGTAACTAAAACACCTCTGTATTATCAACCCTGTGTTCAGCACAAATCCAAAACACTCCCCTAAACAGCCACTGTGAAGAAAATAGCTCTACCTCAGCTGAAACCTGCACAGCAACTAATACCCTAATGTCATGACCCCTATTTCAAATCAAATTTTGGTACCTAATAACTGGTTAGTTTTTAAAATATTGAATAACAATCAGGTCAACAGCATCTTTCCTAAAGGACATGGAGCATGCACACAACTATGCAAATGTAATCCTTCAGCAGTGAAACAATATCATTTATAATTTAGTTTTTATTTAAATAGCCAATCAGTTTGAAAGCATTTTTAAGGAACCCATGTTAATAATTATTGAAAAGTTAATAAATTACATTAAATATCATCAGCTGTATTATTATCCTTGGAAACAATATTGGGTAAATGGTCTATAATTGTTCAGGTTACCTCACTTGCCTTTTACATAGAATTAACTTGGTCCTTGGAAAAGTGTTTTAAAACTTTATTTGAAACTTATTAATATCTGATAATTTTCAGAAGTCTAATTTTGGTAGTCAGTATTTATATCGTCTGGCTAATGTGAGTATGAAGCATATGCTGTCAAGATAAAAAAATATATTCTTAAAGGTTTTCCACCAAAAGCAGATTGAAATAACAGAACACTTCCACCCATGCTTGATAATTAGTGTCCATGTTTAATTATTAGTGATTATTAGTCCAATAGGTGTCGTATTTCTATAAAAAGAGAAGACAAGTGGTACAGTTTAAATAAATACATGCTTTGGGCAGTAGTAATTTTTCTCCCATCCAGTAGATGAAAAGCCAAATGGAACAGGAAACAGGAGCTAATATATAGTACTGTATTTTAAACCAAAATAAAACAAAATAAATAAAAACTTTTCTTAATTACCCCTATTTTATTTTAAAGAAGAAGACAGGACACTATTCCTTTATTCTGCTTGGTGATGTAATGAATCCTAGAAGGCAAAAAAAAAAAAAAAAAAGCCTTCTGTATTTGAGGGTAAACAACTCCCTCTTCTGGGACTTTCTATGAAGTACCTCGAAATTAAGATTCTGGACCCTGAATGAGACACTGTTCAGTCCTCTGTGTACATATCATATAGGAAAGGTGGCCATTAATTCTTTTAAATCCAGTGTGTCATTAGCTCAAGGAAGTATAGAAACAGGCTTTTTTCTGCTTATTCTCCTTGATATTTTTTATGGCCCAAGGACCTAATTTTCTTTGTTACAGAGCTAATCAAAAATGGCAAAAGCAAGGCAAAAGGAACATATGTTTTTAGGATTCTTCCACTATTAGTGCTAACATTATTAGCATAAGGCAAAAGTCCTATCCCATTTGGTTTAAATTATTTAATAATCTAAGACAAAATTAAAAGGCACTATCTTCTTATCAGACAGTTACATGTACTATGTTAAATGGTCGGCCAACTTTCATGAATTATTAATAAACACAGCAATTTAGCCAAAAGAAAGTTCCTTAATGTCCAAATAATTCATAATTACAGTCTCCCCCTCTCTATGAAGCAAGTATTCCAAAATTGTATCTACTGACAGCAGGCACATTTTTTTAAAATATGTGCATGTATTTCTAGCAGAGTGCTCAACAAATATAAACTGTTCCTTAAATTTATCAGCAAGTGCCACAGACAGACAATACTATGCTATTACAGACGTTGCTGCCCACCAAATGATCATAGGTTTATGTAATGGTACCACATTATGAGAAATCACTTGGGACTATGTTAATAGAAAGTGTTGCTAAAATGAAAAGGTGTGCAGACTTTATCTAGACTGTTAGTACAGACAATCATAATTTATGACAGAAATATTGTCTAGCTTGTAGGATTCTGAGATTTATGAAAAAAGTAATTGTGAACAGTTCTCAAGTATATCTTGTAGTCATTTCTGTACAAGACTGTAGGGGGGATAGAACATAAATAAATAAAGGAAATATAGAAAGTAATCTCATCCCTCTTAAGAGTTGCAGCTGAGCCAATTATTAAGGATTAGGAGCAGGCCTGATGTTAACAGGCCGCAGCTGTAGCCAATCAGAAGAGTGCTATAAAAGAGTGGGTTGGTTGGTTGAGGGACCTGCAGTCAGTTGGCTACTGTGAGGACAAGGAAGAGTCAGTGCCTAGAGGAGCTGCCTACAAGAAACATCAAGCAGGTACAAAGCTCTAGCAATATGGAACCTTTGCAATATAATGACAACACAAAACTGTAGAATCTGTCATGAATACAAGAAATTAAATTATGTCTACCTATCAATATTTGTACTTATGTGTAAGTAAAAAAATGTTCATACTTATGCACAGAAACACAGAAAAAATATTTTGTATATGCATAAAACTTATCAATATCATGGAAAAACTTCATTTGGAAATTTGATGTATGTGAATACACAGTATGTGCACACAGGCTACTTAGCGAACTCTTATGCATACTGGATTAATCTTTTGAGGAAAGTAATTTCTTGTCTATGTACCATGTAAGTGCTTATGTTATTTTGCTTCATTCCCTTAATGGAGGGTAATGAATTTTTTAACAAAACCATGAATTATGTTAAAGATGCTTTAAGTCTCTTTTTTCTCATTAACTAATTTATAAGGAAGATAATGAAGAATTTGCAGAAGCTTGACATTTTCACAAATATTTCTGCTCATGATTATATTTTATTTTTTATAGAAATTAGGAAAGTGTTCCCTAAAAATCAGTTTTGGGCAGGGTTGTCTTCTATGTTATTATCTCATACCTAGAGAAAGGCTAGTATTTCCAAAGCCATATCTGATTTATCAGTGTACACATATTAGACCAGATAAACCACAGAATGGTTGAAGTTCAACAGGATACCTGGAGGTGATCTGGTCCAAACCCTCTGTTCAAATAGAGTCTCTAGGATCCCATCGGATTTCTAATACCCCCTCAGCCTCCCTGGGCAGTCTGTGCCAGTGCTCCTTCGCCCTCACAGTAAAGAAGTGTGTTCTGATGTTCAGAGGGAACATCCTGTGTTTCAGCATGTGTCCCATTGCCTCTGGAGCTGTCACAGCATTTGAGAACTGTCTGGTGCTGTCTTCTTTACTACCTCCTTTCAGCTATTTCTACACATTGATGAGGTAGGTCCCCCTGAAATTTTTATTTCCTGGAATGAATTTCTCTCTCACAGGAAAGATGCCTCAGTCCCTCAATCACCTTTGTGGCCTTTTGCTGAGTTCTTTCTGTTATGTCTGTGTTTCTCTTGTACTGAGGAGCTCAGAACTGGCCATAAAACTCCGCTAGTGCTGAGTGGAGGGGAAGGATAACTTTCCTTCACCTACTGGTAACAATCCTCCTAATACAGCCTAAGACACCATTAGTACTTTTTCTTCCAAAGTCACATTTCTGGTTCATGTTCAGATTGGTATCCACAAGAACTCCCAGGTTCTTTTCTGCAAAGTTGCTTATGTTGGGGCCAATAAGCCAGAATGCTGATGCATGAGTCCTTCCTCCCTAGTACAATGGTTTGTATACCCCATCATCCTCCCTGAAATGAGGCTGGGTCTCATCACTACTGCCTTGTCATTTCCACTGCAGAAATAGCCACACCACTACAGAAGAGAGTGAAAAAAAGAGTCCCCGGTTTCAGCCTGTGTCAAAACTTCAATCTACTTCCTACAAAACTGTGAGGAAAAAGACTTTTCCATAGTTTTTTTTTTTTTTTTTACTTGAAACAGCATGAGCCCATATTACTATAGTTTATCCTAGTATGAGACATGAAATTATATAATTTTTGCAGCATGATTTATGACAATTTAATAGGTGCAAGACATGTTTTTCCAATGTGGCTCAATGTTTTATGAGTAAAAAAAAAAAAAAAAAATTGAGTTTTGCTTGCATTCACAATAAATAAACAGCAGTTACTCGTCCCCGGGAGTTTAAATAGTTTCCTTATAATGGATCAATGTGCTGTTTAGAGGTTTGATTGTGTTTTCACTCCCAATGTGAACTTTATTCGTTTAACAGGTTATATTTAAGCGGTCTTTGTGCGACCCCTGGTGGAGAAATTTATCAGTAAAGCATTATTTGCATGAAAAAATTAACAGTCAGCAACAATAATACCTGCCTGTGTTCAGCTGACCCACTCCCCCTCCCCCCTATTTTTCCCTTGTAAATACTAATGGTCAGATATACTCACATATTATTTTTTCTCTACTTTAAGTAAAGAAAATTGGCATAAATGGGTTGGCATGTCTGTGCACCATACATGAATTAAATTCTGCTCATAAAAGTTTGGTGGAAGACTTTGAAGACTGTAAAATTAAAGGACATAATAAAATGCACAACAGAGTACAAATTTCAGGTACTGATTTTTCCAAATTTAATTTCACTTGCAAAAAAATGGAAGCTTTTAGGTTTTTTTTCAGGCTGATGGAAAGGACTTGACCAACATCATCATGGGTTTAAGTCCAGCGGAGAAAAACATTTCAGCATTATAAGGTAGCAAAATCCTAAGCCATATTTGATGTGAGGATGGTGGGGCACTGGAACAGGTGGTGCTGTGGAATCCCCAACCTTAGCAGTGTCCAGGCCAGCTTTTATGGGACCTTGACCAGCCTGAAGGAAACGTTCCTAACTATGGCAAGGGAATAGGAGCTGTATGTTATTTAAGGTCCCTTCCAACCCAAACCATAATTCTATGAATCTGTGCATATATTTGTGCATGTTTTGTTCAAAGTAATTAAGGCACAGATATTCAAAAGAGTTTTTGTACTGCATCATAGGTCAAAAGAGAAAGATGAGGCAGAAAGGTTAGGCCTAAGTTCAAAATGCATCTTCCCAAAATTACTCCTCAACTGCATAGGATCAGAGTTCTTTAACTGTTAATAATTAAAGACAGATTCTCTTGTTCCCCACATCAATACTCTGATCAGTTGGGCAGTGAAATTGGCAAGTTTGGTATTCTTTATTTCTTTGTAGATCTTGACATAAAATCCGTGGATAATTTTTTTTCTTTTTGAGTTTAATTATCTTTTCCTGCTAACCTTGCTGTCTTTTCCCCAAGAAAAAAAAAAGTAAAAGAACTTTACAGTACCTCCCAATCCATCAGTGCTTGAAGCACTTACTAAACCCTGGGAAAACAAAATCAAGTCATTGTTTTTCTTCCATGTAGAATAAAGTCATGAACCCATATGTTCCACTTCTTCACAAATACTCAGTAGAGCGTCTGTACTAGGAATGTACGTGGAGCCAGGAAAAAATATGAAGAGCTGCTACATGACTGCTAGAATGCGTCCTGAAATAGTTTTGCCAGTGCCAGGTGGTGCTTGCTAACACAGTGTTGAAACATGAGTCCCAGGATGTTACATGACAGAAAGTATTCTTGAAAGAAATAGAGAAGTGGCTGCCCTATTTTTTGAGAGAAAAAATGTTTTTAGGCAGGAACACACAAGAGGTACTGTGCTGTTTAAGCTCACAGCCAGGTCTGTTTTTATAGGTACAGACATGCATCTTTTGATGCTTGAAATGTTCTTGATTAAGTCTCCTTTCTTTATGTTATTCTTCTTTGGAATCTGGACATGAATTATCCATTAAAACATGGAATCCCTATAATTATTTCAAAGACATAATGGATATTAAAATATTACAGGTACATAGCTCCAACTGCATTAATTCAGTATATTCTGGAGAAATATTCTAATAATTCATGTATCGGGTTCCAGTAGATTATTGTCCTAATAAGTATATTCTGCATTCCAGGCATCCAATCTGATTAGTCAAACAGAAGGAAGAGGGCTTTGTTCAGTCCAAGTATAGGCTTCAATCTATTTCTGAATTGCTTGACTTAGTTTTGGCATTTTGTGCTGGCTGGTTTGTTACAGTTCCCAATCACAGCACAGTTTTAGTCTTCTCAGGCTGTAAATGTTTGACTCAACTGGCTTACCATAACTTTCTGAAGTTGAAAGGCTTAGTGATAGATCTCCTGTTAGTCTTGGGAGGATTTTAAAATACTGGCAATGGAGTGACAGCACCAGTGAAAAAAATAATTTTTCATTGATGCAGCCAGTGTCTAGGAAAATAAGCACTCTATTTTCACAGGCTTAGGAATTGGTCTGGCTAACAAAGGGTTAAAATAAAGCATCTGAGGAAAATGTATGCAATTTAGCATTACTTCTTCATTTTATTCTTCTTTGATAGTTTAAAAATACCAATCTTTTTCCATTCTTTCTGATCTAAGTAGGCATAGATAAATAGAGGAGAAATCACAATGGTTTATGAATTATGAACAATTTACAAATCAGGGAGTTCTTTTAGCCACCGGAGATTGGAGATAGGCTTTTGTTGGCAAGAAAGCATCCACTTTAAGACTCTCTACTTTGTTGCAGAATTTTTTTTCCCCTGAGGTGATGTGAAAGGACAAATAATACACCATAAGAAAACTCAATACAGAAACTCAGATCTGTCTGCTCTATAACAGTAACTAAATGCAATATTGCTCATTTCAAGCAATCCCTAGAGCTTTTAAGGCCAATAGTTTTCCAATGTCAAATTGTGACTTTCACTTAATTAATAATTAATTATTTCCAAAAGAACTTGCTTTGCCATTATCTGCATAGCTGGTGTCTCAGTGTGTTTTATAATGGTGAATAGCTGCATTTCTCAGACTTCCCTGCTTATCTTTTAACTTGCATGCGCACTGTGATAAATGAACCCTTTAAGTACCTAAATTTTATGTTTTCCTATGTTTCTGAATCAGTTTTTTTTTCACACTCCAATATTTTTGTGCAATAAATGGGTAAGATACTGGTGAATAGAGTTTCAAAGTGCTGAAACGTGATTGTTTTTACTCTAAAGCACGTTAATGTGTAGGACAAAGAAAGGACTTCACAGCAGTTATGGCTGTCATTCGCAGTAAAGCCTAGCCTTTTCTAACACAGTAAGTGCCATTATCTGTAGGACACAACTTTATTTTTCTTAATGCAAGGTTGACATTGTTAGTTTTATAAGGAAAATAAAATGAAAGAAAATCAATAACAGAATGATATTATTGAAAAAGCATAAGGATGAAAGACTGCATTCTCTTTCAGAGATATGAAAACTGAGGAGTGTTCTGTGCCACTGTAGTCTGACCAGCCATACGCACCTAAGCAATTTCCTTCTACTTCTTTCTAACAGATTAAGTTTAGGAACTGTGTGTGTGCACAATTTCACACAACACATTTATACACTGAAAATACATTCCCTTCATCCCTCATTTTCATTCTATAATTAGACACTATTCCAATGCCTTCATGTAAAATATGTTTTCAGTGTAGATCTGCATCTTCTTTGGAAAGCAGAAGCTGCCCGTGCTCCAAGCTAAAGGCAAGTTAGTACTGCTACATTATCATGGTACTCACTTGAACCATCAATCCGAAGGATTTATTAGTTTGGACTTGGTGCTCCACTATTACTGACAGCTGTCAGCTTCATCATGGTCAGAAGCCACTTGCAACTTTCTGCAAAATGTTATGCAGACACACCCCTTCATTTTTATACTACTGCTAAATTGCATTCAGTTGCATTGCATTTTGAATTACATATTCATAGTTATAATTTATTCATGTAACCAGAATCTCAGCTGACCTTCTGAATCATGTTGAAATTGCATTTAAATTGCCATGATCTGTTAATTCTAGGTTTTCCTTTCAGAGAAGCTGGGTAATGTAAAATTATAAGAAGCTGGTTTGTACCTTGTCTCACCCTGAGATGGAGCTGTGGTTTAGGCTGGGACAAATACTATACTTAGCAACTCACAAATTCTCAGAGGTTTATTAACATAAACATAGACAGGGTGACAATATCTCTTTGATGATTGGATGAATGAGGGCTTTTTAATACCTTATACACTGATAAAATCATGCTAATACTTAAGTTACTCTGTTAAGATATGATTTAATCATGTTTTTACTTTCAAATCCTTTGGTGGGTGAGTTAAATTTTGGAAATAACACATTTTTTAAACTAATAGGATAGATCTATATCCTTACATGTGCAACTGTTTGAATCACCTAATATTTCTTTACTTATACTTCTTATTGTCTCTACATTTAATTATATGAAAAATATTGTTTAATTTCAAAATGTCCTATGAACACATAACTATATATTTTTTCGATATTAATTAATTAATAAAGCATGAAATTTCTTCTAGTTCACGCATATCTTTTCTAAGAGGATGAGACATGAGGACCTTGCATTGTAGATAAATGCAAAAAGACTGGAATTTTTGTTCTGGTTGTTTTATAGCAAAAATTAGTATTGCTAGAACCAGCAATCCTGACAACATTAATACTAACAGAACTATTCCCAGCTGCTGCCACATACAAATTTAAAAACTTCAGTATGTCTATTTCTTGGATGCAGTTCCTACAGGTCTCTAGCTTTTGTTTCAAAACCTGAATAATTAATGAGCGACAAGTCCAAGTCCTCAGGAGAACACTACGTTTAGAATACTAAGGGAGTAAGGATTTTCTTCAACAATTTTGTTGTATGAAAATATGTAGGGTTGCAATATATTGAATTTACTTCTATTCTGTGCATTAACCTGTAGCTATTAAGTTCACTTCATCTCTTCCTTTGCTTACAATACAAAAAGATAAAAATGTTGTATGTTCATTTCCTCATCAGGAGATTTATTAAAATATAAGCAAGCAAATAAAATGCAGATAATTATATATTCTGGGGAATGCATTTTTAAGTGTTGGAATTAGCAGCATGGGTGGTATTATGAGATTAGAGTCTTGTAATATATGGGGCTTTTAGCATTTATGTACACTTTTTTGTTCTTTTCTGAGGGCCATTAAAGATTTTCAAACTTTTTATTTCCCCAGTAATATTAAATTATAGAAAAAAAAAAAAACTTGTTCAAGAGGAGAAAGTTGTTTTGTTGCTTTAAACTCACCAGAGTTTAAAACAGCTGTAGTTGCTGCTTTAAAGCTGTAGTTTTGGTAGAGGATATGTAAAACACAGTACAGCATCTCTTGTAACTTATAGGACCAAGAGGTCCCCAAGCTCAGGTGAGTGTTCTAAAAGAGACATCTGTAGAATCTCATAGATGACACTTTCTCTTTAGGTCTCTATAGATATGAGATTGATGGTTTATTTTTCAGAATATAAATTTAAATGAGAAAAAAACCCCAACAACTTGTACTGCATTCAGGATATTTCTCTAAGGGACAAAACTTCTAGGGAAAAGTTATCTCTGACTTTTACTAAAAATTGAATGTTTGGACTGAAAAGTCCTCCATCTGAAAATTTCTGGGAAATGGGGAAAATATATTTATTTGAGAAGGCTGAGTCTGATCAAAGTGACATTTTCTAATGGAATACACATTGGCAAAATATTTGATGAATTCTATTCTAAGTGAAATATGTAAAAATAATTATTTGTGAGTTACCTATGGACATTCTTCTGTTAATTCAGCTATGATTTAATATTTCTGGTGTTTATACACACATGTGCACTCGTATTTTTTGAAGATTCTTTCAAAGCTAAGATTTAATATCATGTATTTGTCGAAGGCTGCATTTCAAATAGCTTGAGTTCACAGGGTGAAAAAACAGGTCAAATGCAATTTCTGAAGTTCAGTGTGAGCCAATTAAAAAATAGATAAGGGATAAGTGAAATTGTCAAATTATAGGTTTCATAATTATTAACTGAGATAAGCGGTCATTTAAATCAGTTTTTTAATACATGTTCTCAACTAACAAAGTGATAAGATATTTTAAGGGCCTTTTACTGTACTCTAATTCCATATAAAAATTGTATTAAGAGAAAGTTAAATATACACAGTTTAATGTCAGGAAATAAGCAGTCTAAGTTACATGTGGTGAACCATGCTTTTGTTTACAAGTACAATGTTGTTTCTCAGTGGGAATAAAGGACAATGCCACAATTATTGAAATACAAGATAAATCACTTCCAGAAATATCTCTACCTTTCAGAAGTAGCAAAAAATGAAAGGCAAATTTGCAGTTACACTTGCTGGGCACATCTTTAGCCAGCCATAACTACTGCTTCCACTCAGAGAAAACTTTTCTAAAAGTTAATACCATGAGCTACTTTGGTAATAAATGTTTTAACATAAATGAATTTTATTTTATGAATATTAAATTAAATGAATTTTATTTTTCCTGGTGTGTGTTTTTCAACTGCAGGAACAGATTTGTTTTTCAATACCTAAAAGCCTGTCTGGTGTTTAAAATAGGCATAAATAATGAAACACATAATATGTTTTGGCTAATACTTTGGAAATGTAGGTCCTGCTCATCATGAATGACTATAAACAAACAAAATCTTCAGAAGAAAAAGACAGTGATATTGACTTTCTGTCCTCTGAAACTGAGGTGAGCAATTTACTTGAATAGCCTTTCTGGCACTTAGTCTGCATTATTTCCAATTTCACATAGTATTTAATGATATAGCTGGAAAGGAGCTGTGATTATCCTGTAACATCAACAAAGAATTTCAGAAAATACTAAGGAAATTCTGACATGTGTGTGTCAGAATAGTGGCTATAATTGATTGTTTTCAGTTCCCTAAGGTATTACATCTTCAAAATATCCCCTGATGTTATCTTACAAGTAGTCTACACTACTCAGGTGTGTAGAAAATTGCCTAAATTGGTGGATTGATTACTTAGTAGCAATAGTAGTGAACTGCATATTTTGAGAACTGTATTTCTGAATGATGAAAGTATGAGTTACAGCATCATCACTGGGAACAACAAAAAGCCCTGAAACCTGTTCTGGCCAATGGGATATATTTTCCATTGAAAAGAATGTGACTTTAAGTTTGCATGTCCTTTATTTTTTATTTATGTAAGGAAATTAAAATCAGTGTAGTTCAAACTTGGAACCTTTTTTATTGTATCAGGTCAGACTCTTAAAACACCGATGGATACTGACAGATCTAGAGAAATATAGACACAGCACATAAGATTTTCCTGCATCAAATTGGATTCTGTTTTGCATAAATTAGATGACGTTAAATGTGTAATTTCTTTAAAGCTTTCAGTAATACTTAAGTTCTTAAAGAAAGATTCTGAAACTCGGAAATAAACAGAGGTTATTTTGTTTGTCTGTTGTCTGGTTTTAGGGGTTTTGTGTTTCCAAGGAACTTGGAAGTTGTCTTATTAAAAAAAAAAAAATAGAGGTTGTTTTTTATCAGCTCAATTTGTGCAACTTTTTTCTTTGCAGTCAGTATCATTCAGTTTTAGAGCACGTATCATTAGGTTCAATTTCTTTTGCATGCTGATACCATATTACTTATGTAATAGTAATTATTAATAATTAGTGTTTATGTGATACTTCTCACTAGAACAAGCTCAGAGAGGAAGGTGATCTCATCTTTCTAGTGTGTGGTAAAAGGATGAAAGGAAATAACTCAAGACTCTGCCGGAAAAAGTGCAGAATGGATTTTAAGAAAAAATTCTTCATTGAGAGTGTCGACAAACAATGCAAAAGGCCCCCTAAGGAGGTAATCATACTTTCAAAACTACTGGTGTTCAAGAAGCATTTCAACAATGTGCTTGCATATATTGGTTCAAGTTTCAGACTGCCCTTGCGGGGTCAGGATGTGGCACTGGATACTCCTGTAGGTTCCTTTCAACTCAGGATATTTAATGATTCTAAGACAGAATGATTCACTTATAGATCTCGTGTTAGAGCCATTAAAAAGCTCAAGCATTTTGAGTCTTCAACTGTAATATCAAAATATCAGCGGAAAATTCTAAAAGTTCCTTAATGTCTGGTTTCAAAGCTGGTTGTTCAAAGTATCATTATGACTCATTGCTCATGATAAATCAACAGAGAGAAAAATTGCTAACCTTTTAAAAAAAAAAGATACAATGTCCCAAAAAAACCCAACAGTTCTGTGAAATAATTTGTTTTGAAAGTCTGAATATGCTGTTTCTTGAAACAAGCTTTCAAGGAGTAACATCAGAAAGGACTTTACGAAATCATCTAATCCTTTAGGGCCCTAATGGTGAGATAAGAAAGCACATTTTTAATACTCCTAGCACTTTTTCCTCTACATGTTCTTTAAGACCCTAGGCCTCTGATCAAGCATCTTCATTTGATCCTGCTGTTTTCAAGTTATTAATACTTTCTAGCATGAATATGCTTTGCTTTTATTTAAATCTATTCCTTCTCTTTTGTATTGTCCAGTAAAAATAAAGTACTCCTTTCCTTTTTGCAGCAGCTCTTTACAGTCCTAAAGCTTGCTTTAATGTTTACCCCAGACTGAATAACAGGGATTCATTCAATCTCATTTCATTCAAATTTCATAAAATCTTTTCTAATCCTTTTCAATTCATCTGTATCTGTCCTGAAGTGCAAATTTAGACATAATAATCCAGCTCAGCTCAGACCTGCTGAAGCCAGGTCGGCAAGAGGGGTACTTCATGTCCTTTATGCATCATACATTTAATTTACTCTTTTTCAGCAAAGATCATTTAATTCATTTCAATTGACACCACAGAATAGCCCCAGATCTTTTTTTTTTTTTTTCAGAAGCTGCTATGCATTCACAAATATATTCTGTACTTACATAACAGAAATGCAAAATATTGTCAAGCACCAAACAATCAACCAACCAACCATCTTATGAAGCAATTTGATATTTGCAGTTTTTCTGTTATCTTGTAGTTGAATGATATATGTTAATATTTTTTAATATACATCATGAGTTATGAATAAAGAAATCAATGGGTTTATGTTGCTCTTCTTTCTGTTTTTTCAGTTATTTGAATCCCTTTCAGAGCTTGATGTTAACAATGTAAAATTCCCCTAGACTTTAGGGGAATGACCTGATAACAAGGATACCACAGCTCCAATATGGAAGTTTTTGAATTTCTAAATAACTACTGGGCAACTATATTTTTAAAATTTAATATTTCTGTGGTTTTTTTGAGAAATTTTTTGTTAATTTGAGTTTGGTTTGTTTTTTTTCTAGGTTAGGTTTTGGGTTTGTTTTTTGTTTTGGTAGGATGTTTTGTTAATATGGGGGTGTATTTTTTTTCTAAATAAACTGGAAATGGAAGGCAAATAATTTCATCTCTTGGTAATCAAATGTCCTAGATTTGGCTGGGACAGAGTGAATTTTTTTGCTAGTGGCTGTTACAGTGCTGTGTTTTGGGTTTAGTGTGAGAATAATGTTGATAACAGACTGATACTTTAGTTTTTGCGGAGTCTTTACCCTAAGTCAAGAACATTTCATTTTTCGTTACTCTGTCAGTGAGCAGGTGCAAAAGACAGGAGGGAGCATGGCCAGGACATGACCCAAACAGACCAAAGGGATATTCCATACTGTAGAATTTCATGCCCCATATATAAACTGGGGAAGTTGGCCAAGCAATGCCTGTCGCCACCTGGGGACAAGCAGGGCATGAAAAGCAAGGTAAGTGGATGGCGAGTATTGTTCAGCAGTTGTTTCTCTTGCATGGTATTTCTTTCTCTTTCTCCCCTTTAGATTGCTGTTATTGCTGATGCTACAATTATAAGTTCAATTAGTATTACTAATTTTTTCCAATTATTGTACTATTCTTATCTCAACCCATAATATTTTTTTTCTTTGATTCTCCTCCTGACTGAGGGTGGGGAGTGAGAGATAAGCATGTTACTTAACTGCTTTCATACAATAGCATGAAAGAAAACAGGAATTATTAATTCTCTGGATGATTATTATTTCTTCCCTATTGGATTAAGTCCATCTCTATACACGGTGACTTTTATATAGAAAATATGGAAATCAAATAAAAAGTGTGAGATTCAGTTCTAGATTAAAATATTTCACTTTTAAACCCCTCTAATATAATTATTTCTAAGGGAATCATATTTTCAATCAATTAGTATTTGATAAAGTTTCTTGTGAATAATATGTGCGGTCAAATATAGATTTATACCTTAGTGTGATGGGATGAGAGAATAAGAAAAAAGAAAATACATGGAGAATGAAGATTCACTTTCAGAGAAGAGAAAAATGATAGAAAGGGAGAAAGTTCAACCATATTGTGTCTATTATTTCTTGTAAGGGATCTCTGAGATCATGTAATTAGAGAGAACTGGGTGCAGAAAGATTAAAAAATAAAGGTGAGAAAAGGCAACAGGCATTTTATGAGTGACCTGAAGAAGTGTACAAGGCAAATGATGACAGTGAAGGGATTAAAAAATAGTTACATGTTTTCTGCTTTATCTTCAAGGATAAAATGCTCATAAACCAAGATTGGTCAATTCTAAAATATGAAGTAACAGACAAGTATAGGAGAACTGGAATTGAGGAGCAGAGGAAATGAGTTAACCCAGATGCAGAAAGGAAGTACAGGAGAGGCTGTACAGGAGGTTTGCTGCTCAGGATGCCTATAAAAACAGAATTTGTGCATGAAATATGGGAATTAGAAAACTGGCTAAATTGTCAGGATTAAAGGATTGTGAAAAGCAGTAAAGAATCAAGATAGCCACAAGTTATTGGTCCTCAAACCTTGAAAGGATGCTTTTAATGTCTAACCTCTTTATTGCTCATCTGGATGACAGAAAGTGATGAATTATCAACAAGTTTGCAAACAATGCAAAATTGGTGGGAGTGATGCACAGGCTGATGGACCGAGCTCTTATTCAGGAGGATTGACACAGGCTGGGAAAAGAACAATGTACTTGAAAAGATGTGGCATTGGGATTTATTCAGTCTAAGATGGAGAAAACAAGGGGGAGGGGGATCTTACTGCTTTCTACAGCTGCTGAATGGAAAGGTATAGTGAGGAGTCACACTCAGGCACAACTAACAAAAAAGGAGGTGTTTATAGTGTACTGTGATATACAGGGTTTGTGCTCTGCTGAAATTTAATGTAAAAAAATTAGATTTCCCTTTTTCCTTTGCATTAAGGACAAATGCCTACTTTTTATTATCCAGGTTATGGATAGTATATGGAAATTAAATGTCCTTGCTTACGCCATACTGACAACACTGTGAAAATATTGTTTCACAATGCTACTTGCTTTAATGTTAAATTCAGCAGCCATGGAAAAAATCCACAGATACCATTAGCCTCAAATAAAGAACACAAACTATGGAGGACTGAACAACTGCATGGTATGAGTGACTGGGTTACACACATGTGTAGATTGTTCAGATAATACAAATTGCTTTATATTTTGTAGGTACATAAAGAAAGATGCGTGATATGATTGTATTTGCAGCATAGCTGTATGTACATATATCCTTACAAACATAAATCTACCTATAGATATAGTATAAATATAAATTTACCCATAGACATACAATCTTTGACTTATATCAATATCTGATACTGTGGAATCAGCATGAAAATATCAAGGAAGCATGAAAATAATCAGATGAAGACATTACTTTCCAAATGATGCCAATGCTAATAGGATTTTCAAGAGATAGATTCTATGATTTTCAAATATAAAAAATAAGGGGAGTTCTTAAAGTCTGACTTTAGCCTAATGAGATTTTTTCTTGGTAAATGCAGCATTTGATAGACAAATATATGTTTGTTCAAAAATCAATCATAGGAACGTATCTGCACATTTCCCTCTTCAGCTCTGGATAAGTTCATATAATGTTATTTACGATGTACTAGAGAAAATGTAGGATGGTGTCTTCAACATACACATTAGTTGTAATGTCTGTAAGTTAGAATTTATAAGAAAATGTACACATATTTGTGGAGAGGCTGTTATAAAAATATATGTGGAAATGGAGATGAGATATAAGCTGTGTTAAGACAAAATGAAGGAAGCATAAAGGATGATAGAGTATTTTCTTTTGAAGAAAAATATTTTTGACAAATATCTCTAAACAGTTAGCATCTGTTTACAGCAATAAAATAAAATGTGAAATTTTAATTTTGAGTTACATCTTTGAATCACAATCTATGAATAAAAATACTGTGAAATATTCTAATCCTCTCAAGGTACTTCAGATAAATGTTTTGCAGCATATTTAAAAATTAAGATCTCAATAGAGGGAATTTTTGTTTTGATCACAGGGTAAGGATTGCATATTTTTAACATCCTGACATCAAACTGCCCAAGTTGCAAAAAATATCATATTTTAATGAAAATTTGATTAGCACTGAACTTTAATATTTAAAAAAAAAACCAACATATTGTCTTAGGTGAAGATGTAAGATGCAATCAATGGTATGTATTCTATTGCCATCTTCATAAGCTGTTAAAAACAGGTGAGGCAGTGTTCTTTATCTCTTCCATGGCCCATCACTCGTTACTTCCTCCTGGGGGCATCTACTGCTAATGGGCCATCAAGTCTCCCTACATGACTCATAGAATTACATCCTGCTAATGGGCCATCAAGTCTCCCTACATGACTCATAGAATTACAAAATCCCATTGTGAGATGCTCTGCCCAGGGGGAGGAACCAAACATTCCCACCTGGATATAGTCTGAGGCTTGGAAAAGCTACTGAATTCCCAGAGGACAAGGGCTACATCACCACTGGATGTAGAGGAAGACAAGACTCTTCTACAGGATCGCTACTTCAACGGAACTGCATCAAACACTTCAACAGGGCTGCAGCCACCATTTAATCAGACTGCTACTACCACCCTGACCAACAGGGTATCAGGTTGTATCTTGACTCTGTCAGGTTAAGCCGGTGTTTTCTGCCTTTTTTTTTCGATCTTCCTATTAAATTGTACTTAGACTTGGAATCTCTTACTGGATTGCTTTCAAACTAGCGTACACACATACATATATAGATATATGTATAAACACCCCAAAAATATTAGTGGAAAAATTCCCTTATATATAACTAAATGAGAGCTCTGATCTGTCTAGGGATAGATTAAATAAATGAATAATTCTATCTGAAGTGGAATAGAATTCAACACTAAATGGATGTGTGCATATGACAATGTGTTTATGAGCAATATAATATATCTGCTAGCAAGTATTCCTATGTATGTAAATACTCATTGTAAGTGCCAAAAAATTAAAGTTTGCATGTGGATGTTTAAAAAGACTATGTACTTTAAAATGTGAGAAGAAACATCCCTAATTCCAGAAAGCTATTAAGAAGCAATTATTTATAAGGTTTTACATATGAAAGTTACTCTGTTGAAGTCAATGGTAATTTTGAAAGGCAACCAATTTCATGAAAGATTCTTCATAGGATGAGAATGAACAAAGTTTTAAAACATATTGAAACAAGGAAAAATCTGTCACCATCTTCCTTGATTTGAGTCACATTTAAACAAATGGAGCTACCAGAAATAAATCCAAGAGAACTATTATGATAAACTCAATTAATATTCAGAATATACTTTTTAAAACACTAGTGGAAGTTGCAATACTACTCTAAACACCACATTTTACATCTGTTTTCAGTTTCTAAATTTGGATATTCTATAATCCAGTGGAGATACATCTGATCATTTAGAGAGCTGAAAACCACAGTAAATATGGTACAGGATGACCAAGATTCTTTCCTTAGATACACAATGTTTACCTGTAGAATTCTATGGAAGGCAAGTTTATAATGGAAGCTTTATATATATTTTTATTCTTTTATTTCTTAATGTTATAAGGAACTCTGAGGGTTTTCAATAAGTATTATTTTATTGCAGAGTTATCATTTTTTTTTCCAGATGGTTTATTGTACACTGTAACCATTTTGTGGTGTTGCAGATGAATTTTTTGTTTTGCTTGCTTGCTTGTTTTTTTTTTTTTTTTCTGCAAGAAAATCTATCCTCTCACTTAATTCTTTTTATTATTGAGAATTTTTATGAAGATCAATATTTTAATTTCTTATTTTCAAATCGCCATCTTTTTTCAATTAACTATAATCTAGGAGTAACTTCAAATTTTCATTTATATATTACCTAGAATATGTTTATAGATTTTCATATGCCTCTTGTGGGCATATTTGCTGTGTATAAACATAGTCTTTAGTAATTTCTTTTTCAAAGATTCTTATTACATACATGAACATTAATGGCTAAATCAAGGAGCTGTATTCTACTCTATGAAATTCAATTATGCTATTAAATGATAAGTCTAGGGAAAATCTTGCTTAACATTTCCACTTGCCCTTGGCACAGAAAACAAAATGTGCTGATAAAAAAGTGCTAATGACACAAAATTATAGAAAGAGTTAGTCAATAAAAAGGACAGTTGGGAAAAATACACAAAACCATTGCTTTGAAGGTTGAAACAACTAAGGTAGGAAGAAATTTAATAATGCAAAATTCAAGGTCAACACCTATAATTAAGCGATCCTGTGGTACAAATGGACATGGATACATGTCCCAGCTGAAAGATGGCTTTTAAATGCCCCTATGACACAGCCATTGAGAAAGCAAAACAAACTGGTCAAACAACAAATCAAACAAGTTAGGTATTTCTGAGACAGGAAAACATTCTTAATGGTGTGCAGAGTCACTTGAAGCATGACACGGTGTAATCATACATGCTTAAAGGTAATTGTGCACCTGATGCCAAGTAGGGCAATTTGTACGATCAGAAATATGGAAAACCTGTCCTACTGATGAATCAGAGAGCTTGAGCAGTTGAGTTTACCATTTAAATGCTGAGAGAATGGCTGCTGTTCATAAATATGTTGGAAAATCCAAGGAAAAACGTTTTAGAGGAAAAGTAAAAAATTACACTAAAATACTTTTCTACTCTCAGTTACAAATCAATTTAGACTGTGAAATAGTTGCATCTTCCTAGTGCCAGAACAATGTTGTCTCATATCTGTTTTCCAATAAGAACAAAAGGAACAAAAATTCCTGAAAGGGATGTGAGATGTGGTGGAGAAGTATTCAGATTTTCTGCTGCAGTTGTCATCATTATATGTCAGAAGATGCAAGATGTGGCATCATTAGGTACTAGATAATTTGATCTGTCCATCATTTTCTTGACACTAGACATGAAAGTTAATACTGAAATTCATCTTAGTCACTTCAGCAGACAGCTAGCAGAAACAGCTTTATCTATTTTCATATATTTATGTAAAGGAAGTTTTTGGTGTTTTTTGCCATTTCTATGAAATTGGTTGTAATGCTCTATCTGGTTTATGCATGGCCTGCAAATATACTTATTTCTTTTTCTGCTTCAAGTTTTTCATGAGGATTCTAAACATTAAATTCCAAACTTAGATAGCTGTAGGATTTTTAGGTGTCACTCAGCTGCACAGATTTGCTTAATTTTTGTTTTCACATACACTGAATTTTATGCTGTATGTCTGTAAGACTTTTAATTAATCTGTAATATTCTCTAGAATAGTTATTTTCCCATAATTGACTTTCAAATTAGTTTAAAAAAAAGAATAATATCTGCTATCATTGTGGTTTGTTATTGGTTGTGGGGTTTTTTTGGTTTATATATAAATCTGGAGGAAGAGGAAGGACATTAACAGTGATGCCATTTGTCTTCCCTAGACATTGTTACGTGTGATAGAGCCCTGCTTTCCTGAAGATGGCTGAACACACTGATAGGAAGTGGTGAAAAAAATCCTTGCTTTGCTTTGCTTGTGTGCACAGCTTTTGATTTACCTGTTAAACTGCATTTATCTCAGCCCATGAATCTTCTCACTTTTACTCATGGGCAGAGTGAGTCAGTGGTAATGTGATGCTTAGTTGCTGGTCTGGGGTTAAATAATATTTTTCAGATGCAGATACAGGTGTTTATTATAGTTATAGAAAATCTACATATACATTGAAAAAAACTTCTCTAGAAGAGGATGGTCTGATTTTTTTATCTTCTGAGAAAAACCCTATGCTATGCTATTTACTATATCACTAGAGAGAAAATTACCTCCATTCTAATTAATCTAACTGATGTAGGAAGTTAAAGATAGGTACTGTAAACAAAATCAATTCTAAAAGAAAAGTGTACCTTTAGAAGAGACCTATGCTATCAACATTTGCATTTCTTTTATTTATGTTCTTATATTTTTATTGTCAAAATTTCATGTTTACTATCTCTTAAAGTTATACTGAAAAAATAAAAAAACACCCACATTAAGTTTTAATGGGATAAAATTTCATTGAGCTGCGAAGTTTTTTTTTTTTCATTTTGTCAGGTTAACATATGTCCACATATGGAGTAACTATTACTAATTTTATACCAAGACAACAGGGGCTTTACTAGGAAATTGCTAGATACTCTTTATGATCAATAAGGGAGAATAAGCAATATACTTTCTTTTCTGAACATTGTTTTTCATTTCCTTCTTATTATTTCCAGAAACAAAACCAAAAATATTTAATATATTAACAACCAGATGGAAGTAAATGACAAACATTCAAAAGGAAAATAAATGTAAAATAACTAATAGAACTTTTGCTTATTTTGGTATATTAATACAAGTACCAAATGTTCTACACTCATAAATACAGCAGAAATGGCTCCAGCAAGTAGTAAAATGCAGACATTTTCAGTGAAACTGTCATTCCAGATCAGCGTTCACAGGTGTACTATATAGTACAGGACTTAAATTGGACAGAGATAAATATCTTATGTAATGCTGACAGAATGTCAGATTTGGGCAAGAAATGAAGGGTACATAGAAAAGAACAGAGGAAAAATGTAAGTAGAAAAGAAACTCCCACAGGGAGAATAACAACGAAAACAAGGAAAAATGTTGTTCCAGCTGTGAAGTGGGAAACTGGAAAGAGAACTGGGAAGAAGAACTATTGTGACATGGTTGGTTCTATGCATTGCAATTTAACACGCTGGAAATACTTTGAAGTATCAGCAGTTGATATTAGCTCTATTATATAGAAAGACATTGTAAAGAGGAAGTACAGGAGTGATTCAAAGTTCATCAAGGTCAATGAAAAGATTGTATTTTACTTAGGTGGGTTATCATCTGTATTTTCATAGTCTAAGGCTCTGACAAGGCTGTGATCTACAGAACAACCTGCAGTGGGAAGCAGAGCAGAAGGTATCAGATTCCTTGCTTTAATTTATTATAATAAACTCTTGTTTTATAATTTTTTTTACTAATCTCAAAATGGCTCATGACAACTGATTTCAGTTCAGATCTTTCAAGAAAGCACACAACAGCATGAGGAAATCTCAACACAAGTCTTTTAAAGGACCAGGGACTTGTAGAATAAAGTGTGAGGATAACCTCGCCTTGACAGAAGATTTAATATTGGAAAGAAAAGTTTGAAATTGTAAAACTGGATTTGAAATGCAATAAAAGCATTGCAACCTCAGATTCATTATTTGAAGTCTTCTAGGTCTTTCAGCTGAAGAAATAAAAAGTACAAGAAATATCTAAAATACACCTGTAGTTATACATCTTAGCAGCTGCTGCCATTTTTAGAATGAATAGGGGTTTGATTCTTTTAGAGATAAGTAGAAAGTTAGTTGAATTTAATGTGATAATATAACAAGACAATATAAAAATTAAGTAATGTAGTAGAGATGTAGATTAAGTGAATATTCCACTTTATGGTTTGGTATAAATCATAATCATTTATGAGAAGTGCCATAGTGGCACAATATATACTTGTATACAAGATATTTGTGTTCTAGGCAAGCATATAAGCAACTTCCACTCCTATATCGGCAGGCTATATGACTGCAGCAATCAAAAGCCTATAAAAGTTGGTCCTTTTACTTCTACTCACCATGAACATGCTAATGTCCTGGTGGATAAGGTAACCATGAGCCAGTAATCCTTTCTTGTGGCTGAGAAGGTCAATGGTATCCTGGGGTGCATCAAAGGAAGAGCATGGCCAGCAGGTCATGGAAGGTGATCCTGCCCCTCTTCTCAGCCCTAGTGAGGCCACATCTGGGGTGCTGTGTCCTGCTTGGGGCTCCTCAGTACGAGAGACAAGGAGCTACAGGAGAAAGTCCAGTGAATGTCTGGAGCATCTCTCTTCTGAGGAAAGTCTGAGGGAGCTGGGCCTATTTAACCTGGAGAAGAGAAAGCTGAGAGAGGGATTTTATCAATGTGTACAGGAGAGGGTGTCAAGAGCATGGTGCCAGATTATGTTCAGTTGTACCCAGTGATATGAAGAGGGCCAATAGGCACAAACTAAATCACAGAAAGTTCTACTTGAAGAAAACAGCAGGAGCAGGGATGCTCTTCAGCTCCACGCAGCCCTTCCCGCCCTGACTGGGGGCTTCCTGAGCTAGACCTACTGATGGGTGTCTGAGAAGGAAACAGAACTTTTTTGGGACAATGAAGAGAGGCGGTTTGGAAGTTTATTTGTGTTTAACGATGTTAACAATATGCAAGTGTGATTTATCTGTTGCAGTGCATATATTGATCTTGAATATATAGCTAATTGATTGTTTTCAAGTCATGTTCTCAATAAACCATTTCAGTTCTGATCTGACTTTGGGTCATGGGAACTGGCCTGCTCTCCCCCATGACTAAAGAAGTTTCTTTAGTCTAACTCAGAAATGTTGACAGAGGATTTCTGGAAATAAGTAAACAAGTTATTGTTTTCTTGAGACATCCACTTACTCAACTGTACTTCCACAAAAAGTAAACTTTCCCCATTCCTTTCAATATTCCTTTCTCTATTTGCCTTGTCTTTGAATCCTACTTCATTATTCACATTTATCAAATTATTTGTCTTCTTGTATAATTTTTCAGATCTTTTCCATTAGCAAGGTCATCAACAAAGTACAGGACTTTGGGCACTTGCTCTCAACTTCTCAACTTCTATTATGTCTTATTTCTGCTCCTGCTGTTGTTGATGTGATCGTGGTGTTTTATGTGTTTTATTTTTTGTTTTCCATAGAAGAAAATGTATGTTTTTTAGAACAGTTGATTGCTTCCCAGTGAAAGTTTCAAGATGGTGATTGACGGCACAAAGATTAAATTTCATATTCCATATCTGGGGAGAAAAAGATTCCTATGTACAATCTGCTCTGGTACTCTAAACATGTTTGTAATCAGTATTCCATCTTGCCACAAAAAAAAAAAAAAAATCAT
The DNA here is from genome assembly GCA_013398715.1 of Nesospiza acunhae. Taxonomy (NCBI): domain Eukaryota; kingdom Metazoa; phylum Chordata; class Aves; order Passeriformes; family Thraupidae; genus Nesospiza; species Nesospiza acunhae. The sequence continues at coordinate 666,994 of VZSU01000689.1, read as the reverse complement.
GTGAAAGAAAAATTTAAATTTTATTTATATTTCCTTTCCCACTCAGTTCTCTTTTCCATAGTTCTTTCTATTTCCATTATTGAAATTATATTTTACATATGTATTCAACCCAGACTAGTTTTATATTTTCCACATTCAATTGATATGATTAAATTTGAGTTCCTGGTTTCCTCAACAGTAAGCAAAAGTGATATTTGCCACTGAAGAAATTAAAATCATTCTCAATATTACAATGTGTGAATTATATAATGATATGCATATTAATTTTACTCTTTTTTTTGGTATCCTAATTTGGTTATATGAATATTTATTTGATGGCTTGAAAGTATTTTGGTTTTCTAAACCTGGAAGTTTTGATTAAAGATATAGAAAAAATATCTATATCTCTAGCTTATAATGCAGTTAATTTCCCCCAGACTAAATTTGGGCACTGTGAATGTGTATTTTGATGTTACTTTTCCAATCAGAAATGCTCATAAAATTTGCTGTTTATTTGAGTTGAGTAATCTTGTTCATAATCATTTCCCACTGCCCAAAAATTGAAAAAAACCAAATATTTTGGGACATACTTGCAAAGAAAATTTGCCAAGAAAGAAACATTACCCTTTCTACAGAGGTAGATGTGTGGCTGTCACTGTAGAGAGGTCCCTAATAATCCAGCAGGTAATGACAAGTTTTTTCCTATAAGGACTTTTGAAAGAAAAGTCCACTTATTCCGTTAAGGTATAACTGAATCTACAATCAGGGTAGAAAACCTACTTAACAATAAAAGAAAAAGAAAGTAACTTCATTAGATACTAATAATTTGCACAAAGACTAGTCCAAAATGCTTTATAATGTATAATCTTCCTGAATTAATTAAGCAACCTGACCTCGCTTTTTGTTACTTAGCAAGGAAAAGTTTATTCTTTTAAGGACTGATATAATGCCAGCTCAAGATTAAAATACTCTTCTAGTTAGCATCAGTGGTTTTGTAGTCTCCAAATAATAAGACATTAGAGTTTTGATAAGAATAAGATATTACAGTTTTGTTTCTCTGCCTAGGTAATGAATAACAATTCGTACCTATCAGTATTACATTGTCCATGAAAGAACAAAACATATTTTGTTTCCATTTCTTGTATATTTTGTATTTGCAACTTCTCCAAAGTATAAGTTTTTAAAAAGCATTAAAAAATGCCACAATGCCAAACCTGAATGTGCTGTGGGTGTTCCCACAAAAATCATGACATCTGTATAAATACAAAGATGTTTGAGTGAGCTAAAGTAGTATCTGTAAAATTTGCAGTGAAGGATTTTTAAGTTATTCTTCATTCAGTGAAAATACACTACAGAAATAGACACAATCCAGGCTGTTGCCATTAATACAGACGTGCATTTTTTGTTCATTATTCCTCTGCATTTTCCATCTTTCTATTTTCTTTATCTTAGCAATAATATTTCCAGAATGAGATAGCATGGAAATTGATATAATGCCTTCATTTTTAGTAGATGCAAAATGCAATGTGGGGACAATACCTTCATTCAGTTAAGGTCTAAAGGTACAAAGCATCCCATTTTGTACTTTTTTGACTTCCTATGGAGTCATACTGTTAATATATTGTCAATATATTCAATATATAGAGAAATAGCCCAAAACTTTACAGTAGACATATCACCTTCACACTATGGCACAAATGCTAAAGTATTTCCATAGCAAATAAATTTGGTACCTTGCTTAAATAAAAGTACAGGAGAAAGCATGCTGTACTTTGTAGGAAAATAATATGACCAGATTTTTCATCTTTTTGGGTTATATCCTAACTGCTCTTTTTTTTTGCATATTTGCTTTGCCAAATGTAAAAGTTTCATCTAAAATGGAGGAAAATGTTCTTTCCTTAATATTGCGCTGCACATATTCAATCTCATTGGTACTTACTGGAAAGAACTACTATTTCCTTCATCATCTTTCCTAGTTCCTTAAGCAAAAGCAAAAGTTTCTGATTCTCTTTCTTTATTTTTTAAAGCTACAATCCAGGCATTTCTGATAAAATTATGCAGAAATGAAAAGAAGCCAATGTATAAAACAGCAAAACTTTATTTAGGCTATCTCCATAAGGAAGATAAATTTAGCACTCTCCAACTTTACCTGTATAGTAAAATCAGGGCCCCCTGACAGGGAATGATTGGCATCTGACTCCATTGAGTCAGAATGCTGAACAATTGCTTTATTAAACTATATTATATTACATTATACTATACTATAACTATGCTACAAAGAATACTAAAGAATACTAAAGAAAACTTGTGACTGTGTCCTGACAGTCAGGACACAGCTTTTCCCAATTGACCAAGGAAACAAAACAATCCTCAGTAGAATCCAATTGACAAATCACTTCAGGTAAACAATCTTCCTAACACATTCCACATGTGCAAAACAACAGGCACAGCAAGTAGAGGTAAGAATTGTTTTTCTCTTCTCTCTGTGCTTCTCCAGGAAAAAACCCTGAGATTATTATGTCTCTCTGTTCAGAGAACGTGAATGCCACATACCTGTAATTAAACCCAATGTCTAAAAGATGTCACAGGTAATAATGTAATTTCTATCTAGATTCTCAGAAGATTTTAAACCGTGCTCTTTGAAAAACATTTTAAGGATATGGACTGTTATACTGCTTCCGCTGTTTTTTTTTTTGTAAGATGACAAATGAGATTGCCTATCATTTCATTTTAGACTTGAATGCTACAGGTTTTGCAGTTTTTCATTTCTGTTAATATTTCTGCTATATGCCTTTAATTACCTCATTAAAAAGAAACAAGATAATGCAGAATTGATACCCCCAAACCATGAATTTCTGTTTACTCTCACTTATTCTAATTCTAAAATTCTGTTCTGAACTACTTTATAATGATTTTTTATTATTATTGTGAGATTAGATTAACATTAATTGTTTTTAATGTTATTAATATTGTGTGTTAATTTTTATCAAAATGTATTTCAAGTATTCATAAATGCTTCTATATGTTCACAAGTTAAGATCAGGCCTTGCTGTTTTCCTTTGAATTTTTATGTGGTAAACATCATTACAGTTGGGTAATAATGGTGATAGTATGTGACAATCATCTGATGAAGGATTTTTTTTTTTTTTTCAGAGAAATTTTTAGCAAAAAGAGAAACATAATTCTTGCAGACCATGAAAAAAAATTGAGAAATAAAATTTTTCCAGGGTAAAGCTTGCCCAGAGTTAAGTTTTTGCAGATGGCTGGAAAAAATCCCATGCTGGAGCTACATTTTCCCACTACTGCAAGACACTGCTTATTCATCAGCAGCACATGTGCCCGCTTTAAGTAGAAGACTACTAACTTCTACCAGTTTCACTGATACAGATCACTTATTTACAAATCTCTACTTTCATTTCAAACATCTGGCCTCCAGTTCCATCCTCCATTCTAGGAATGTTTTTGGACCAATTTTTTTAGTACTTGAGTATATATTGAATATGCCCCAGGCTTTGAAAAATATGATGAAAGTGGAAATAAATGGGTAGATAAGAAATACTGCTAAGTCAGTGGAAATTAATTGTCCTTTTGAGCAAACTAACCTGAGTGATGGGGTTAGCAATAAACGTAGGGCCCAAAACCTTGGTGTTACCTATGTAAGTACATCCACATGACTGATGTCTTCAGAACATTCAGGAGAAAATTTTGTCTGTTTTAAGTTTTGGAATAAAGCTACTGACCAAGTCTATAACTAACCCAGGTTCTTATATCATAGAGAGAGAAGTTGAACTAGCTTGGTTTTTTCCTTTTTAATTTTACTATTTGTACATATCTTTGGAAAATTATTATATCATTGCTTCTGACTTAACTCAGAAAAATATTTTCTTGTTGGTGAGCTTTATGAAGATGAAAAAATCCCTTCTCAGTGCTTCAGTATATCTGCATAAAATCATATTAAAAAGGGTTTTGCTGCACCCCCCAAATAATTCCAGATCCTAGAATGATTAAAATTTTAATTAGTGCAGTATTTTTGCACTAGACAATCCAGAAGCCTGTTACTTTTGTTGCTGATTTTAATTATTTATTGAGAAAAAAAATAAAGAAGAAGATTTGTTTCCTCAGATGAGTTTTTTTTTTTACTGTCATGACCTCAAGCACTCCTTTTTAACTGTCCCATTAAAATAGTGAACTACTGACCTATGGAGATGTTTCAGACCCTTATTCTTAATTGTTGGCCATTTTCTTCATGATTACTGTTTCCATTAGGATTTATTAAAACATTAGATATTTTTGAGGAAACAGATAAAATAACTGATTTAAATTTGAATTTCTGAAGTTTATTCTGATATTACAAACTCATTTGGCAATCTGCAGGGAAATGAAAAGGAAAAAAAAAGTAATTATCAGATCAAGGACAAACATATTCTATTCAGAAATATGTTTTGGAAGACATTTGGAAGAATACAGAACTATTACCTGAAGAATGCAGTAAATTTGGATGTACCAATAATGCTTGTAGTCTGGGTAGGAAATAAAATCTAAATAGAAAAATGGAACAATCAATTTGAAAGATTGTATAGAAGAAATAGCAGGAAAACACAATTTAATAGAGTATTGGTTTTGAGGAATTGAAAGTAAAATAATATTAAAAATCAGTTTCAGGAATGTAAAAAAAAGCTTAATTTTAGCAACAGCTGGAAAAATATGTTGTTATATTAACTGATTAATTATATTTTAAAATGATTATGATGAATTTTAAAAATATTTCTGATTTATTTTATATTAATATTCTGTTGAAATTAATTATATTGTCTTGGAAATTTTAAATAAACTCATCAGTTGAAGTGGTAAATTTGTACACATGAAATAATAACTGTTTCTACTTTAATCACCAATGCTGTATTTTCTTATCTGCAGGTTTATAGCTGGGAATTCCCCATCATTGTTTCCCTTAATACAGTTTGACAAGGTTTCGTAAAGGCACATACTGGATTTATTTCCATTTATTTTTATAATCTATCATAATAATTATGGTATTGATTGATATTCTCTATTTTGACTAGGATTATTCTTCATAGTAGGTATCAATAATAATCTGTGTCCAAATATGAGACTCAAAATAGCTACTCTCATCTTTGTTATAATATGTCAATATTATAGAATCAGATTTTTGAGAAAAAAAAAGTCTATTTTGCTGCATAGGCATTAAAAAAAACTATTCATAAACTACACTGAGAAAAAGAGGAAAGAGTCTAGTGAGAGCACATACTGAAAGGTAAATGCACATGTTCTACATGCAGCAATTTAGTCAGTGACAACACAACATTTTTCATTAGTCTGGGATCAGTGTTTTCATCTTAAATAAAGAAAATGTTTTTCAGTGACTCCAAGGGAAGCAAAGGTCTGCGATAAATGAGCCAGTAAATGGCTACATGTATCTGACAAGAGTAATCCATCTCTTTATTTCCTCAGGGAAAAACAGTGGTTCAAGTTTATGCTACTAACCAACAAAAATGTATTGTCTTTTTAACAGGTGATTCTGACTTTATTCTTTCAAAGCACACTGCCAGTTGCTTTACCCTAGAGAAGGCTTCAGGTTTTGTATCCTAACTGGATGAAATTAATTAAGTAACTTCGATTTCAAGTACATCACTAGATCAGCTATATCTATGTGCTTAATGTGGTTTTTTTGACATAAATGTGGTGACTTTTGAGGGTCCACCTGCAATGTTAAACAAGAGAGACCAGAAAGTGATCTTTAGCACTACAGCCTCATCACGTATATCTCGGGTCAGCTGTTTTGTTCTCTGCCCCAAGATGTGTGGGGTGGTTCTGCGGCATCCCATGCTCTGAAGAATGAGTCTGTGCTCTTTGCTGTTCGGTCTTCAGGTTGTTTATTATTTCTTATCTACAAAGTTTTTCTCTCTGCTCAGCACGGCAGCCACAAGCACTCTCCCCCGCCCCTGAGGTGGTGTCGTATTTTTTTAAAACAAACTACGTATATCATATTTACTTTAATTCCCAATACCTATCACCTATGTTAGACAGTGCACTTCTACTCTAAAGCAATCCCCAAGTACCAGCATCACAGCAGAAAAAGGAGAACAAGAAGAAGAAAGAAGGACTAGACACACCCTAATTCCTCCATCTTGTCCCCATAACCCCTATACCAAAAATCTTAAAATCTACATTTTCACCCTGTGAATACCCTGTTATTACACCATTCAAACCTGTGTGGCTTTCACATCCCCATGCCAAGCTGGCAATTCGCTGGAAGGATCAAAATCAAGCCACCAGGTGTTCCGGGCAGCATGCCAGGGTCTCCGAGCCCCCCGACGGGGTCCTCGGCAACTCTGGACATCCGGAGGGATGTGCTGAGTTCCCACACCTATAGAGTTACTTATTAATTCAATTTCAAGCTTTGTTCAAAAGAAATTTTACAGTATTGAGATATCTACTGACTCAAATGAGAGCTCAGGCAGCTTGGACACATCCAGACAGCTGTCAGAAATGAGTGTCATACCCCAGGAGTACTTAGTTATTGAGCATCATTTGATTTTTCTCTACTGTATCCTGCAGGGCCTATGGTATCTTGCCAGCCTGAAGTGCACACATGTCCTGTAGTTCCTTCACTAGACACACTGCAGGTACTTCTTGTTCTGTAGGATATCTAAAACGTCACTTAGATGACAATTTCAAAGTCTTCATTTCTGTCCAGATAAGTTCGCTCCAAATCTGAAACCCCATGCAATCATTGCTGCTCCACACTTCAGAATAAACCAGTAACTACCCAAAATAGTGTATACACAGTGTGACTGTTTTAATTGCATAAAAAATGCTGTCATTTCAATGTCATGATATATTTCTTTTCTGAATATAAAAATACTGAGAATTATAAGATTCCTTTTCTTTTCATTCTTTTCTTTGAAAAGACTCCACAAATGGGCTAAATCATAAATTTCTGAAGTACATAATGAAATATCCCTCTTAACAACAATATTAATGGATTTCTTATTCTGAAAGCTGTGGTAAAGAGGCATGATAAACGAGATCAGCAATGAACTGATTTACCAGAAATAAATACAGAAGTTGTAAAAGTAATTTTATCATTCTTTTTACTATAAGCTGACAATTCAGCAACTTGAATTATTAGAAATTTCAGATTTTAACAGTTTGTTATTTAAATAAGAAATAGAACAACAAAATATAACTAAGGTAAAATGTAATATTACACAAAACACAATCACCACTAAAAAACCTGTGTTGAACAGGAAGTAACTGAATCAAAAAAGCTTAATTGCAACAACAGTTGTACATAATTTTGCTTCCTTGTCCTCTTGCTAGGGGATTCAGTTCTTTGGTGACCTAACCTATGTTGAAAGCAAAGCACCACTGTTCACTTACTCCCTGCACCATCTGAAAAGGGGCAGTGGAAGGAATAGAAAAAGCAAAACTCATGGGTTGAGATAAAGATATCTTGATCAGAGAATAAGAAAGAAGAAAGAAAAAGATGTCAAAAAAGAAAGAAGATCCTCATAACTGGTTACACAACAAAACCCAACTCAGCCTAATCACTGTGAGCAGCAAAGCGGGAAAAAGAAAAAGCCATGACACTGCAAACACTGTTCAATCACATTCACACCAGCATCAGGTTTTCAACATTTAGTCACAAACCCTAAACACAACACTGTATAGACTGCTATGAGGAAAACAATAACCAGACTAAGTTTTAAGGGCCATTTTTCAGAAACCAATTTTTATGTGGCAGAAGTATAGTTTTGTGTATTGGCAGCAGTGCCGCAGCCAATTATGTGTTTTGTTACTACATAGCACCAGGATCTGGAGTAGTTGTTTTTTGGCTGAAACTACGTGATTTGCATCACCTAAACCAAACTGTCAACCTGAAAGTGACCTAACCATGATTTATGATTGCATTTTTCTAGATTATTAAAAAGGTAAATAAAGAAAAAAAAAAAAAAAAGTAAAGGAAGGGTGAATTTCCCACTACTGCATACTAAAGCCACCTGACATAAATGTTTACTGGTTTGCTCTAGTGAGTATTGTTTCTGTGTTGAATTCAGTACAGCACTCAAGCAGAATGTAAAAACTCTGAGTACTGTTCCAAAACTGCAGAAATTAGTAGCCATTTTTTAAAAGAAGAGATCTTACATTCCGGAAATTACTTTCTGGTCGAATTAAGATTATATCAGAACAGTGATTGAAAATCAATATAATGATTTCTGAGTTGCTAACATATGCCAAAAAAGTCAGACCCAAGAAAACAATGCCTCGGTTCCTTAGAATTACATGTCCGAAGAATAAAGATACCTCAGCTTTGTCCTGAATTATATCCTGTGTCATAATAATACTACAATGTCATAATTTGAAAATATTTATTCCCTATGTTATGTTTTTCCATAATCCATAGGAGGTCCTCCCAAAAGAAGAGGACATTTTATTTCCCACTTTCCGAGGAAAGCAGATATTCTCTGAGAAAATGCTTCTGCATCTTGATGGGATTCTTAACCACCCAACTAGTTGTATGAGGAGATGCCCAATTTTTCATGTTTTTACTAATTTCTTTTTATAATCAGATAGATAAGTGCAGCAATTGAAATATGTTCTTTCTTTCAGCCTGTTTGTCCATACGTAGATTTTACATTACTGCAAATATAAGTACTGTGCTGGTATGGCAAGATTCAAGACATTTCAAATACAAGAGAAATAGAAGTTATTCTGCAGACTCGCTTGTCTAATCTAATTTTAGATACCTAAAAGTTAAGTATGTGAATTGAGCAGTTCCTCTTGATGCTCAGTGTAGTTAATGGAAGGAGACAGTGTGAATGACTGTTAGACAGATAGAGCGACTGTTCCTTCAGTTGTAAAATAACAACCCAAGACAAGTGGAAGAGACTTTACATAATTTAAAGACAGATATAGATGACTAAATTGTGGTGACTTAAATTTTATAAAAAGAATCCCAATTTTAAAATTCATTTGATAACTTAACCGAGAAATAAATAAACATTTAAAAATTCAGATAAAATTGGTAAACATCACCTGTTTTTACCTGGCGCAAATGGTTCCAGGTGAACCTCCTAGAATGTGATTGGTTGTGAACAGTAGTAAAACAGGTCCCCAGTAAACCAGCTCAGAGTAGATGGAGTTCAGCACAGAAGTTTCAAATTGACCAGGAAAGACCTTTACACTCTGTAGTCTCATAAGCTTGAATAGAAATCCTACAACAAAATCTTTGATTGGGGCTAATCAGTATATAAACCAATAATAAGATACCTTGGTATCTACATTTTTACAAGTATGAAGGAGATGGGAACTTTGAAAAAATTATGATCTATGAAAAAGTTTTCTCTTCTATTGTGTCAAGTACTTTACTAATATATGCATAAGTTTAAAGTATATATTTATCAGATGAACAAAAAGAAAGGATAAATTTTCCATTTAAAACAGAAGTTAGGGAGTTTGTGCTTAACTCACTCCACTTCCATCCTCAGTTACATTATCTTCTGAAAATACAAAATTTCCTTCAGACATATATTCTATGAATCCTTAGTGGATGACTTCCTTCCTTGGGTACACTGTCTTTAATAGAATGCTGAAGGTGCAGATTTTAAAAATCTCTTGAAGGATACTACTATGTGTGCTTACACTTTTGAGGAAGATGGCAAATGCTGTAGTGGCTGTTGCGGTGTGATGTGGCATTTATCTATTTATTTATTTATTTAATTGCCTAGATAGACAGATATGGAAAAAAAAAAAAAAAAAAAAAAAAAAAACAAAAAAAAACAGAGAAAAAAACAACAATGAAGCCTCCCACACTTTTCTGTTGAAAATCTCCTTTAGTGAAACATCAACCAGATACACATTTATTATTAAAGCACCGTTCCAAAGTCAGCTATTCTGAAGAGGTACATCCTTGCAATTTTTCCTATTCACTTGATTCCTGGTGCAGAAAGTGGCTGTATAGCCTCTGATAGCCTCTGCTGATGCTGTTCTAAAAATGCAGTGAAATATTTTTGCCTTTCTCAATTCATTTGTGATTTACTTATGGTCACAGTCATTGATTCACAACCTCCTGATATTTTGAAAATGTAACTTTTTCAGTTATTGAAAAAGATATTGACAATGTGATTAAAAAGAAAATAAAATTTCAAGTTTCATCCCACTAGCATCTTCTAATGAAAGCAGCTGCTGGTGTAAACAGTACAAACACAAGTGGCTCTTCCCCTCCAATCCAAAACCCCCCTCCCCACCTTGCCACTACATATAAGGGTACAGTCAGTTACTGATCTTCAGCATAATCACAGAAGCTGGTTGCATTTGGAAGTGGAAAGCACTAAAACTTTAACAATATAAGATAGAAAAAATAAGCTTTTAAAAACTTTAGAATAACACTTTGGTTTAAGTGCAGAAATGACTAAGAATAGATAATTACTGAAACTGAGCTATTAAGTCATTAAACTGTGGTGGTTTGTAATATCTCTCTATACTCTGAGTCTAAGACAGTTGCATTCTGTGTTATGAGTCTAAATTATCTCTTCTGGTAACATTTTACTGCAGCAAACTGCAATTTAACCAATACAAAAACTTCAATTGTTTAAGAATTTTTTTTTAAGAGCCCCCCCAAAGTCCTAATTATACAATAAGTATGCTTTGTTACAAAAGCAGTCTGTATAAAAGAGATCTCCCAGAATAGACTCCCACCTCACTCTTCAGATACTGTCTTCGTGGAGCTAGGAAAAAAATCCATTTATTGAACTTTACTTAATTATGTTAATGGTGCTTCTGCTGATATTTGAGACAGGCTAGTTTATTTAGTGCCTTCCTTTGGGGCTGGCATATATGACAGAAGATCTCCATGAGGTCTGTATCTTCCTGAGCTTGCAGAGTTGGGCCAGCCATCTTGACCAAAGCTTCTCAAGTGGCTTTCAGTTCCTACACTCAACCAACTGAATTGAAACCACTGTTTCTTTGAATACCAGCTTCATCTGACTTTACATACTTAAAGAGCCCTGTTGTTGTAGGGCGCTTGGAAAATCTATCACTCAATAGCAAGTTGACAAGTTGAATATGAACTCGCAGTGTGCCCTTGTGGCCAGCAGTATCTTGGGGTGATCAGGAAGAGTGCAGCCCGCTGGGCAAGGAAGGCGATCCTGCTGCTCTGCTCAGCCCTAGTGAGCCCACATCTGGAGTGTTGTGTCCTGTTCTGGGCTCCTCATGATTTATGACTGCAATTACAATTTATGATAATGTTGGCATTGAAAACATGCGAGATGAAAAAATTACAATGATAGAGGTAAAGCACGAGAAAGTTGTGCTGATGATTCAAATATCATCTTGTGTTTCAAATGCATCTAACAAACCTGCCACAAGATATTTGCAGAAATTTTTCAGCAATAATTTTTAAATAAGTTAAAGCAGGACACATTCATACATAACTCTCTACTAAATATTCTAAGTTCCAAAGACTTGTTAGAAATGGAAAAACTCACTTTCTCTGAATACCATATTATTTGATAAAGACACAATGTTAACCTTTTCTATATAAATTCATTCAAGTTTTACAAGATACAACTTTCTTTCAGTATTGTTATCTTCCTCCCAAGGTGATTATTCATTGAATAACTTCTTTTAATAAATTTACATAGATGTCAGTAGTTTCACGTATAAACTTCTCAGGATGACAGTATCTGGTTGATGTACTTATAATCCAAATATACAATTTTCCTGAACTAAATGATTAAAGACCCTTCCCACAAGCATGTTTAAACTGGCTTAAATATTATCATATTGTCTGATTACTTGTTCTGCTTTCCTTGATAGCTCTCAGTTTTAATGCTTGAAGAGTACAGACTTAAGAAAGTCTTCTGTTTGGAAAAAATCCATTCTGATTTTTTTGAAAATATTCTGAATTCTTTGGAATAGGATCCATTTGTGCCAAAATTTGGGTTCTGTCTTATGGAATTGAGACACAGATTCCAAGCCTAACCCTCAGAAGAAAAGAATCTCAAAGTGAGAAAATCTGGGATTTTTCCAAGCTTGTTTTGTGGATTTTGACTACATGTGTTAGATCCACAGTGGAACCAAGTGATTCCTGTGCTGGTGTGGTTAACTGTCTGTACGGGTTTGACCTGGGCTGGCTGCCAGGTGCCCACCAAGTCATTCCCTTCCTCTCACTGTATCAGTAGGAAAGGGGGAGAAAGTCTGATGAAAAGCTTGCGGGTCAAGATAAGGACAGGGAAATTGCTTATATGTTACACTCACAGGCAAAGGAGACAGAATTTTGGGAAATTAATTTAATTTATTGCAAATTAAGCACAGTAGGATAATGAGATTTAAGAACAAACCTGAGCCTATCTTCTCTCAATCTCCACTTATCCAAGAGACAAGAGGGATAACAGAGAGGGGGTCCTCTCCAGGGTCACCGGTTCCTGCTAGAACCCTGCTCTAGCATGGGCTCTCCACAGACTTCAGCTGTCTTCACGACGTATCTATGTGCTCTGGCATTTGGTTGTCTACAGGCTGTAGGGTGGATCTCTGCTGTACCATGGTGCTCCTGGGGCTTCATTGGGACAACGTGCCTCACCATGGCCTGCATCATGGGCTGCGGGGGAATCTGCACCTGGAACAACCCTTCTCCCTCCTTCTTCACTGACCTTGGTGTCTGTAGGTCTGTTTCACATTTTTTCACTTCTCTCTTGCAGCTGTCGTGCAGCCATATTTTCCCATTTCTTATGTAAGCTATCACAGAGGTGCTACTATTTTGCTGGTTGCCTCAGCTTTGGCCAGTGGAAGGTCATTCTTGGGACCAAGAGGAACCTAGATTTTGGTGCTTGCCCCAACAGCCATCCCTGCATCTTTCCACCCTGGCAAAACAGCGAGTGTTTTGTTCTATACAGATGTCTATGTGTCTGTGTCTGCAGGAGTCTATAATCTTTCCAGATCTTCTTTTTTTTTGTTCCCTCTTCCCTATTTATTATATAGAAAACAAAACAAAACAGAAAGTCATGCCTCAGGTGAACCTCCTGGGCTCAGCTATTCAGCCTTTTGCTATAGCTATTTTTCTATTATATATTCAAAGATAGATCTTATTAGAAAGAGAGGAAAAAAACCAAACAGCTGACAACACTCGCATATAAAATGTTGACAGCATCCATTGTAACAAAAACATTTTGCATATAGATTATAAATTCCAAATAAAAAAGAAATAAGCCATAAAGCAAAGAGTAAATCTCATTCACTTTTGAAAGGTGGTCAGGATAGTAGCTGTGCAGAAACATTTCTTCATTTACTGCAGAAACAGATTTCAGCTGAAAACTGCATTGCTGTTTTTGCTGTAGAAAAACCTTCTACAGATCAGTAATCCATAAATATACATCAGAGCTAGGAGTTAAAGCCTAATGTGACTAATCACTTTAAGTTTTGAATATAGAACTTAGGAGGCAATACCTGACTGCAAATACAGCCTTACTACATAGTAAAGGCTATAACAGAAGGCTATATTAATCTTAGGGATGGATGGACCTTGGAATTTCTGCCTGCAAAGCAAACTCACCAACCTATCTGATGTGCTTGCAAAGACTGCAAGCACAGCAGGGTGAGGTATTTGATTTGTGAATGTTTTTGTTCAGCAAGAGAGAGCATGAAAAATAGTCTTTATATCCAACCAGCTTGTGGCTTCATGTTTTGTTTACAAAAGTACAGATCTACTTCCTATATTTTTTTTGTAATGCAACTTAAAGGCTGCTATTCGGTTTTAAATACCAAAACAATGATCTCAGTCACCTGAAGTTTTAAGTCTTCTTCATTACACTTTTTTTTTTTTTACCTGGCTTTTATCTTTCTACCTTAGCTTTGGGGTAGAAATCATTGGCCTTTCTTAACACTGTAATTATTTAAAGAGAGCAGCCCATGGAGATTTTAATTTTTGAATTTTTGAAAACAAGAAAGGTAACATGATGAAAAAAAAAGCATCCTTGCTGATGTAGTATTCTTGTGATCCTAGTACTGATACTACATTGAACTTCCTTCTGGCATTTCTGATGCTTCAAAAAAATGTTGTATTAATAAGGATATAACATATTGTTTGTAAGCAAAATTATGTTTTCAGTAAGTATACTTAGAATTTTTCAATTTTTTACTGCTGATAATTTTGAAGAGTAGAGAAAACAAGAAGCCTTCCTATAACCTTGTTAGCTAATAAAATGGTATTTTATCCCCTTTAATGTCACCTTCTTTCCAAGTCCTCTGGAAGAACTTGTGCTTTTTGTAGGAGTCGAAAAAAATACCCAGTCTAGATGCTGAATATTAGGGAAGCTACAACTCAGAATAGATAAGAATTTTCATTCCCATGCGAAAAAAAGGGTGGAATATGGACATAAAAGAAGTTGTGAAATCACTTAAGTATCTGCATCTATTAATTTTCTCTGCTGAAAAGGTCACTGTTTAAATTTCACGGAATTAACAAAGCTAACATACATTTTAATGTAAGAACGCATTTATTTGTTTCCTTATGTTATTTTTGAGGGTGAGAAAAGCCACAGTACATTTCAAAGGAAAATTGCTATCTAATTCCATTATTCATAGACAATACCTTTCATGAGTGATATCATAAGTATTACGAAGCTGAATGTAAATGTCCTTTATTGGTTCCTGTTAAGTTCAAATATTTCTTCTGCTACATTTTCATCCAAATTTTTCTTTTCAATATTATAGTACTATTAGTTTTTACTTTTTTCCCTCACTTTCAGTCTTCCCATTTTCTTCTTTTTCTAGAGTTATCTTAATATTTAGCAGATGCCTTCACTGTATTACCCCACTCTTTGGCACAGATAATATTTAGAAAGAATCAATAGAGATGCCATTCTTGTTTATTTTCACCATCCTTATTTCACTGCAAATTTACTAAAATCAGCCTGTTCCAGTTCTCATGGTTTGTTTTTTCTTACCCTCCTCTTATTTCCATGCTCTGCAGTGTTGATATACTTAAATTAATTCAAACTGCAGTTTACTCTATGATTCTGTGAAACTCTCTTCTTGTAATCACTAAGAGAAAAATTTTATTTGTACAAATGACTCATGTAACATTCTTATATGGATCTTGACATAAGTTCAGACTCTGTTAGCAAAAAATACCTGAGAAAGAATTTTATATCCTTACTATCAACAATGTGCAGCCTTTGCTTGTGTTATCAGGCATAAGACTGATCCAGTTTGTCAGATGAGTGGAAATGTGTTTTCCTACCACTCTCTTACTATTTCCTTTTTTTTTTTTTTCTCCCCCTAGATTTGTTTTCTTCTGATTTTGTGAAGTGAATTAGACCAATTAATGTCCAGGAAATACTGTAAAGACCACAAGGGGATTGGTAAAATCAAAAAACAGTGCCTTTCAGTGAACTGCCAGCTCAACAGTGAAACAATATTACACTATCTACCATATGTTCAGACGAAGTATTTTTATAGATGTATACATCTATAAGTATAGATGAAGCTTCTAAAGTATATTACTTACTATTCCATATACTAAAAATAAAGTTCAATGTAGTTGGAAACATTGTAGATCAATGTTACCAAAGTCTGGCAACTCCCATTTCTTTTTTAGAAAAGCAGCAGTTCTACTGATCTGATGTTTAAAGTTGCATGAATTGAATTATGTATGTACCTTCTGCTCTTGGCTAGATAAATAAATCAGTTTCAAGCATCTGAGCAGTATGCTAGTGAGTAAACCTATAACCCACTGTAACTGTAGAGTTTGGGAAAAGATTATTAACTCAATTATTTATTTAATAATATTTGAGACAAAAAATAAATTACTGTATATTTAAAGCCTGCACTTTAATTAAACTTTCATCTGATTGATAATAACTCTGATTCAGAATTTGTTTGACTAAAAGAAAATATTTTAAAAAATGGCTAGGTATAAATTAATTTGGTTTTCTTTTGCCAATATGGCAAGTTGACAAAAATTGTGCTTGTCTTTGTTCAATTACAGTTACATTTGATGTTATAAAATTTTGTGTTTTAATCTTTGTGTTTAATCATGTGTTTTAAATCTTTGATGTTATAAAATCTTGTGTCTCCTTTTATTCTAATTGAAGAGGCAAAGTAATATTTTGAATTTTGAGGTTTCCAAGTATTAAAAGTAGTGTTGCATTACCATGTAGTGAGTTTTTAGGGGTTCTTTTGGGTTTCGGTTTTTTTAATTTGTTTGGTTTGCTTTGGTTTGGTTTCAGTTTGTTGGAGTTTTTTTTTTTTTTTTTTTTTTTTTTCTGGTTTATTTGTTTCTTTTTCTTTAAAAAACAGAACACTTCAGATTAATATTAATTTAATGAAGCTTTCTTTTATGTCTCTGACACAATTCTAATTTCTATTAAACTGTTTTGCATTGCTTCAAAGTGCTGTTGATCTATGAGTTGTAAATACGCAAAGGGCTAATTTGTGGTGTCTCTAGCACGCCTCAACTTTCTGGTTTTGTATTCATTGTTATGCTTGTATTTGTTTGAACATCATTTCGTTGCAAGAAAATATTCTGCAGCTAAAAGTACTTTAAACTATTTTGAATCTAAGAACACTGTCTTCATCTTAGAATCATTGCTGACTTGGCCTTGTTTGTTAATAAGGTTTCTGTTATTTTTCCATCTTTTTTGCACCCATTCCCATAGTGACAAAACCATAGTAATATTACTCATATTAATATTTAAATAATACTCATTATTAATTTTCTTTGGGTTTCTTTTGTGTGCAAAGAATAATTTCCTAATTAGTAATGTGCCATGGCTATTAAAAAGAATAATTATTCTACATATTCTAACCATCCTTATGCTTGTGGTGACTGTAGTTATAACTCTTAAAAATACAGTAAATATAGCTCTCATATGGCATTGTGAATCAGCCCTTCTTTACAATGGAAAAGAAATTAAGACACCAAAATTAAGACAACAAAATACAGTTAGACGTGTGGAGTAAGAATTAGAGGCCAGCTCATGGCAGAAACTTCAGAAGCTTTTACCTTCTATTTGGCCACATGGGGGTAACTTAGATACAGGAAGCAGTGTAGCACTCTAGATATTTTAGGTTAGTGCAGAAATGTGAGCCTGTGACCATTCAGCACTGCCTGCACACTTTGAAGGAGTAAAGTGGATTTACTGGTTCTGCCATCCCAGCTAGGCCACTGTTGGGTGTAAGGAAAGTGTGTGGTAAACATGGATATTTGCATGACATTGCTTTGGAAGAAAAGCATAAATGCCTTTGGTAGGGTAGTGGAGGTAGAGGAAAGTCTGACATGTTTTGCAGTTTCAGCTTCAGTGAAAATTTCTTCAGCAATTCTCAGAAAAAAAAATATTTAAAGGTGTGTATTCTTAAGTGTTTTCAGTGACTTGAAGGAACTTTGCTCCCATTTGGTTAATATATTCTATATAGAAGATTTAAACCACAGGAAATATCTCTCTAGCTGTCTTTTCAAAAGTCAGTTGAATGTGATGGTAGAAAGTAATGTTAATTGACTTAAACTTTATAGCTTTGAAAGGCTAAAACTGAATTTATGCCATGATTTTGTCAAGGCATAGTGGTAAGGATGCTCCTTTACTACACAGGGCACCACAGTTTCATTCTGGCAGCACACAGGAATAATATTCTTATGAATTTCTTTGCTGGATACAGGACTGTGACTACAATTAAACTGTGAAGTTTATAGAAGAATAGAACATCTGAATTTGCATTCAGTAATATATGCTAGCAGGCTCTTTAGTTCATATCATTACATGCCAGCTTGCTGACATGTATCAAAGCCAATTAAGGAAAGTCACCCGAGTAAATGTATCTACCCCTGGCCATGAAACTGAGCTGAAAAATATTTCACATCCTTGAAGGCAAAGTAGCTATGATTTGCTCTGTAGTAAATGCCTATTGTTTGTCAGATACAGGTAGTGCTCTGCATTCTGCCTTTGAGGGCAGCCAGGAGATTTTACTGGATGGAGCATTATGGAGCAATTATGGGAAGGACTGAAAGACCAAGATCTGTAGCATCTAATAATGACACAAATGGATACCACTCCTGAGAGAGATAAAAGATGATGGCTGCATTTAGTAGTAGTAGTAGGTCCTGGACTGCGTATACCTTAAGCAATTCAAAAGACCATGGAAAGAAACCACTTCAAGGACAGCCACACTCTAAGGCTACATGAACTGTACAAATGCAGAAGGAAAAGCACACAGAACACTTTCATATCCCTCTAATACCAGGGAAGGTTCAGAACTGTGTTGATACTATTGAGTTTATAGGCAAGGACTGATAGACACAGCTACATAAGATGCCTTTATATTACATATAGAATGATTGGGATTTGTTTGGTTTGTTTCATTTTTAAAGGAGGCATTTATCTGTATAGAGATAATAAAATATGAAATTTAACTCTATATGCTTCTCAATTATAGCTTTTAATGTAACATGTTTGACACAGGTCTCTGTACAGTCTGCATTTGAGTGATGAAAACACCCCCCAATAAAAAAATAAAAAAAAAAAATCCAAAACTAAACTAAACAAAAACAAACAAAACTAGACAAAATAACAAAAATAGAATCAAAAAATATGCAATTTACATGCTGTCATAAATTTGGTCATGTGAGATGAAATCTGGGCCAAAGAACACAGAGGGTGCCATAAGGTTCTGAGTAATAGATCTCCTCATGTGAAAGCAATGCAATTATGAAGACATTGATCTAAAGACTGAAAAAGTCTCGTCAGTATGCCACTTGCAATGTATTCACAGAGAGATGATCTGTACAGGAAGTCATTACAACACCTGAATAATTGGTTAATGTATTTTATTTCAATGTATTTTATTTTAATGTATTTCATTTAAATTCTGGTACATGTATTTTGAGATACAAAATGCAACTTACAAAATGCAACTTGAGGTCATGGATGAACATAAATAGAAAATACATTCTAACCTCTAGGCCTGTAGATTACATAAAAACATAACATATATATTCCAAAATGGTTGATTTAGTAGAAAGGACTTTGGAAATCCAACTAATAACAATGTCTATGGATTAGGAATAATCTCATGCTAATACCTAATCATGAATCTTGAATGTTATAGCAGCATGGATGCTAAAAGAAGAAGCAAAAAAGTCAGGGTCCTGACACTATAGTCTATTTTGATGTATGACAGAACTTGACATTAATAATCTTTAAGTTATGTACATGATAATACAACAATCCCATAATAATAAGAGTCACTTTAAATTAAAACTATCACAGGCTGGGCAGAAAATAAAATTTTGGTATTTATGCTATGCAGAGAAAATGTCATATCAAGTAACTAAATATCATTCTAACACTTTCCTGAAATTGAAGATTAAAATGCATAAACAGAGACACTTAGATACCTAGTCCAAAGAGTAGAAAACTTTTATCTCAGTAGTGAGTAAATCTGTACATGGGATGGAAAAAAGCTCAGGAAAACATGGGGGATAATTAAATAAGAGTCAGAAAAAACAATGTTTGAGAGTACAACCTAGCTATTCTATTATCATCTCCACAAGGAAGCTTCATTTCATGCTTAGGACTGAGTTTCACTTGTTTTGGATTGGCTTTTGTTAATGCCCACGTACAGAACAAATCACCCATTTGCTCTACATAGAGGAGGTCTGTTCAGGATATCAAGTGCTCTAACATCTATTTCTTCTCTACAGGGAAAAAAAAAAAAAAAAAAAAAAAAAAGGTAGAGTTAAAAAATTACAAACTTGCAGACTCCAGAAAATTTTTCCCTGCACTTATGTGAAAAGAGTTTGGACAGGTGGATGGATCAGCATTTCCTATATAAAAATGAAGCTACAGAGGATTCAAATGAACTAGAAATGCTACATGGACTGTAATAATATGTGTTATTTACAGTCAGTCTTTTTGCTACTTATTCTATCTGATATTTATCAATCTTTCACGCAAATAAGAAAAATGTAATTGTACATGCACGTGTCAAATCTGAATACAAGTTCATGCAAGATGAATATCAAATTTGGGAGTTAAGGGTTTCCAGCCTATGCTTCAAAAGCACTGTAAAGTGCATCAGGAAAATGCACTTATCCATTTATTTACATCTCCTGAACTGTCTGCTACCACTACCATTGAAATGTGATTCCTTCTAGTCTTACAAAAAATAGATTATCTCCTGCAAAACTTCTAAGTCCTTCCATTATATGTCATGTTAATGGAGCTTTTATTCCCCTCCAATTCTTTTACTGAGAATAGAAAACTGTTTTGTTTTGTTTTTTTTAATTAATTTACGGAGAACAAACAGACAATAGAGCCAAGTAGAAGAAAATTTATCTCACCAGAAGGATGATGTATGTATCTAGAGCACTCTGAGAAAAATCCCTGGGTCAGTTCTGCTAGGCATTATTACACTGGAAATGGCGAAAATGGAGCACTCTGCTCAAGCATGCAGAATGATGCCTCTATTAATAATCTTGATTGTACAAAATTCTGACTAAAAATTTGTGTCACACCTTCCATATGAAAAAATGCCTCATAACTGATGCGTTTTCTCACTTTGAAATGTGTTTATATATATATTTTTTTCTTCAGTATTTCCTTCTGAGACAGCTTGTATCTGTAATCAACTGCACCACAGCATGGACAACTAATGGGAAGAGATGGAAGCCATAATGCTGCTAGAAAATGTGACAAAGCTACAACTTAGTTGCCATTACTGAAACTTGGTGGGATGAAATACAGGACTGGAGTGTGGCTATTGATGACTACAAGCTGTTTAGAAGGGGCAGGAGGGGAAGAGGAGGTGAAGACACAGCCTTCATTGTGTAGGGATGGTGTCAGGAAGGCCAAGGCATAGCTGAAATAGAACTTGACAAGTGATGCAAAGGGTGACAAGAAGGGCTTCTACAGGTATGTGAGCCAGAGAAGGAATGCCAATGAGAGCATATGCCCATGTTAAGCACAACTGGCAACCATAAGAGCTGAGAAGGAGAAAGCTGAGATACACAGCACCTTTTGCCTCAGTTTCACTGGCAGTCTCTCTTCCCACAACCCTTGAGTGGATGGATCACAAAAGGACTAGAGGAACAGTCTTTCCCACTGTGAGAGATCAGATTCATGCAAGGCCAGAGTGCTTTTGCTAGTGCTCACACATTCACACACCTACACTTGCTCTAGTTCCTGGTACCACTGATACTGATCTATCAAGGTAGAGTACTGCCTTAAAAAGACCTAGACATTCAGCTAAAAAAATTAAAAAAAAAAAAAAATAGGTATTCAGAGAATAGAGAAAATCATGTTCATGGCCACCTAAGGAACCCGAACATACATAAGTCTGTGGGACCTGATGCCATGCATTCCAGAGTCCTGGGAGAACTGACTGATGCAGCTCCCAACTCATTCATCACCATATATGAAAAGTCATGTCAGATAAAGTCTCATGTAACTAGAGATGGGTAGGCATTGTACCCATCTTTAAAAAGGATATGAAGGAGGACCCTGGGAAGTACTGACCTTTCGGCCTCACCTCTGTGCCTGAGATCATGGAACAGATCCTCCTAGAAGCTCTGCTAAGGCACATGGAGGACAGGGAAGTGCTTAGGCTTCACCAAGGGCAGGTCCTGCCTGACCAATCTAGTGGGCTGTGAGGGAGTGGCTACATCAGCGGACAAGGTAAGAGTTAAACTCAGTGAACAAGGTGAGAGTCCTAGCTGTCATCTAGCCAGGCTTCTGTAGTGCAGTTGACAAGGTCTTCAACAACATCCTTCTCTCTAGATTGGAGAGTGATGGGTTTGATGGATGAAATGTTTGATGGATAAGGAATTAAATGGGTGGTTGCATGCAGAGGGTAGTGGTCAATGACTCAATGTCCAGATGGAGACTGGTGACTGGTGATGTCCCTCAGTAGTCTGTATCGGGACCAATGCTCTTTAGTATCTGCATTTATGACACAGACAGCAGGATCGAGCACATCCTCCATTGTTTATATTGAAGACATAGGAACACAGGATTAGATAGATATCTTGAAGCACTAATTCCTGTTTCTTGGCATCCATGAATTTAGAAAACTCAATTTGGAAGACCAACAGACAGGTTTATGATATTTTCCCCCCTTAAGTCCATTGACATCACAGTTAATGAAGATTATTTTAATATCCAGTGGCATTTATTCAATTAAGCATTTACTTTCTCAGCAGGCTGCATACTGTACAATACATGTCCTTAGGCAACAGATAAAGAAATAATGAAAGTCCAGACAGTTCCTGACTTCAATCTCTAACTTTTATCTGAGAAAGTTTTTCTATATCCAAGACTTTAAAATGAAAGATGAAATACAAGGATTAAAGTTCAGAGGTGGCAGTGATGGTTTAAGATGAAAGAGAAAAATAGAAAGCAAAATAATAAAACCAATCCTCTGCAAATAGAGTATCTTGTTGCATTAACTATTACTACTGGTTTAAGAATCAGAAATGCAGTTTCAGCTCCATGGAGTGAGAACATTAAAGACTTAAATACCATTGATTCTGATGTTAAGAGTTTTTCTCAGCATAGTTTTAAGAAAAACACCATGCAATGAAAGAAACATCTTGCAAAGTTGTTATTTAGCTGGATGGTGCAGAGACGATTTTTATATAGACCTCTTTTTCTTGCTCTAGGTAAACTCATAGTGAGCCACATATATAATTAAATATATTGATTAGTGTCATACAAACACTTGAAGAAAAACACAGCTATGCTTGCTTCCTTTGTACTTGTGACAAACTTCTATGATAAACTGGGTTTATTTTTTTTATTTTTATAGATATAGAAATGCAAATGCAAGAAGATCTTAATAGTACATGCTTCTTTAACACCTGTCTTGTATTTCATCTGCCTTAAATCCCTTTTGCAATCATTTGTGGGCTCATGGTTCATCAGAATGAGGAGGAAAAGGGCAATGAAACAACTCTTTATACCCTTGAAAAGATATGAAAACTTTCTGCATGTGTTAGACCCTGCTAAAGCCCTGTCAAAATCACTTGGTCAAGAGTGCAAATGTGATATGGTACCAAAGCACTGGTTAATTTTCAGGTCACAGAAGGGAATGAAGAGATCCTAATTAATGTCAAGGAGTCAAGAATGCCTCCATTCGGTTTCCAGCACTTCCTCCACCAAATAATGATTGTGTTACATGGCTTTGTATTCTATAAATATAATTCAACATGAGAATGTACAAACTGCTGCTGACCTTGTAGTTAGGTGTTTCTGTGTTGATCCACAATCCCGAGGCCAAAAGGGAACTGACCGGATGGAACTGAACATCCAAGGATTTATTGTTGCCTAAGTATAATCTTAATCTTTAGTGAAAACACAATTACTTAGATTAGTCGAGCTGCAATATTATTAATATATTCCAAATGACTACAGAAAACTTTATTTAGAATCACTCTGAAATGTGTCAACAAACATGTTAGTATTCATGTTTAACAAGTGCAATAACAAATTCAATTATTTGTCTTTTCCACTATCTCAAATTCTTGTGATGTTAGATATTACTGCCTAATTAGAACTACAGAGATAAGACTTTCCACTTGCTACTCATTTACACATGCTAGTAAAGTTAATTCATGTCAAGGGATAAATTCCTTTTATCCAAACTCAAAACCATGTGTTTGTGAAGGCTCATTATCAGTGGTTTAATATGCTTAATCAATTCTGAAAAAATTCAAATGTCAAAGAAATTTTTAATAAACAACATGTATGCAGATAAACAGCTAAGGGTCTTTTATCCACATATATCAATACAAACAGCTGTCTGATTATTATCTGAAGATAGTTCATTCACTGTAGCATAAATAGAAATTATATGATGACAAAATATGACTTTCAAACTGGGAAACTTCCATAATTCATAAGTTTTCTTCATGGTGTGTATTTTTAGTCCCAGTACAAATTAACTTAAATCTACTTTTTTATTGTCTAGAAGTGGTAAAATCCTCTAAGGGAGTGTCAAAATCCTCCAAAATCTTTGAAAGATTTTATCTAAAATTTTTAGAGTTTTTCTGTTTACTAAATAAAAAACTGCAGTTGCATAACAAGGTTTAATTGTCTCGACCAAAAGTTTTAGGGTTTCCCCCCCCCCCCAAGTTCAAGAACTGTAAATGCCACCAGGGACCATTTACAAACACACATACCCCTACACACACACAGAGACACACCAATTAAAAAAAAAAAATAAAAAAAACAGATAGAAAAACAGGAGCCAGAACATAGACTGATGAGATCAAGGGGATAGTTGTATAAACACATTCAGTTGCTGACTATGTTTAATTATTGAATTAATAGTATTCTGTTTAATTTTGTCCACACAAACACAATGGCCTCTTAATATTGATTAAAAAAAGCATTGCAATGTTTCTGAGAGACTTTGAGATAAAGTGGTTTTCAGAATTTATTTCTCTCTAAGCTGAAGTCCTATGTGCTTTTGAAAGAATGGTGGATATTACCAATTGTCATTTTTCCACATATTTTTTTTCTAGTTATAACATTGTCAACCTTAATTCGGGATTTGGAAATATAAGAGATCTCAGAATATCTGTGTATATTTTTCCACCACAGACTAAAGAGATCTATGATTTTGATGAATCTAAACAGATCTGCCATCTGTTCTTTTTGTCAGTACAGTGAAGAACACATTAAACAGAAAGGTGCCATCAGGTAGTGATAGGACACAATTTCATAAAACCTCTAAAAATCCTCTTGTATCTATTTTTTAAAGCAGGTAGTAAAATCAAGTAAAATAATACTTTAAAGAATATATTTGGTTGTGGGGTCTATGAAATATTTTAGGGTAAGTTTATAATTTATTTATTGTTGGGTAAGTTTATAATTTATCTGTGTAATGTAAATTACCAAATATGTCCTTCCAGTTTTATATACCACATCAGAGAAAAATAAAATCTTGCTGAAATTAAAGACTGAACAGGAAATCACAGAGCACTTGATTCTTCCTCCTGCACTGTTCCAAAATTCAGGATTTTCAAAACTGTTGCAGATATGTCTGCCTTTCACTGAAGATAGCAATTATTTTTATTCCTGTTATTTCTATCCACTCTTTCTGTGTGTATCTTCCCACACAAACAGATATGTGTGCAAACTCACACACAAGCAGAGGTAATTACAATTTGGGAGACACACTCATTATAACTAAATTAAATTGTAGTTCCAAAGAAGTGAACTAGGTTAATGCTTATTACAGCAGTTCGTTTGGAGAGTGACAACTAAATATCAAGTTACACAAGTACTTCTAATCTAAATATGCCCTAATTTAAGATAAATAATATGGTGTTTAAAATTCTGGCATCGTCTGGATCATTGTATAGATTAATCTATGTGTTCATGCTACTTTTGCCAAAGTTGAAGCTGTAACTAAAGTTGTTTTTTTTTCCCTGTCAAAAAGACAGCAGTGAATTACCTTAAATATATTTTTCTGTTTGTAAGGACTTTTCTTTAAATCATTCTGTATTTTTGAAATGCTGTCAAAATAGAGCTTTTTTATCTGTTCAGAGAAAGAAATTTAATATGAAGGTTGACAGTAGCTGTCATTTTAAAATAAAAACTAGACAAAATGCTACATGGTTAAACTCAGGGAATAAAATAATTTACTTGATGAAAATAGATTTTAGGATATTTTTCTACATTGCAGACTTATTATACATACCTTTATTTTTAATACCCCTGAATTAAGTGGAAACCATAATTATATTTTCCTGCATTATAGCCTAACCATTGATAGAAAATAATAATAGGATGGCAAGAGATTAATCAGTAAAGCCTTTTTTTTTTCAGTTAAAGCTTAGGAAATAAAAGCTCTTCCTAACTCAGAGACATTTCCATGTTTTTGCTTTTCAGTAAGACAAAATTAGTTTTTGACATCATTGAAATTCTCAACCATAAGAAGTTTTATTAGAAAAAGTAAAGAATAAGGTCATTCTGTCCTCTCCATAAAGAAGATTAAACAGCTACTATATAAAAGCATTAGAGATGAGATTACCTTGAGATTCACTAAGGAACTTCAGACATCCCACAACAAATTTGCTCCAAAACTATGTAGATAATAAACAAACAAACAGGACTGGTCTGATCTTCTGAATAAAAGAAGAGCAAGATGTATCACTGAATGCGAACTTAATTCACAAGGACATTTTCTTTTTCAAATGCTGTTGAAATTGAGCATGCAATTTAAAAAGCCTCATACTAGTAATGAAAAGTGAGCTGCTTAGTCACAATAACTATGACAACCAAAATACACTTTTGGTAATATTGAAATAATTCTGTACATAAATATATTTAAAAACTGGTTCATAGGTAAAACACATCAGAGCAAAGAAGAGAAAAAGGTTATTTTTACTTTAAGTGCTGAGGATAAAAAAAGAAAGCTTCAGGTATATATAGCATTCTGCAGCTGGGATTCTAACATAACATTCATGATTAGTGCTCACCATCTCTTAGCTTTCATCCTGCTTTTGCAGGTAAACAACCAACTTATTGGATCATCACTGACAAGATCATAAATTCAGAGCATTATTTATATGTTTGGTAGCTATACTGAGTTCCAGTTAATACGTGGATGAACAGCAGGTTTCTATTTTTGAAAACTTTATTGCTTTATAAATATATTATGAATAAATACAGCAGTTTGATTTTGCGGGTGTGGAAAGTAAAATGCAAACATATTTTTTCACACACTTAGCTGTTTGTGCCCTGCTAAAGTGCCTGTGTTAGGAGAGAGGTTTCTCTGTTTCACTGAGGGAGCACAATGCACTGCACCGAGAAGTAGCAGTGTGTAGTGTGACCGTATATCCAGAAACTCAGTCTCCCAGTTGCCTCTCCTAGTCCTTAAGCAAGTGCCCTGCCATCACAAAGGGAATTTCATCTAGATCTCATCATTTCCAAATCCACCTCTCCTCTCTACATGAAGGCAGCACACAGGTGAAATCAGGAGCTCACTGTTTTAAACATATAATACCCCTCCTCTTCTGGCACGATACCCCTCCTCTTCTGGCTTTTCTTGCTTTTTACATTCACTTCAAGAGACAGAGAGGTAAAGCTGGCTCTGATCAGACATACCACTTAGATGCCTGGGCTACATGGGAACAATCCTGTCAGAAGTGACTTGTGAAGGATACGCACAGAATAAAGTTTGTGCTGCTGCTGACTTCAGGAGAGATCTTGGACTCTCTCACAGATGCTGAAACTGCTTATGACTCAGCTTTGGGTCAGAGCCACGTACTCATCCACAATGCCCCGGTTTCCAGGGAAATGAAAGATGAACTCAGAGGCTAACTCTTTGAATTTATGAAGTCACATCATCTAAAATAAAACTGAAAGCAACTATAGTGAATCACTGCAGAGCTATATATCTTGACTTCTGGATGTTTTCTTTCCCCTTGAACAAATTGTATCTATTTAAGAGTACTAAAAATGGAAAAATGTAAATAGTTCCTAAAGAGAAAGAAGGCTTGAAATATTTCAGTTCTTGAAAATATTTTTAATAGAGACAATATAAATGGATATGTTTAAGATATGTTTATAAGTTGCTCAATATTTAAAGCCCCTTTTTAAAAAAAAAAAAAAAAAACAAAACAAAAACAAAACAAAGTCTTAGGTCTAAGATCATGTTCCTGATGAATATATAGAATTTTTGTTTTATGAGATATTTTTTCCATATTTCAACCTCTAAGTTTATGTAAAATAATTGTTAAATATTAAAAAAGGAATGCAGTAAGACAATGTAGCTTAAACTTGACATATCATTATCCAGATCAAATTCCAGACAGTGCTGAGGCAAATGCAGGGATAATATTAAGCTTGGTAAGACCTGCCTTGTAAAAACAGCCTCAGGAAAGAAATGCAACTGCATGATTCTCAGTCCTATACCTACTAATTTTCAAGTTTACAAAAGTCACAGTCAAAGGTTGATATAAAACTTCAGTGTAGCCTAGTTTGAGGATGGATCACTACATTATCTTTACCTTTTTTATCTCCCTCGTCTTTGAGGAAACCAACGTTTATTATTCAAGTGTTGCACTTCCATTTCTTCTTCAGAGGCCACACACTCTCCCTGGACCAACTTATTTTATTAAAGCAAAATAAACCTCATGAAACAGATATTTTTAACATTTTATCCTTCATTAGTTACAGTATCTTCTCATATACACCTTATTCTAGGCGTGCATTTTATTTGTTTGTTTTGTTTTTCTCAATAGCTCATCATAATTGCTCTGCTAAAGCCTGCAATCCATATATTTTTATGTCAGCATGTCATTACAGAATGTAATATATATGATAATGGTGCAAAGCGTGACTAGTAAGCTCCTTCTTGTCATCAAATTTGAGATACTACCAAGCCATCCACCAGTGTTTTGTTGGAGAAAGATTATCCAAATCCTAGAAGGACTAGTATTTAATGCATCTGAGTCACAGAAAAACATCTTAATGTTTCCTTTTGGTTCCTTTAGGTGGTTGAAACTACATTTGCCAAATACTTTTTTCCATGCGTCCTATCTTTCTTATCTCAGAAGCCCAGAGTATAACTTAGCATAACGTTTTTAAAGTGATTTATGTGCTTAGGAGCCTGAATCTCAGAGGAAAATAATGATCCTAGGATCATAAATTATTTGGCCTTTTGAAAACCTAAATTCTTGCCTCCTCGGTGTAGACATGGTAAGGACATAGCCTTAGTCTTATATAACTAGAGAATTAATAGGCATTTTCTCATAGAGGAAGAGATATCTTTATACTTGGCCCTACTATAACTGTGAAGAAAGAAATCAGCAAAATAATGAAACCATATTTTTTGCTCCTATATCTTGTCAACCAAGGGAAACTGAGGCAGACCAGACTTTCATATTGTCTCAACTGAGGTAGACCAGCCTTTCTTATTTGCACAACTATACAGCACTTACTCATTAACAGTAAAAAAATGGAAAACCACCTTGCTAGATGAGCTAAATGTATCTACTCTTCCATATCACCTGAGAACTGACGTGACATTTTTCAAAGATAATTCTTAACACTTTGAAGAATTCTAGGACAGCCTAGAACCAGCAGCTCACGTTGCATTTCACAGCCTCGTGTTTTTTGAAGATTTCATATGAACTATCATCATTGAAACATGCATCTTCATTTTTCTTGTTATTGACACTTTGAGATTCAGAGTAGTTGTCATCCACTTCTAGTTCAAAAAGGCCCTGTATTTTGCAATCTTTAAAATATCTTCCCTGTGAGCTTAGTCTTGTGAAGATCAAAAGAGAAAAATGACAAAGTGAACATTGTTTCGGAAGAATAAACGCATCTTTGCTTCCTGTTGCCTCCGAAACAACTTTCATTTTCATTTTCCTCTCACTTTACACATAAAAAATTTTCAGATCTGATGGCTGCAAAACAGCATTCACACGATAGTCTGACTTTTATGTTACAATTTCTAGCACTATAGATAATCCCTATTCAGGGACCTCCACTGACTCAAGTGAAGTCTCTTGACAATATCCAGCTCTGAATGACGATACTTACTAACATGTGACAATGGCTTCATAGCAAGGAATGGAAATAAGAAATCAAAGATGCTCTTTGCTCTTGATCTAAAGGGAGTTATTCAGATATTGATCAGCGGTCAGATGTACAGTAATCAACAGTGCATGGGAACAGGCCTGAGCCTCTTTATTTCAGTTACCCGCTGAATTCTCCTCTAAGATGATCTGGATAGAAGCACTTTGTGTGTTTTAATCTCAAAGCAATATTCCACTTCATTGGATATTCAGATATCTGTTCTACATGATCTCCAATGACCACTGATATATTAAATTCAGCCAATGTACCCTGTTTTATATATATATATATATATATGTATATATTACTGTTGTAGTTAAAAAGTTTTAATGACAAGGCATATTTTATAAATAATTACTTTTAACTTTCCTCATTTAACTTCATGCTGATGTAGTAATGCTTTTAAGAGGGACATTTCATTAAGATAAGAGCCAATGAAAACTAGCTACTACATTGTACTGAAAGTTTTTTCTGGAGAATTGTACTTGATATCTTTTAAAGAGTAGTTTTATTTATAGTTAGAAATTTGCTAAGCAAGTTTCTTTATACTGAAATATTCATTATGTAGATCCATAAAAGTACTCCCTTGCTATTTCTGTGGCTTCACAGGATCTAAACTAAAATAAAGTAATTATTTAGGCATCAGCAGTATTGGAAATGTGAGAAAGCTAACTTTCTTAAGAATTAGAATTCTCCTTTTAAGGAGAAATTTTGGATGCTATAAATCCCAATGTTTTCCCTTGGTAGCATCATGCTGGAAAGGAAACAAAGCTAATGTAAAAAAATACATAATATCACAGAGATTCATGGGTCTGCAGAGAAATTTGACTTGATTAAAGTTCTCATAGATAGATTGGGATCATCCAGTATGTGGTGTATGGTGTGTATATTTTCTAGCCTATATCGACATAAAGAGTTTACAAATAAAAATATTAAAAACAGTTTAAGCCACCTTATTTCAGGTGAAAACCCCTCAAGAACAACAGGATCTCAGTGGTTTATCAGTATGAGGAAAAAAAACAAATCTAGATTTTAAGAAACTAAGGTTATTTTGAGCGCTGCTTTAAATCTGTCTAGTTGTTCAGTTCTTTTTCTCTCTATGGAAAATTTGAATAAAATTTTTATGTGTAAATCTTAGATAAGTACCAGCAGATGCAACCAGGAAGCAAAACATTATTCTGTATGAAGGCTCCTATTGCAAGCTCAGATTTTTCAATATATGTGTCAGACAGAAGTTATTTAAGTTTCGAATTTGAAATATTATGTTAAATATTTTAATTATTTCTAGGTTTCAGTTTCTTTTTTTTTCGGAAATGAATGTTAGGTTACAAGGAATTCTCTGACTCACAGATAAATCTGATAGTTGAACATAATATCTTCTGAATGAACACATTCTGAGCAAGCACAAAGAAAGAGCAAAGCATATTTTACTCTGGATAATTTAACTTATATTAAGACATGACTACAAGAAAGCAATGAACTCCAGCACACTCCCTGGATTTCCTGCTCATTTCTCTGCTCTCAATTAGTCCTCAGTACTCTGAATCAGAGTGCACAGGTCTCCAATATATGTCAATCACACTGTGCTCCTTATTCAGGATTTGTCAAAAATCCCAAGCCTTTTCTGTACTGTCACTTAGACAAATAATTTTGTCCTGAGTTTATGTATATTGGTTTCAAAGCCATTCTGGATGCCTCTAAGAAACACATATTCAAGGGGAAAAAAAACTGGGATTGAATGATGTTACCTAAATAAAATATTAAACAAACTTCACACTATCTTTTGAAAAAAAGTGGGATGTCTTGCAGCATCCTCAAACACATAGATGCTAAAAGTCTGTTGCAAAAGAGACATAACTTGGGCTCCCAGGCAGCTTCATCTGCTCTCTGACTATTCTGGGTTGACATTTGCTAATGATCACACACTCACCTACACAGCTGCACTTGCTCCAGTAACTGGCAGCATGGGCACATGGATCTCTGTGACACTAAGATCCCACTCCAGCTGTTGGCATGTTAGTCCATTCTGCTGTCTCCAGTTCCTGGCACTGAGACTCTGACTGTAGGGGCTGACACTCAGACGCTGTCCTTCATTTTCCTCTCAACATTGAATGAGAGTCCATCCACCACAAAAGGAGTTAGAAATAGCATTTTACAAGTCAGGACAGACTGTGCTGATGACATGCCAAGCATTGCCAGACAAACAGCTTCCATGGAATTACATAGAATCAATCCTTTTATCACCTTATTGCTCCACAATCCTTTTTTTGGTCTTATACAAAGCAACAACTTCCCTCTCTTTCCTAACCTTCAGTTCTTTCTCTAGGCATCCCACACTAAATCTTGTGCTGTCCCAAGATGCTTTGCCCCTGCATCCCATAATGTGTCCTGGACCTCTAGGCAGTGATCTCTCCCAAAGGTCAGTCTGGAGATCAGATCAGTCCCAAAGGAACTCTGGAGAGCAGCTCTCTGACTCTTCCTGATGGGTGTCTCACCTGGGCCAGAGCCTGGGAGTCTGTATGTGATTTTCTATGTGCTGACATCAAAATTTCTCAGCTCCAGCCAGTGTCTTGAGCCAATAGTTACAGACAGATGAAGATTTAGAAAGAAGCACTTACAAGAGAAAATGAACTCATCCAGATACAGAACTATTACCCTTGCATCTTTGTGATTTTAACTAAAGAAAAAGCAGATATAGAGTGATGCAAGAAGCAGCTAGAAATCAATTTTCCATCTGAAAGCTGATGATCAATACTACTTTCCATGCCTGAGAAACTGAAGGCTGAGGTTTTGCCTCGGGATGACCAGAGCATCCATACTACCAGGGTGATCCACCACCATCTGTCTTTTGGTTAAAATAATGTATTCTTTATGTTGCATTTGAATATGTGTTTTATGGCTACAAGATAACATAGTCTTTGCTCTACAGATCCCGTGGATAAAGAGCAATGGGTTTCATTACTGTTGAGACTCATTATGCAAACTGCTCCCCCAGATCCATATTATAGTACATTTGAAAATCATTCCACATATCCAAATGTTCATTTTCATAGCACTTCATTTTTTCTTCAGACAATCTGCAGCACAACGGTCTGTGCAACAGTGTGTCACATTGATATAATCAGGGGAATAATATATGTGACCCAAAGGTTTTTTTGTTCCTTGCAGCAGTTCTCCTGGTAATATCCCTGCAGTAATTATGAAGAATATGCAATGATGTGCAGAGATACTCTTTCCTCTGACACCCTGGGGAATTCTACAGGAACATGTCCTTGGACTTTTAACTAGATTGATGTCCTACAGGTCTTTTTTTAGCATGGTGTATGTGGATAATTTTTTATTCTAAAGTCTGTGGAGCTCTTCAGAAGTGATGCCCTTGAACTCCTGCCAAAGGGATTCCCTGAAGGCCTTGTGTTAGACAAGCATAGTTTGTCCTAAATCTTTCAGAAAAACGAGTTTATCACTGTTGGAGGTTTTTAAGAGGGTGATGACTCCTGCAGTGTATATTTCCTTGAGATTTTAGAATGACAAAGCCTCTGAGAGTATTCCATGTTCTTGTTTCGTCACTTCTATTTTTTGCATTAATAAAGGTTGTCCCCTTGTCACTCTCCAGCACTTTCACTAACTATTCTTCTCATTTAGAAAAGCTCTAGTGTATTCCATGTTTGATGTCACAATCTTGTCCAAGACTGCTTTATATTAGTTGAGTATAGGCAACATAGCAATGATGTTGCAAGTGTATCTGACAATCTGTAAGTGTGAAATACACCAATGCTGATGTAATGGAAATCACAAGTCAGAATCAAATGAAATCAGGCGAGATGTGTGACTTGAACCAAACAAGCTCACCACTTTATAGCTGGATGCAGAGCTATACCGGAAAAAGTGAGAAACACATATTATCCTTTCCATACTATGCAGAATAAAAAATTAAAAAAAAATTGTGAGGAATTAAGGTGATTAGAGATTGTGTCTCCGTTTTTCTTTTCAAAATGCTTCCTATGGATGCAGGAGAAATTCTGCAGCTACTCAGGAGAAATTCTGCAGTTACTCTGTCAAAGAGCTGGAGGAAAAAAGTAGACTG
Organism: Nesospiza acunhae; assembly: GCA_013398715.1. Lineage (NCBI taxonomy): Eukaryota > Metazoa > Chordata > Aves > Passeriformes > Thraupidae > Nesospiza > Nesospiza acunhae. The sequence goes on along the minus strand of VZSU01000689.1, from coordinate 633,325 downwards.
AGTCTTCTAGGATAAAGCTATATGGATCATAAATACTTTGCATGAATCACTATTTGTTCTTTGACTTCCTCTTCTTGCAATCTTACAAAAATATATTCTTGTATGTATTGCACGCAAATATACATACTTTTTTAAATTAATGACTTTCTAGTTTTCCTTAAATGAACTAAAATCTCAACCTCTCTGCTATTCACCTAAAGCCACAAGAATCACTACTACATTCAGATAATTCTTATCAGTGTCTGACATAACTTTCCATACCCTTTCTCTATTACAGAATGCAACTTCATTACAATCAGTCTACAAGGACTTCTGTTCTTCTTATCTACCTGCAGGATTTTCATTAAAGATAGAGGTAATTAGGCTAATGCAAGAGAAATTATAGAGTTCTGATCTCATGCCTGTCTAGGGAATGTGTGTTCTAGTCTTTATTCCAGGCATTCTACCCATTCTTCTGGTTAGTGTATACATGTAGGTACTGGATAAATCCAAAGACTTGGAAAGTGAAGGGAAGATTTATGACATGGTAGACATTATCTCACATGTTCACAGGCTCTCATAGAAATATAATCATGTGGAAATTTTATTTCAGAACCAAAAAGAAGTTACCTAGTTTAAAAATCATATGCAACAAATGTAGCATTAGTTAGATCAGAGTGTTCAAAATATCTGAATAAAACATTTAGAAAATATGAATGTTTTAAGTTTTGCATTTTGACATTTAGCAAGGAGTGTTTTAGTGGAAACAATCTTCCAGTACTGGCAAAACAGCAATGTGTTAAGATATTAATAATAATCTTTTGTTTCAAAAACTTGTCATAAAATTCATTTGAAGACATTCACTCTTTTAACAGCAAAAAACACACATTAAATTGTGAGTAAATGTAAACAGACATGCACACAAAACTGAAATGTCTTAACAATAGTATGATTCACACCTTCTAAGTGGCTTTTGAAAATACTGTTTTCTTTTTTGCTTCCAGCTTGATGGTTATTTCTGCAAAAGTAATATTTTTTAGAGCTTCTGAAATGGAAAATCAACACTGTAAGGTTGTGAAGAGTTCCCTGTTGCCCTGGTGATTCACCATTGCATGCAATTTCAACCTTTCTTTTATATAGTGCTGTATTAATACTTGTGTATGAGCTATAGGGGAAGAAAAATGCAATTTGCAATGTCATTGAAACAAGCAGTGTATAACAAAGTGCTACATGAGGTGCTGAAGGTGTAATGGCTGATGTTCATTCACAAAATTTACTAACATTAAAACTCATAATATTTTTTTAAATGCAAAGTGGATGTATAAGTCACTGGAACTGTCTGCCTTCCTTCTGCTGAATTTAAAAAAAAAAAAGGGGTAAAGAAATCCTTTTCAGTTTTCCTTTATCCTTATAATTTTCATGATTATGATCCACAAGTGGTCTTGATAGCTGTGCAAGTGCGTTATCAATCATGTGACCAGCATGCCAATACGTGTTTTCACAGTGCAATACAGCCAGTAAACCCACATGAATTTTTAAAGACATAGATTTTTACAGGTCATTATGTAGCTATGTCATATCTCACACAGTGGACAACACAAAACTTGTGTGTCACTGCTGGAAAGCCTTCCTACCATGGTTCAATTGCTGCTCTTTCTGCACGTGCTGTTGAAGCTGCTGCATGCAAGGAAGCCTGAGATTCCCTGTGTTTAGAGGAGAGGGATTCTGTATGACACTTGAGAACTTTCTTTGTTGCCATGTCAGTTTGTGTACTTTTAATGAAGAAGTTGCAAAATAAAATTTACATGAAAATCCATGAGACTTGGAATAAGAACCCACATATGTGTTTTAAGAGAAGGGTCTGCAGGTACTCCAGAGCATGTTCTCTTTCAAATTTATGTTTCAAAGGAGTAACAAAACCCCATATTTGTTTAGTAGCCACATCCATAGCTATATCAGGGTCTTGACCTGAGCTGAACTTTGTCCCTGATGCTTTGAACTGAAGCCTCTGACTTTCACCATTTTGCAAGTATTTCTTACAGCCTACCTGTTTATCAGATATATTCTGCTGCTTTGGTATATCAGCCTCAGGCAAAATGTTCCTTCTAAACATTGTAGCCAAGTTTAAATTGTTATTTCTAATTCTTTCCACACACTGCATAGGGAACGAAAGTATCTCTACTATGAATCTTTTATTTTCTAGGTATAGGCTAAGAAATCTACAATTATTTTTAGTTATTAAATAAGCAGATAATCAAGGCATATATGAATCTCCTTAGAATAAAAATACTAATATTTTTCTTGCTGATGTCGAAAGACATGTTAAAGGTCAAACCAATTTTTTTCTGAATTGTTTTTGTTTGAGTCGCATTTCAGTGGCAAAAATTATTAAAATATTATAAATCTGTAACAGTGCTTCCATATAGTATTTTATTATACCTACCCCATGGTTTAAAGATATGAAGAACTATATTGCATTTTATCAATAATTTTATAAAGCTCAGAATTTTTTAATATATGCTGAAATTACCAAAATTTCTTTAAGATTTTTAAAAATATTTTGGTTTTTTTAGTTATTAAGTTAATGAAGTTCAGCATTTATGAACTTGAAAAGGAAAATTTATTTTCATAGGTTGGGCTGACCTTGAAATTTAAAGCACCAAGACACAACAAAAAGAAGTCAACACTCAAATAACACAAATAATGATGATTTGCTTTATTACAAAGTTACTCTTATGATCACACCTTATATACTGTGAATGGCAGCGATTATTCATAAATAATGAAAATATTTATATAATTTGATAAATTGTTAGAATAGCTTAATTATTCATTCTTTTAAAAATTGCTATGGAAGTTAACAGAGTTTAGAAATCAACACTACAAACATCAGTGAAAACAGTGAGCTATCGCACATGGTCAAATAATATTTACACAAGTGGAAAGAGCAACCCCAAAATTGTGTTTTTGTGCATCTTCACATATCCAAGTAACAATTCAGCTCACAAGGATGAAATTCATAAAAATGTGGAATAACATATTGAGGCTAGGAGCATTGATGTCTTCTTCTGTATTTCTTCTTTTCTTTTTTCTTTTTTAATCTTTTCCTCTGTTTAGGAATATCCTTGCAATAGAGCCCTACTACACTGGCAGGGTGTCTTGGCAAGGGTTTACTAGTGCTGTCATAAGGATTTAGTTTGGCATGAGGCAGAGCAAAGACTTTCTCAGTTTACCCAGAATAAACTTATTTCTGTCTAAGAAGAGTAATGACACTCTTTTTCAAAAATTTTAGTAAGTTTCACATAATGATGTCAATATAAACATCCAAGATGCTCCATCACTTCCACAAAGTAAGCACGTGAACCAGGGGCCAGTTGCCAGAAATTTCTCTGTCAAGGGATTTATTTTGTTCAGTAAATAGTGCCCAGCTTTCTTTCACATACAAGAATTTAAACAATCTTTAAAAGTATATCAGATTGTGACCTGAAATAATGGAAGTTAGAAAGGCAAATGTGTTAAATTATTTTGTGCCCGAAAAAAATATCTCCAAGGTGCATTTTTTTTTTTTAGATAATGAGTTTGCTATGGAATAGCAAAATATTAAAGAAACATCTATAGTCAAACAAAAGTATAGTGGAGCTGCATAAAAATCATACAGAGAAAAAAGAAAGAAAGCTCCAAAACAGGTGTTTTGTTATATATTACTGTAAGAGTGACATTCTGCTAGAAATCTTGTACAGGGCTTCATAAAATCTTTTAGTTTAGTTTTCTTTAAAAAAATTAAATGCAACAAAACTATAGTAATCGCATATAAAACTGCTTTAATCTAAGGTATACAGGAAAAAAAAACTCCAAGATGCACTAATGATACTTATCTAGCATGATACAGGTCAGTATCATGGTATGTAAAGGTTTGTTCTTTTCTCATTGGTTTTGCATGAATCTTTGCAGAACAGGAAATTTGTATTTATCAACTTTACTAGCATTTCTTGCTTTAAAGTAAAATAGTAGAAAGCAGTGCCTGCAGAAGTCATAGAACTGTGTGCTTGGAACATCAGTGCAAAGAGGACAAGGAGCAGAAACTTTATTTCTTTTGAACTTTGGAGAAACTCATTAGCAATAACAATCAAATATTGTAGGACAAGCTAGAAAGGACAGATCTTCCTAGGATGAGGTGATCAAGAGGATTATACTATTTCTTGAGACATCATAATATCTGGAGAGATGGCACTCTGCTCCCCAAAGCCGTGTGGTTGTCCTTTTAAAATAACTCAGCAGTTACAGACTCTTTTTATTAAATCCATTATGGCTGACACTAGTACTTCCAAAACAGTTAACAATTGATAGAAAATGAAGTCAGCCTGGAAAGGTAGAAGGTGGAAGTTGTCACCTGCAGTGCAGAGCAGTGCAGAAGTTACAATGTAAGGGAGAACTCTGAGGTCAGAGTAAAATGCCAATCCTTTCGCTGTGTACTTGGTAATACCTGGAGTACAGTACTTCGAAATGGGTTTAGCAGTTAAACTAATGTAAACAAAACATATGGCCCTGAAAAAAAAATAGATTACATAAAGATTACAAGAGGCCTATGATTGCAAAATATACATTTGGTTTTAACTTCCACTCCCTCCACACCAGTTATTTTTCTTTATGCTTAACCAGGGATCCTCATTTGTAAAAGAAGAGCTCATTCACTCATCTTGATCCATAGACAAGGCAAGAAAATTAGAAAACATTCAGACCATAGAAGACCTCTCTTGTACAGATCAATCTCTCCTGCAGTTCTTTCTGTCATCAAAAAGACCTTTTGTCAGGACTGCACTTTGTTTTTAACACAGGAAAGCTGTTGAAAAAATCAGACACTTGAAAGAATAAAGGGAATAAAGAGCAGCAGAAAGTATTGAAAATCATTTTGAATGCTCACTTCATAAACAAAGCTACAAATGTTCCTCTCTGGTCGATGACTTCGGGGGCTTCTAGCACAAAGAATAACAAATTCAACAGATTTCTTATGCTTGTAGGACAGCGCCAGAATCCCAATACAGGCTGGTAGAAGAGGGAGATTGATTGACCTGTAGAGCAGCAAGACACAGGGAAAAACAAATATTCTGTATTTGCTGTCCTTGATGTATGATGTATTCCAAATGCCCAATGCTCTGGTTGAGGGAACTCTTGCTAAGATGAGAATGCAACAAATCCTAATAATTCTTACTATTGCTAAAATAGTTCATGTCTCAGTAAGTGACAGAAAATCAGGTTAGTGAAAAGGTTTAGGGCATGATATACAACTTTAAAAACACTTCCCTTGTCTTCACATATCTATCTATATATGTATACATATACATGCATATATACTATGCTATTTTTTAATGTCTTCTGACACTGTACACTGGTTGTCCTTTACAACCATCACAAAACATTATTTCGTTATGCAAAGACTTAAAAAAAAAAAAAAAAAAAGGTAAAGAAAGCTCCCTGCAAACTTTCATTGAAGAAGGTAGTAAAGAAAGTAGTAAGAGAGAGTGCTCGAACAAAGAAGGGAAACAAAGAGAAATGCTGCAACCACTTTTACTCAGAGCCTCCTTCTTTTCTGAGGTAAAATGATCAAGAATTCCTCTGTGGTATTCCAAGGAAATTTTTCTCTTGTACTGGCTTTTTTGAGAAACAAGGTCAGTCTTTCCGTATCTCTTTTTAAATGAAAGGGATCTTTTGCTCACCTACCCAACTCTATGGAGCTCCTGAGACTTCTGCATTATTGATGCAGATGTTGCAGACCTGCACCACAGCCTTGCCCTGTTCTTCAGAATGATTTCAAGGCAATCTGTCCTTTGAGTCTAACTGTTCTTTCAGCTCAATCACTTCTTTCTATAAATCCTCAGAAATCTCAAGATGGCTTTCTATTACATAGGAAAAGAAAATTAAAAAATAAAAAAAGAAAATAAACCAACTAAAAAACCCAAAACACAAATGAAGTGAAATTCTTAAACAGTGAGAGATAAATTAATGACTTTTCCAGAAATATGATCAAGCTCCCAATGCAAAAGTATAAATTACTGCACAAATCTGGCTTTCAGAAAATATGCATGGCTTTTTTCAAAACTACTGATAAAATGATGTATCTTTAAGGCTCTATGAAAAGTAAAAAACCTGAACTTTCTCATAGCTCAGTTTTTTCTCTTTAGCATCAAATATTTTAGGCACAGTTGATTTTGTTTTGCATGTGACCATGAACACTAGTAACCACTGGAGCACCAGCCATGAGAAAAAGGACAAGGTTTACACAGCAGTTTTCTCAGAAACTGACCTATGGGTCATGAATTGACTTTCAAAGGAGTGACCACTCATCCTCACCACTTTCTTTGACTGTTTTAAAACTTTCAAGGTTTCCCTTTATTGTTAACATCAAATCAACATGCATTGCAAGTTGCCCGGCAGAAAGAGACAATCTTTTTAATCAAAGTGTCTCTGTGCCATCATGACAAAATCCCTGTAAATATCTGTAGTAAACATATTAAAAAAATAGGACATTTTTCTGCAAACAATTCCTTATTTCAGAAACCAGCTTTTCTCCAAGGACATTTTGCATCTATTTTTACTGAATAAGAGCAGTCAATATTTTATGGCAAGGCTAAATGTCTGTCTTCAGGCCAATGTTTTAAAGGCTCCTAGCAGAAAAAATACCACTTCTTGGGAAGTCATTCACTGGCATTTTTGGGTGGTTGCATAGCTGTATAAAATATGTAAATAGAAATGACCATGTTTGGTTTTTTGTTCCCTATCATTAGCATCTTCCTGCTATGACTACATGGATTTTGTTTTTTTTATTTTAGCATTTATATTCCCATAGTCTTTCCTCTAATTTTAATGTATTCCTTTTTCTTCAGAGATCACAGAAGAATAAGTTACCAGTAAAGTAACAATCACACTTTTTTTATAAAAGAACTGAAAAGTGAAGAAAATTATGACAGCACTTATGATGTGCTAGCATATTGAAAATAATATATAAACAAACAACTACCAGACACTAACATGATTATGACTCAAATCATGCAGATGAGAGTTAGCATATTAAAATAAACTATTTTAAATTAAAAGTATATATCTTATCTATTAATCTGAAATTAAACATTTACAAGTGTCTGTCCATACACAAAACACTAAAAAGAGTTGTGTTTATTTTTAAGACAGTGAAATGAGAGCAAGGAAAGCAGTAAATTTGTTCTTAATTCATTTGTTATCTTGTTCAACTCACCTTTCATATGTGGAGATGGTTTGAATTCTTATCTGGGTGCTGTTGCCTGCGCTCTCTTGAGCGTCTTCTCAGACAGCAACTTATTAACAGTTACGATAAACACCCTAGGAAGATTGACAGAAAATGTACACACTACCATTGAGAAAAAAATATTTTCATACATCTTCTAAAATTGCTATTCTCTACCTCCATCTACTGGAGAATTCTTAACAACTAACTGACTGAAGGTTTTTCTAATTCTTCCACAATGCATCTGTTATATGCATCTGTTATTTTCAAGGAGAGCTAAACCCCAGTTCAGTGAAAAAAAAAACAAAAATACTTCAGACTACATCTCCCAAAATTAACATTTTAAGCATAATCATTAGCTCAGTCATTTCTGTTTGGATATAACAATTCTTATAAACATCTAAAGTTGTAAAAACTATAGTGACCTAAATTAATTAGCAATTTTTTTTTCAAAAAAGACAAATAAACAAGAAGCAAAACAAGCAATCAAACAAAACCCCATAGCAACATCTCTTTGTCAATTGAGTGTCCCTAGATACCTTCAGGAGAACTGGAGAACTTCTCTGCATTCCAAGACTTCCATAAATGTGTCTATCTATATTAGTAGCAAATTTAATTCAATAAAGAGTACAGCAAAATAAATAGTGCTGAAGACCTTGGCACCCACATTGCAAGTATTTTCCAGTGTTTTACCCCAATCCAGTCATAGGCTGATTCTGTGTACTGAAAACCCTTCAGCAGATGAAATGACAGCTTTTTCTGGCAAAGTATAATTGGAAAGATGACCATTGTGTACATTTTGAGAACCCTACATGGACAGCACTTCAGCGTAGAGAGTACAAATGAGCAATTTACTCAAAAATGGACAAACAAGGGGAAAAACAACCCTTTTGGTCTGAACCATAACCTATAATGCAACCATGCTGAGAGATGCCACTACAGAAGCAAAGCTAAGCCACTCACAACTGATCTTTTGCTTTGTGTCATTTTAAATTCAGGTTTTGTTTCCAAAGAAGTCACATGTCAGCATGTTTGCAACCAGCTCCCCAACAAAGCCCAGCCACATCACTTTCAGCATAAAACACAGCATTCGCTGCCACCTTGATTTAGTACTCTTGTTGGAAAAGTTGAAAGTATCTCATTGTATGTATTTTGGACATAGTGGGTGACCTGTATTACATGTCTTCCTAAATTTCAGACTACAAGCCCACACCCTCTGTTTTCCAAGCAGGGCCTACTAGATGACCAGGATACAAGTACTTTGGACGAAGAAGGGGTGATATGCAGATTACCCCAATTGTTATTATTCCAGCTATGATTACCTCCTAGTGAAATTAAATCCATTTTGTGGAAAGGAAACCCAGGCTGAGTTAGAAAGAAACAGGGGGTAAAAAAGGGAAAATAAAAAAAAAAAAATCTCTATAAAAAATGAGTAAGGGTTTTGTTTTTAAGACCTATGAAATAAGTTACTTCTATAGTATGAGGCATATGAAAGCAAGAAAAAAAAAGTAATTTTTCTTTGAAGAAAAAATGTCAGTAATTTAGCTGAGTTTATTTCATTATATAATATAGAAAACATATTTTTAATTGCAAAAACCTAAGAAATAACCACTGAATAATTATTGATACTGCTTATGGTTTGCATTTTTGCTTACAAAAAATATTTTAAAGAAATTGAAGTGTATGAAATTATGTAGGAAATAGAAGCATATTAGCTAGGTCACATTCCAATTACCCAGAGGTTACTTAATCCACAGAACTTTATGGAACTGTCAACTTGTAGAAAAATTACATGGCAATTAAAGAGCTGATGGGAGAACTGAGGAAAAATTGTAATGTAGAAGTATCAAAATAATGTGTGCATTACTTTCAAAGTTTGGGTTTTTTTTTTCAGGTAATTTACTAACTTAGGTTACTCCACTGCATATGCTAGAGGCCTGAACCTCCAAATTTCCTGACCAGGTACTTAATCTTAGCACTGGGAACCACTGACTGACCTAATTTCCAAAATCCAGTTTGTAAAGGAAGGTGAGAAGCCGGGATGCTCTGCAGTTTCTCTCAGATATTTAGGATATTGCCAGAATATCCACTTGGGGCTTAGGAGTCACTCAAGCTTGGGAAGCGGAGCTATAACTTATCACTAGTTCCATTAGAAAATTTGGTTTTAGTCCCTATTGTAATGGTTAGTCACATTATAGAAGCACTTAAGGATGTGGAATATGTCCTAGTATTTATCATACACTTTTTTTTTTTCCTATTCTTTGTGAAAAAAGAAGTTTTCAAAAGACCAATTTGAGTACAGGAACATCAATCCTCCCAAGGGAGGGTCAGAAATGTCAAATGCACCCGCAACAGGCAGTAACAACCACAATTTACTCCTATCCTTTCGTCTGCAGATGCTGTTTTCTTCTATTAGCAAGCACTGCAAGTCCTTCACAAATCACTCTGGTCATCTATTGACTCATACTCCTCTAAACCTACAGACATTGTTATCAATGCACAAAGGCAGAAGGAAGAAAACATCATCAAACTATAAAAAAAGCAAGAACAGAGGCCATCCTGTTCTCCACCTCTCCTTCCAAACCCTCAGCTTTGATTTGAATCTGAAAGCTATTTAGGAGAAAACATTTTTCCTCCTTGACAGGCTAGAAAGTAATTTGTGTGATTCGTGACTTTTTGGGTGACAAGACACTTTTGAGATGTTTCTGAAGAGCTGATTAATATAATTGGAGATTTCCCTCTTGGCATAAATGGCTGAGGAAGTTTAAACTAGATTTATGTTGCTTTATGAAAGTAGTGTGTGAGCTTACTTCCCCTCTCTTTCTTCTTTATTGGTTTACTTAAATGGAAATGCTGAGAAGGCAAAACCATAATTCAGCAATTCACAAGTCATAGCATACAAATATAATGTGTTCTGTCTTACCAAGTATATTGAGGACCTAGGAGTTCAATAGGAGGGATCTAATATCATCAACCTTATCAAGCATTTACATGAGTCTGAAAATATATTTGGTTTTTATATCAGACGTCGTTGTGTGTTTATTCAAATGTACAAAAATAAAACAAACAAACAAACAAAAAACAACCATCAAATCAACCAACCAAAGCAAAACAAAAAAAAAAAAAAAAAAAAAAAAAAAAAAAATCCCCCACACCAACCAACCAACCAACCAATAAAATCATAGCAAAAAGCAATAGTAAAACTTTAATTCATCTGCAGAAAAGATGAGCTAAAACATATTTCTTTAATTATGCGATTTAAAGAATTATATGTAAATTAATTAAGTTATGTGTAAATATTCCTGTATGACTATTTAGGGATGTAAGAACATTAGAGACCAGAAAGAAATATTTCTCCTAACACAAGAACTGAGAATCTATAATTTAGCTTTCATTTAAACTAAAAAGTTCTTCCAGGAGCCTAACTTGTATACTGTAGCAAAGGTATTTAATTATTTGGTTTACCAATTCAGAAAAAATAATAATGAGTCTTGTTTTTTCTCACTGTCCTTCGTTCTGTTTTTAATTCTCACCATAATTAACAAGATGTTAGTCGGTCAGAATTTAATTAAGCCTCACAACAGTGCCATCTGGTGGAGTTAAAAATAATTTTTTTTCTATCTCAACCTTTGCATCTTAGCTCATACCTTACCCTGTACCTGAATGGAGGCAGCATGAGGAACAAACAGTAGAAAATGCAGATGTGTGTGCAGTCACAGGGCTTTGATCTCACTGTGATTATGGAGATGTGGTAGGATGGTCCTCCTGACTGGAATGTGCTAGATCGCTGTTGGCAGAAGACGTGGTTGCGGTGTTGATATGTTGATGTTCCTGTACTCATGGCTGCAGTGTTGATATGTTATGAGTGGGAGAAGACCATGAACACATTTCAATAGGTTGATATACATTCAGCTTCAAGTGGGAACACCCAGGTATCTCCCCTGATGGGGAGAGTCTAACAGTGCCTGATGTAACACTGTGGATCATATGCATATAAAATGTAGTTTGAGATAAAATTCACAGAACTGAAGTGTTTTAAGAAAAGAACACATTAAAACCCCCTTTCTATTATCCTTGTATTGTCTCTTGCATCAAATTCCTGAGAGGGCCTTTCAGTCATCTAGTCAGCTAGAGAACACAGAGGAAGGGAGTAAGTGATATTATTTGGAGTGCATTCAAAAGCCAATGCTTTACTGTGTTCCTATATTGGTAATAAAAATGTGAGGAATTAAAAACAGTTAAATATTGCATATATAAATCAACAGTAAGTAACTGCTGACAGTTTTCCAGAAGTGCTGCAGTAGTCTTCAGATACACCACTGCTTCACTACTCTGCCTTAATCAGTTGTGTGAGAGAACATGGTTTCCTAGTGCTAGATTGCAGGGAATACTGGACTGGGCTGAGAGGATTTAAACCACCCTCTCTGTCTCAGTGATAGAATAAGGAATGGTTGTTAGCTCTTGGAAGGAGAAAACACAGTAGTGACAATATACACCTGAGCTAAACATGTGCCAAGATACAAACCTAGGAGCCATGTACCAGGATCTGTTAAATCACAGAAATTAAACTACCAAAAAGCAGAGCTGACCATCAAAAATTCTTACTCTCAAATACTAGGGAGGTGCTAGATCTTACATATTAAATAAATAGAAATGTCACATGGGAAAGTCTTGATTCCCTCAGGGAAGGTCTCATAAAAATTTAGATATGACAGAACCTGATTGAAAAGTTTGGATGAAGCTGACTTCTGCTTTGGAACTAATACAAAATACTAGCAGAATTATGGTACAAAACCTAAACTTACAACACATTTAAAAGATATCTATCAAAAATGCTTTGCCATAATTTTTGTAAACACCATCAAAAAAAGAAAAAAAATACAGTGTTTTAAAAAAAGAATTGCATTTTAATATATGGTAGGACATGTAACTTTAAAAAATAAACTCAGAGGAGACAAGAATAAAGCAAAAAGGGTTTTTTGCCCTTTATGTCCTTTGTCCTAGCTTGATTTCTGCCTGGAAATTTAGCTCCTTTTTCCTCTGTTAGGTTTTAGGTAATCCCTTCTGGTTCCTAGGTATTCCTTCTTTACCACATTTTGATCTTTATTTTCAACAGTATTTTTGTAGACTTTGTTGCGCTGCTCACCTGGGAGATTTTCTTGTCTGTTGCCTTTTTAGAGTAGTATAATATACATAGTGTCCTACAAATAAAACACCACAGGTTGCAAGAAGTGGAGGTGACTGTTTCACAATAGGGTGGTTTTGTCCTTTCACCTTCCTCAGCTTCATCATACTGAGAAAGCCAAACAGGGCTTGCAAAAAGGAGCTGTACATTTGGGACAACGACTATTGAGAGAGATAGACTTCCCTGATTAAGGCAAGGACCTACACCTCCAAGTTCTTTCTGCATGGGGAGCCATTATACAACCATGGAGTGTTTATTTAATTTTTGCTAGCAATGAAAACAACCATGGGCAGCAAAAAGGGGATTTGACAGTCATCTTGTGAGGGCAGCAGTCCTGAAGACACTGCTTGAGACAGACTAACACTGCCAAATTTGACACAACCACAGCAATAATTCACTGTAAGACACAGTCCTGGATAACATTGACCAGCACACTTCAAGGGTAGATCAGGAGGCTTTACCCTACTGAGTCCTGTGAGAGGACAATTTCCCAGTGCTAGGTGCAAGGAACGATGGATGCCTTCCCAGGACTGAGCTGGGCTACTTGTGCACCCCAATCTACATGCTTCAGTTAGGCATTGAGTCATTACTGAAAGGGCTGCACTAAGGGATGTATAATATTAAAAAAATCAGAGCAGGACTCAGCAGCAAGAAGATTGATGAGTTTTTTTGTAGAGGCCCTGGAAGTCCAGCAGCCTCAACCCTGCTTTGTTAGGAGAGGAGAGCTTAGACTGTGCTTGAATCAGTAAAGCTTGGAGACTACAAGGTTAGGGCAGGCTGAAAGACTGGCTTTTCAGCAACAGGACAAAAGCTTTTCTCCTCTTGCAGATGTGCTCATACAGAAGAAGAACTAAGACCTGGTAATGGATAAGCAGGAACAACTTCCACAAGGAAAGGCATATCAGGAAACCAAGTGTGATATGACACAAAGACAGGGCAGTCTGTGATGCTGTTTAGAAACTTCTTGCTGCAGGGTGAGGATGGGATAGTAGTGATGGTCCATTTTCTCTTCACACTTTTATATGTTTTGGTCCATTAGCATATTGGAGCTAATTGTCCAATTATATCTTTAGGTTATGTAGTCCCATCCTTCTTGTTTTTCTCTCTTTGGTCCACCATTGTTTATGCTCTTGGGCCTGAGATTTGGATCAGTGGTCCTTGGTCCCCAACTAGAGAAGGAATTTTAATAGTTTTGTCTACCTAGTCTGTGAAGAGAGCTTACTGTCCCCTAATATGAAGCTCAGAAGTACAAACTAAAGCAGTACAGGATCTGAAAAATATAGAAGTTAACCTGAGTAATCAATTCCAATGCCAAACAAATCTTTCAGTTAACTTTTTTTTTTTCTACTCTCTAATATGAAACTCCTTGGGTGCAACTCGATGCCATTTCCTTTTGTCCTTTCACTTGAGACAGGGCAGAATAGATTGACCCCACCTCACTACAACCTCGTTTCAGATAATTTTAGAGCAGTGAGGTTTTACCTGGGCCTCCTCTTCAGAATAAGCAATCCCAGTTCCCTCAGTCACTCCCCATAAGATGTTTTCTTTGACCTTTCATCACCTGTTACCCATCTCTGGACACAGTCCAGCACCTCAATCTCCTTTTTGAAGTGAGTAACCCAAAACTGAACACAACACTCGATGTGTTACCTCACCAGTGCCGAGTACAGGGGAACAGTCACTTCCCTGGTCCTGCTGGCCACATTAACCTCGATACAGTCCAGGATGCCATTGGCCTTCACCACCTGGGAACACACTGACTCATGTTCAGCTGCGCATTAACCAGCATCCCCAAGTCCCTTTCTGCTGAGCCACTCCTAAGCCACTCTTCCTCAATGCCACAGCACTGCATGCTGTTGTCGTGACCCAAGGGAAGAAGCCATCATTTTACCTTACTGAACCTCATGCAGTAGTCCATCAATCCAGTCAAGATCCCTCTGCAAAGCCTTTCTACTTTCAAGCAAATCAACACTCCCATCTAACCTGGTGTCATCTGTGAACTGACCAAAGGTACACTGAATCCCCTCATCCAAATCACCGTTAAAGATGTTAAATAGGACATGCACCAATACCGAGCCCTGGGGAATACCAACAGTGACAAACCACTAACTAATTGACGAGCTAGTATCATGTGCCAGTCTTTTAGGACAAGAAGAAACAGCAAAAAATCTTTTCAATGACAGTGATCAAACTCTGGAACAGACTGCCTAGAGAGGCTGTGAATTCTTCATCCCTGAAGAATTTGAAAGGGTGGAAGGACAAATCCCTATACAACAACATTCAGGTTTGAAATATGTCCTTTTACTGATCTAGGACTGATGTCTCTAGGGCTCCCTTTGAACTGGAATCATAATTCTGTGCTCCTCCAAAGAGCAAGGGAAAGTCAGGTGAAACTTGCCAAATGGAGGAGGCTGCCACTGTCTACTGAGAGCAACTGGACAGTTCAGGGAAGGTTCGAGGAGAGTCAGCAGTCCAGAGCAGACAGAATTAACAGACATGAAGCAGATGAGGCTTCCACCTGCGCCTCAGTTGAGATGTTGAGAGAGTTAACAAATTGTCAGGCAGGTCTCAGCGGTGTGGAAAAAGAAAACTTCCCAGGGCCAAAGGAGGATTTTTAGACTTGGCTGCCAGCCAGGTAGTGACTCTTCCTTGACATCAAGTCTAGAAGCAAATTTCTGCAGGTAGGGAAGAATCTCACTAATGTTAAGCTTATATCTTGGAATTGTTTTCTTATAAAGAAGCAATTATACTGGCTTATCTTTCACAACCCACTTATTAGATTAATTAAAATATAATAATTTCTATAGCACAATTTTTGGTTTTGAGCTGATTTTTTAAATTACTTTTCCTTTTCGTCCTCCCTTTTCTTATCTTTTACAGTTTGTTAAAAAAAAAAGAAAAAAAGAAATAGGAATTTCAAGAAAATTACCTTGAATAAGTTTGGGTATGGTCTGCCATGTTGCAGTGCAGTGCTTCAAAAGTGAAAACATCTTAAATGGATTTAGTGGAACTGCAAGGCAACATAATTTAAAAGCTACTTTATACTGTACTGGAAATGGAAAAATCAGCTTATTTCATTGTCTACAAAATATTCGGTTTTATTTTGAAAGCATGGAAGCATGAATCTGAAGGAATTGCACAAAAACATTTTCTACAAAAAAGTTGCCTGAATATAGTAAACTAGGATGAAATAAGCTAAAATCAATAATTATTTTATTTCTCAGTTGTGCTGTGGAGTTCTTTTCCTCTGAAATTATGATTGAGAAACGATATGACCACTAGAGGGCAGAGACTGATAACTTTTTAAGTGCATTAACCATAATTCTTTCTGCGAGTGCTATTTTTGTGACAAGTTAGTAATTTTGGACTGCAAATTAACTCCTGAGCTAGCTACTGACTAGAAAGGAATGAAAGACAGATTTAGATTCAAGCATTCATTTGAATACCAATAATTAAGGTATCTGAGTCAAAATAATTTGAAGAATTACTAGGGACATAATTTAAGATAATTGCAAAATTGCTGATGAGACATGCAATCAGTAATGGAACAAGATGATGGGAAGAAAATATATGAGCATGATAAAGCAATTGTGAGAGGAAAAAGTTGTGCTAACTAAGGAAAAGAGAAAGTATTATTTCCATATATCCTGGGGGTGGGGGGGAAAAATTGATACAGATTTCTATGTTCACCAAAATAAAATGCAATATTGAAAATTTATATATGGCTCATTTATAGTTTGTTAGCAGAACATATTTATACTAACTAGTTTTATATAGTATATACTTCCAAATACCTTAGATATACAAATATACAAATAAATGTGTAAATGCTTAACATTGTGTCTTGTTGACTTAATAAAATTTTATCACATGCTATATTGGAAAGAGCATAACCTTTTAATCAAATTTAAACATGCACTTAATTATCTCATATTATCTTATAGATGTCTTCATATAATGTCTATAAAAATAAGGTGACAATGCTAAAATGCATTTTGTAATTGTAATAGTAAATAGTAATAGCAAAAGTGTGAATTTTCTGCATTGCCATAATAGCTAAGAAGGTTTTTTTTCCAGCTGAAATTCAGTTCAATAATGTTTAAAACATTAAAATGTATTTTCTTGATCCATTTCAATATTCAGTGGAGAGCTGTGATTCTATTTAGTTACCTGAACACAAACTGTTAATGTTTTATGAGACAATTTAGCCTGTTGGAATAATTCAGAAGGGTTTTACAGTTGTGATGGTCAAATTATAGGAGAGTTGCAGTTTTTGGAAAGCATCTGGAGCCCACAAAGGATATACTGGGTAGACATGTGAATTAATCAATCAACAGGACCAGCTCTGGTGTTACACTCAAAATCTGGTTTATAGAGAAAGCACACCTTTCAGATAAGTACAATCAAGAATTTATTGTTAATACAAATAAGATTTTAAGAGCCTAATCCGTTTTGGTCTGCATCTAATTGTTGTGGAAGAATAAGAAATAATGATGCAATTAAACTGGTGTACACACACTTTTTTTATACCCCTCTTCCTGCTCTTATGCTCACCCTTCCCGGGTTCCTTAGAGTCCTAAGGCTGGTGGCTTCATTTAGGTTGCATTTGGGAGGGTATTGCCATTTTCAGTCTCTGGAGTTCTTTGTCAAGAAAGGTATGACCTTCATGTTGATGGTTCCTTATTCCTTTCTCTAGGATTCAGTTAGGATTATTCTTGCATGCTTGCAAATGCACGTGTAAATCTTTGCTCTTTTCTCACTGGTTTGCACTTCTGTATTGCAACCAATGGTACTATGGACAGTGCCTTTTACTTATCTTTGATATTGTTGCTTTGTTCTCTGTTAGTTTCAAACCAATCTTTTGCCAGCTGGCTAAATGACCTGATGACATCTGCCAGGGAGCATGAATCTGCTTCCCAGGAGAAGGAGCATGGAGCCAAGATAACCCCAGTGCAGACCCTGCCCTTACTGAAGGGTTGCAGCCCCACAGCAGCAAAACAGGGAGACCAGGGCAGGTCTGGTGTCAGCAACAGGTCTCCCTAACAGCCCAAAGATTCTTAGAAAAACACAAAGTGTGTCGCAGACATCATTTCATGAAAAATCCTTTCCTTAGGATTTTTCCTCCTGAGAAGCTGAGAGGCCTCAGGAACAACATGTAAACAATGGTTATCTGCTGCTGTGGAATGCAACAGGTGGATCTGTGATTGGCCCATCTTGGATGTTTATAATGAATGGCCAATCACAGCCCAATTGGCTCGGACAGAGAGTCTGAGACAGCTGCCTTTGTTATCATTCTTGCCTTTCTATTCTTAGCTTAGCTAGCCTGAAACTTTTTCTTCTATTCTTTTAGTATAGTTTTAATGTAATATATATCATAAAATAATAAATCTAGCCCTCTAAAATATGGAGTCAGATCTCCGTCTCTTCCCTCAACATAAGACCCCTGTGAACACCGTCACAAAAGTGAAAATTCACAGCTGAAGTCAACCCAAGACCTCCATCAGCAAGTCAGATATCAGGGGACAGAGCTGGTTAGAGGCAATGGAAGCCCAGGTCTAAGCTGAAAAAGCGCTTCTGGGTCCATTGTCAGGGTTTTCCAGGTAACACTGGCCCAACCCACTGAAGCTTAATGGCGCCCCTCAAAGCCCTGACACTATAATGAAAACTGCAAATCAATGTGAGAAGATAAATTATCATATCTGCAAGATTTCTAGGGTGAAAATATATATGTGCTTCTAGAATATTTAAAATGAGACAAGATAAATTTATGGATGCTGACTAATTTGAAAGATTCTGCTTCTATTCATTGCTTTCCTGAAAAGCAATTTTTTTTTTACATACCAAGAAAATAGTTTTCAAGACTGCAAAAAGCAACAACAAGGTAAGACTAGAGGACATCATGTAGTCCTCAAGAACACCAGCTGGTAGCCATATTGTAGAATGAGTAAATTGTTGTGCTTATAATGATTCTGAATGCTTTTCCCAGAAGTAGAAGCAGAGAAATACAAAATATGTGGTTTGAACTAAGATATTCAGCTACTACATCATGGGCAGGATCCTGTTATAGTCATGATAAAAAAGACAATTCTTGGGGACTCAGTGTACTGAATCCCTAAGTAGAGAAAAAGGTAGAGTCATGAGGAAAACATGTCTTACGATAGACACCATCTGATTAAATATCTTCTGTGTGTTTGAGTCTGAGAACACCCAACTCATCCAAATACTCACTAAAAGAAGAAGAATTATTTTCTGTTCACCCACATAATAAATTGGATAAGTAGAAGTTCGTTAATGGAAACAAAATATTCCTGTCTCATATATGATGACATCTCTTTATGTAAGGTTTTGGCTTTCAAGTACTTTAATTTGTGCACAGATTATTAGAACAAATTAAAATATGTAATGTCCTTGATTAGTTTCTAGAAAATATAAGAAAATATATAAAACAGCTAAAAATAGGAAAAGGGCTGGAAAATTCTTCTTGAATTACCCTGAATTCAGATTATTCAGTATGCTAGTATAGCATATGAGTAAAATAGGACACTTAAAATAAAGAAGTAACATTTAAACTATAATTAACATACTGTAGTCTACAGCTGTATTTACTTGGTACTGTTATTTGTGATAGTAAAAGAGAAGATCTAGCAGGTCATCAAAGGCTAATAACTCAATAAAGTTTGAAATAATTTGAAATATAATGAAATAAAAACAGTTTGAAAAACATTAAATAAAAAAAAAACAAGACAAGCTCGTATTTCACAATGTCTTTCTTACTGGATGGCAAAAATAATGCAACTGAAAGGTTATAACTCTGAAATTTATATTTAAACAGCCAAGTTGTATTTTATAATTTATTCTGTTGCAATATTACAGCACGTCCTTTGCCAGCTTTTCACAACATTTCAATGATTTAAGACTTTATAGCTATTTAAAAGGAGATAATGATCATTTATCTTTCAAGGCCAGGTTGGATTGGACATTAAACAATCTGTTCTAGTGGAAGGTGTCCCTGCTTACAATAGGGAGGTGGAAATAGATGATTTTTTCCCCTTCCAACCCAAACCATTCTATGATTCTATGAAACTTTCCCATAACCAGTGGTTTATCATGTTTCATAGATTATTGTTATATTGAAAGAATGAAATACATTAATTTGTGAGATATCATGGTTTAGGATTGAGCAGTGTTTAAAGATATAAATTTCCTACTCTTAAGGTAGGTTGAGCTTTGAAATCAAACATCTATTTGCTGTGGAAAAGATGGTGACCCCTGAAAACTAATTCATGCCAGGGGTCATCAGTTTTCAATTTACACACTCACATGCTTATTGCTTTTGAGATCACTAATAATTAAGATGCTAACAGGATTGATTTCTGATGACCTTTATGACATGTTTTCTCTTGGGGTTTGCACAACAGGATAGACTACTGCCTTTACAGTAGCAATACACTTCTTCAGACAGCTGTTGGGATTTTGCCAATAGACCCAGTCAGGATTTGACACTGATTGTGATAGGAAACATATAGATGCAAAAGAAGCTGTTCCAAAGAACTTGCAGGTATTTAGAGGGAAGGAAAAGCTGCTATTCCTCAGCAATGTATAAACCAAATAGGTTATCTAAATGTGTTACTTTATTACTTATTGCTCTTCCCAGTATTTCAAGTGCTATTTTCATCAGCTTTTCATATAATTTTTGAACTTTAATAATTTTTGAATTTTTTCTTAGATAATACTTTTCCCCCTAACCATTTGAAATCTATATTAATCAATAGAGGGAATAAATAATGGTGTTTGAAGTGATTAAATTATTACAATGTTAACTACATATGGGCTGAACAGTCTGAAGGCTGGAGAAGTTTGTACATACTTTTAAATGTACCTAAAAACAATACCTTAGATTCATGGGGCTAAAACTAGAAAACTAGTAAAACCAGAAGATTTTATTTTAGTGGATTACAGTTCTCAACAGGAGGAAAAGTTTGCTTCTCCAGTAATTTAAAAATATGGTTTGAGTTAGTAAAAATTATCTCAATATTTTGAAATCAATACAAAAAGACTCCTACAATTTTCAGATGGTCCACTGATGGCATTTTATTTGAGATATATTACCAGGAGAGGGTGATGTTGAGCTATAAATCTGAGGCAATCCTGCCTGCCTTCCCTGAAAGTTCAGTTTTCACTTGAGTTTAGGTGCATTACTTTTCATAAGAAAATTTCCATTTTGACAAATAGTTCAAATAAGACCAGGACATTTTAACATTTTCAAATATACTTTATATGCTGTCTAATACTTTCAGAATGAATAGAGAATGAAAATATTTCTCTGTTGAATTTCCACCCTTCCAACCCCAAAGACAAACATTTGAAAATTAGTCATAATAATATGATTGTATAATATCAGCATGTATGTATATTAATAAAGGAAATATAATGAGCACTATGATTTAAAAAATAATCTAGGTTCTTCGTATATTTTTTCTTTTCCTGTTGAATAATTTTCTTTTCACTTAAATTCTTATTCAGTTACAAAGGAATTGCAGATTATGAATGACAAGTGTGGTTTTCTGTGGTGATGTGAAAAACATGATGCAAAATTAATCATAACAAAATTCTCATATAAACTGTAAAATATGAAAGCAGTATTATTGCTGTAGTTCCTATCAGCTGCCCATTCTTTGCTTGATAAAACAGTCTTTATAATGGAATTGTGCTTATAACCAGGAGAGACCTTTGCTCTGTGCCACCCCCTGACTCTCAAGTCACCCATACTGCAACTTAGATCCAGCAGCTTCATGCTGAGGATTTGCCATCCATCATGCCATCAGACTTCTGCAGTTTGAGCAGTGTCCTTTCTGCTAATGAACAGATTATTGCAGAATTTACATTTGTATCTAACTGATCTGTATTTTGAAACTGCTCCTCCATATCTTATCTCTATGATGAAGGTAATAAAGAAATGGATAAAGAAAGTAAGTTTTACGTACTACAAGAGTCTCTTAATATTCAGAACATTGGCTATCAATGTTTTGCTGGTTATTTTTCTTCCTTTGTAGGTCAAGTGTCAGGGAATAAAAGATGAAAAAGAAATTCAAATTGCAAGCTAGTACTGGGAAAGGAGTGAGCATGTTCAGTGGTAACATTTACTTAACACTCTTTGGTCAATTCTTGTTTACAAACAGTTTTCTATTAAAAAAATCCCAATGAACAGATTTATTTTCAATAACTCTATATGGTCAACAAAAGCCTTGGTAGAAGTCAAGGGGTGTTTTTCCTTTTTACCTCAGCAATAGTCTTAATCTCAATCAATGTCACCTGGATAAAAGTGACACAACTGGACAGCAACAAGACAACACATAGTTAACACACTCTTTATCTTTGCAATCATATGAACACATCTATGCAGACAATACTCTCTCCATATATAATTTTAATTACTCACATTGCATTATTTTGATCAATAATGCAGTCAAAAGTTCAAATTCATACATTGTTATTTATTATAATTTATTTGCTATCTGCATAAATAAGAAATGAGTACATTAATGTTCAAGCTCTTGAACAGTTGATACTTCAACAATTAAAAAAAGATGCAGTTAAAAGCTTGCAGCTCAGAAATAAAATTCATTTTATCCATAGGAAATGAAAGAATTAGCATAATGCTGACAGTGTCAAAAGAATAAAAAAAGTTAACTGAAACATAAAAATAGTTAATGTAAAAGTTTGAAAACAAAATGTGGCAGCATTGCTATGACAGAAAAATGCACTGTATTTTTCCAGTAAAGAGCCAATAGAGATTCACTGATTTTAACTGTGTTGGTTGAATAGAATAGTGTAGTGCATTTTAATTTAAAAGATTAATATAAGTAAAATAATAAAATTAATTAAATAATTTAAATTAATTAATTAAAAATATTTGTTTGAGCTTTAGTGATTATTCAAAGAATAATCTGTGTTTATGCTGCCGGTTTGTAAATTATGATCAATACTTTGATAACCAATGTACTGGCTCAGTCCCTTGAATTTTAATGCTTGCTTGTTTTGTGGTTTAGAAAATACAATTACTTGAGTATTTTAGAATTAGAACTGAGCTTTAGGCAGAAGACCTGTGATATTCAAATTCGGTTTTATAAATTTTTATTCTTTGGTCCATGTTTTAGCTGGAAGATCACTCAAAATGTCCAGTGCTTTGAAAATTACATCCTTTGATAATCTAAATTCTTTCTTTAAGATGGCCTTAGTAATAAAGTGCATTTCCAAAATTATATACTAAACGTCACAGAAGTGCAGGCAGTTTTTTTAAAAGAGCATGAAATGATGTCTCTGGATTTGGTTATCTGTTTTTCACACCTTTTTACTGATTTTGACTGGAATGGAGATAATTTTTTCACAGCAGCTAGTACAGGCCTGTATTTTGGATTTGTGCTGGAAAGTGTGCTGATAACACAGGGATGTTTTCATTATTGCTGAGCAGCACTTACACAGAGCTAAGGGCTTTTCTGCTTCTCACATGACTGTAACAGAGAGAAGTCTGGAGGTACATGAGAAGCTGGGAGGGAGCACAGCCAGGAAAGTTGACCCAAACTCTCCAAAGGCATACTCCATACCATACAGCGTCAAGCTGGGAGATATAACCAAAGGCAAGGTTGGCCAGGGGGCCCACTGCTCAGGGACCAGCTGCGCATCAGTTGGTAGGTGGTGAGCAGTGGTTTTCATTAGCATCACTTGTCTTCCTTGAGGTTTATTTGGTTCCCTTTTTATTTTTATGTTTTCCCTTTTTTCATTAAAATATACTATTGTTATCATTATTATAATAATTATTTTTTATTATTATTAATAATTGTATATTTAATTTCAATAATTAAACCATTCTCTCAACACACAATTTTTCTCACTTTGATCTTTCCAATTTTCTTCCCCCCATCCTGTTGGAACAAGGAATGAGTGAGAGACTGGTGTGGTGCCTAGTTTCTGGATGGTATCAACCGTAAGATTAGAACAAGAAATATCAAGTAAAAGAGAATTAATGGCCCACATTTTCATCCTAAAAAGGTACCTTTCAAAACTGGATTAGGTCATTATTTTAAATTGCAACAGAATCGCTGTCTGCTTTGCTCCAGACAATGCATAAATATTACAAATTAATCAAAGATTGGTCTAGAGGCCGGTAAGATTGAATAATAATACATTTTAAAAGGAACATGTAGTTATAACAGTTGTCATTAAATGAGCTTCTTAATACACTAGGATTCCTCTAAGCTGGCATCACATGACTTGTTTAGTATGAATTGTGTTACTTTAAAATGGTATTGAAGAGATTTTACACAATGTTTTAAGATAAGTAAAGTATTACTTACATTTATCTCCACAGTAAAAACAATACCATGGTACATGACTTTGCATAAAACCAATTACATGCTAATTATAATGTTTTGAGATATAGTAATCCAGTTCTGAGAATTGTTTTAAAGTGACGTGCCTTAAAATTCTGAACCCAACAGAATTTGGATTCCCAAAGCATTTTACAGAATCACTGAACCACCAAAGCTGGCAGGGATCTGCTTAGATAATCGAGTCCACCCTCTGTGACTCAGGCAGGGTCAGCTACAGCAGAGTGACCAGGAACAGGTCCAATCAGGACTTGTGTATTTTTAGAGATGGAAACCCTACAACCTGTCTCTGCAACCTGCTTCATGATTTGAAGTCATTGCAGCATCAAGATGTCAATTTTGTGCATAGTAGGCCTCTGAAAGATGTAAAATGTCAATGAAAAAAAAAATCCAGCTTTGGCGAAAATATGACCATCATTTACATAGAAAAAAAAAAACTCCAAAAAGGAAAAATATTTTCAGTAATAAATATAGATATTTATTTTTCTGAGACAGATTATATGCAACAAAGAGCAGTGCTCTCTAAATTGAAAAATATGGTTCATTCTGAAACCCTTTTTCTTATTTTTTCAAAACAAATTTGACTACAACCTGAAAACAGAAGGGGAGAAATAATTCATACTTATTCAGTCAGGTTACACTGCACATTGTATTAATTCACTCTTCACGTTCTTAGTTATTAATTGGACTGAGATAGTGACTACCATGCTGTAACTGATGGTCATGAAAAAAATCTATCTCTGATCTCATGCAGAATACCAGTCCCAGCTACTTACTCAGTAGCTGTCCTACAGAGAAGCTCAGTCCTGCTGCTGCTCTGTGACTCAGTGAAATCCATATGGCTTTTCACAGGTGCCAGTACTTGGTCAGTTGTTACATCTTTCAATCACATAAAGATTTTTGGAAAACTCAGAAAATTTATTCAGAAATTGTCCTTACTATGGACTCTAGACAAAGCTGCTTTTTCTATAAAATTCCGCATAAAAATGAGGCCAATTTGTTGCAAAGGTTTAGTACTGAGAAAATACTTTATTCATAGGAAAGCAACATAGCAGGTAGAGTGTAGGGCAACAGATTTTTGAAAGCAGAAATAATGTATATAGTCTCTGCCTTCTGTATTGTCATTGAGAAAAAGTAAATGAGTGCAACAACCTGATCACAGCTGGTGAGATGAACTCTCTCAATACAATCACTACTTTACCCTATTCTCATCTTCTTTAATAGAAGAAAGAACAGGAAGTTCACTCTTCCTGACCTACTTTCTGCATCTTTTTTCAGCAGACATATTCCTGCTCCCGCTATTCCTCACCCCTGAGGACACTAAACTGAGTTTTTCTTTCCTCAGCCTAAAGAGGATTTTCTTCCCTTTTACAGATGAGAAAATGTTTGATTCTGCTTTACCAGTGTTCTTCTTGGTCCATGTAAGAAATCCCAATATCTGAACTACAAAAAACAGTTCAAGGTAAGATGCAGTTTACATGAATAAAAATTCCTATTCTTACCTCAAAAGAGAAAGCAAAAGTTCATTTGGTCTGCATTAGCTGACTGCACAAAAGCAAAGTAGGAGTCCACATCTGCCCAATAAAAAGTAATGTTAAATAAAGTTGTATAAGCCCATTCCTCTTCTGGAAAGAGAACCATATGAGTCTGAAGTCATGCCATCAAAATTACAATGCAAGTTATTGATAGAACATGCTGAAGTGATTAAAATACACCTCTCCATGCATTTCAGCATTTTTTATATACCTCAGGTATATTTTTTTTGAAGAGACATATCTTCTGAACAAATGAGCCTAGATATAACTATACACTTTCTTAAATAAATGGAAATTTGTTCTAAACTCCTAATTTATTTTTTTTTAATCTAGTAAATTATATATTCCTTACTCTGTTGATTGGATTTTTTTTCCACATAATGTTTTTATTTTTGTAGTGACTAACATGAACCTTACATTTATTACAGTTGCTTTCTAAAAATAAATGTCTGTGAAAATAGAAGCCAAAATTGAGATCATTGGCAGATGTAGGTTCGTGTCTTCCCACTTTGACAGAAAGGCTGAAAGTGGATTCTATAACTAATAGATGGACTTTCTCTGATATGCTCTATTTGCTCTGTGATAATAGTGTGAGTCAAGACAAGGAGTATGGCTACATGGCAGATTAGTAAGTTAAGAAAACACACTTAAGGAGGTAACTGCATATAACAGCACAGATATGTCACACCTTTCCTGAGTTGTATCTGTGGTCAGGTGTATTCAGATTTTTACAGTTTGGGTACTTCCAATTAGAGCCCAATACTCTTGCAGTCTTTACTCATCCATGCGTCAACTGCACCAGCAAACAGTGAATTTACCTAAAGACTTCTGGCAAGTAAAGCCAAAATAAGTTGTTTGGGGTTCTTTTTCCAGTTCCACCACTTCCTGAGAAGTCTGACTTCATGGATATGGTTCAAAAGGGTAAATGGCCACTATGAATTTAGAGATGGGGACCTTTATTTTCCCTCTGTGTTGTGGGTTAGCCACCTAGGCAGTAAAGCACCACACAGCCTGCTCACCTCCAAGCTGCAGAGGGATGGGGAAGAGAATAGAAAGACCAAAAGAGGAAAAAGAGAAATGCTCACAGTTCAATAAAGGAAGGAAAGAAAGGGGGGGAAAGTAGGTAAAAGTGGTCACTCATTATCTCACATGAGGAGGGCAGTGCCCATTTTCTCCCTGAGTAACAGGTAGTTTCCCAAAAACAGCTCTTCCTTTACTTTTTCTTGCTGAGCATCACATGACATGGTATGGTGTATCCTTTTGGTCAGTTTGGGGAGCTGTCTTGGTTGTGTCCCTTCTCAATTTCTTGCCTACCTCCAATCTACCCATGGCTGGAAGAACAGGAAGTCTTTACATGGTACAGGTATTTGTCAGAAGTAGTAAATAATACTGTCTTGTTACTGGTTTAGTCACAAATCTATAATATAACACTGTACACACTGCTGTGAACATCAACTCCACCCCAGAACAGATCCAGCATACACTGGTACCTGCCAGCTTAAGATAGTTAAATTCCAGAATCACAGTGAATTACAGTGACTTCCAGAGTAGCGTGTCCCAAAGACTGGTATCTTAAGGCAGACAAGACAAATTAACCTAAATATGCCCATATGTTAAAAAAAAAAAAGGACAATAGCTCAACAAACTTGGACTTAATTAATGAACTTTCAGACTGAAAATTAGCTTACATCAATCCTGTATTGGGAAGTCAGAGTGGTGAGAAGCATGTTGCCAGCCATCAAGATCCACTCTCTGCTGAACACTGCCTATACTTTACAGATCCAGAGTGTTCTCTGACAGGTGTGCTCACTTGTCTCAGTGAATACATCCTGTATGATGTATTCAAAGATGGAATTCAGGACACGGTGCCTTTGTAAAGGGTATACATTTTCAGAAAAAAAAAAGATAAAATATTTTTCAAAGCAGAGCTTAAATACTAATTCACTACTTCATTAAACTGGTGCTGGGTCTGTGAATCTTACTGCGTATATAGAACCTTCAAGAGAAAGAAATTAAATACTATGGCTATTTGCAATCTAGCGAAATACCAAACTTGATTGGCTACTGCAGACTTTAATCTTAAGGTGTTTTTCCAAGTTGCCTGATATAATCTATTTTAGCTGGATTTGGTGGAGTACCAGTAGCATGTAATGTGCAATTAGGTTAGGCACAAGCACACATTGTCATGAATAGACTTAGGCATAGTCAGCATGTAGAAACTCATCTGTGTTTAATAGGATACTAATGTTAAATATCAATGCATTATTCATAGGCGAAAGGAAAGAAAATTGTTTTACACAGCAATTTCAATATTTCATGTTTTCTTACTCATGTTTATTGAAAAAGAATAAAAAGGAGTTTTGTAACACCAAAAAAAAAAGTAAACATATGTAAATCATTTCATATCCTCTGTTCTGATTATTGATTACTGCAAACCCAGTAGTTATTTCTACTTCTGTTACAGTACAGAAGAAAAAATATTCCATTACTAATTTCAAAAGATTTACACAATTCTTTTATCTTTGGGCTTCATCAGCTATTGATACTGAAGTGATATTTTTTTAAGTTTTATGAGGGCTAGATAGTCAATTGTTCTCTCAGGCCTGAAAGTCAGGAAATCTGACTGTACTGCAATTGGAATATTTGTAACTATAATTTGAAGCTGACTACTCAGAGGTGCAGATGGTAATTAATTGGCTGAATGTAACATATTGTTAAAAAAAATTAAGTAAAGGATAAGTAATATATATAAACTTACAAGTATTTTTTTAAAATGGATACTAACTGGAAGCCCAAAGTAATCAGAAAAGAAGTCCAAGTCCATAGAAGTCTAGGCAAATTCGATTGGTTTCACACTGTTTTTTCTCTTTTACATGGACAAAAGGTACCTTATCCCATTCAGCTTCAAAGAAAGTTTTGAATGGCTATGTGGTAGTAGAGAGGATCACTTCAGTCTAAACCTATAATAATTAAGGTCAATGGACAACAATGCTTCTGGGATTTCAGAAATTACTAAGAAAAAATAAATTTTTAGGGATCTTTTTGCACTATTAGCACTCTACCCAATGCCAAACCATGACTCAATTTTTTGTGTGTATGTTCTTGGGTCATTGGCAAGCAAAATACATTTTGAAAAATATCCAACTGATTAGTCATAACTGAAGATTGCAAGTACTCAGATGACTTTTTTTTTTCTACAGACCAGTCACCTCTAGGCATTTTTTTTTTTTAATTGACATTCAAATATCACCAAATCCAGGAGGAAAGGCAAGGAGAATCTCTCTGTTCCAAGATGTTGATTCAGATCAAGAAATATTTCTCACTCCAATACCAAAATTTATGAACAAGATGAACAATCTCAGAATTGGATAGGAGATTTTAACTTTGGTAATAAATGCTTCTTACATTGTGAGGAACTGGAAGTTCAGGGGGTTAAATAAACAAACAACAAAAACACAAACAAACAAGAAATAAAGAAGATTCAAAACCTATTGCACAGATACTGAAGAAGGAAACCACAAATTTCAGAAACGTTTACACATTTTCAGTGATCTGACTTACACAAAAAACCAGGATTACTAAAGAATTATGCAAGGGAAAATACCTTGGTTTCATCTGTTTCCATTGCATCATATTTTATTGAATTAATAAGAATCCAGTATTTTGTAAGAAATTGTGCTTTTAAGTATAGCAGTATAAAATGCATTTTCACTCAAGTACAACATTTAAAGTACCATATGACTTTTTAACTTGAAAAATGAAATAGAAAGAATATTAACTTCAGTGTACCTTTCTTTGAATATTTTTTTTCAAGAAACGTGATTTTTGCCTGATGGTAAATACTAATGCAAGCAAAGTTACATATATGCAGGTGCAGCCTAGAAAGACAACCATATCCTCAGCAGCATAAGATGTGTGGCCAGCAGGATGAGGGAGGTGATTCTCTAGATTATCTTTAAGGTTCCTTCCAACATAAACCATTCTATGATTCTATGATTTAATGATTTGTGCGCTTATATATTACGTATACAAATATGAGTCTAAATTAGTTAGAAAATGCATAAGGATAATAGAAATGTGTTTCTTTAACCTGTTTCCTTACCATTTGAAGATCTTTTTCAGCAGATTTTTCAAAGAATTGCCTCTCAATAAGGGTCATATAAAGATGAAACTAGATGCTTAAAGAGTAGCTGCTAGGCCAGTGTATCACTTGTAGAGGGGAATACTTACCTTTCTTTACACAATGGCAATGTGTTCATGACTGCAAAAAGCCACACAAACAGTGTATTCAGAGCAGAAGGTTTTGAGTAGGACCTATCCCAATATGTAAAAGAGACATTAGTTCTGTGAGGGAAATAGGTGTTTTGTGTCTGAATAAAATAATATAGTAGGCACTGTTAGCTTCCATAATTATAGTACATTACATTATGGGTTTTTTTTCATTTCATTTTGTTCTGTGTGTATGCATGTGCATATGCCATAGGCTCTTAGTTAAGTCTTAGCTTTGGTGACAGTTCTTCCATATTCAATTTTAATTTATAATATATGCATGAGTTTTGAGTTCCTCAGCAGGCTCTCTCATGTGTGAATAGTCAGATGCTACTTAGTGGTTCCAGGAAAAGGCTTCCTTTCAATATCATATATTAAGCTGTCAGACCTGTACTCATACAGAGTTCAAAGGGTTCATGTTGCAAGAAATATAGGTGAAGAGTTGTTGATACAGACTTGAACTTCTTGCAAGCAGGGAAGGATATATTATTTACCTACTACATCTTGTGTGCTACCAATGGCTCCTTGTGTGCATTCTGAGAAGTGACGATGAGTTGTGAATGATTGGGAAAAAATATTTTCTATCCACTGAAATCGCAAATGCAAATGCTTATTCCTCCTGTTATGTTTAAACAATGAAGTTACAAATTAACAAGTCACCATGAAGATTAACATTTTGAAGACTAATCTGCAAATCATATGCCTGCAGTAAATGTAATTCTGACAGTTTTAGATTTTATATATCCAAAGTTCACAAAATTTAAAATTGTTGGAGCAATTGATTAAGACTTGAAGTACAGGGTAAAAACCCTGTGTCAGTTCAACTGACATGCAGATGCACTTGCAGAATCACATTTTTTATAATAATCTGCTTAATGATTCATAAAATTATAGTAGAAAAACAAACATTAGTCATTTTTATAAACTTGATAAATATGCAGTTTTTGAATCAAAAATACTATTGATAAACATTCTCAGTGGCTTTTAATTCTGTATGCTTAGGTTAGGAAACTCTGTCCTATTTTTAGCAATTGATTTCTGGAAATATCTTTGTGATCATGTTTTGCTCTTGGCTGTCAACTCAAAAGCAAATAACGATGTTGTTTTCACTTTTAATGTGAATATCTATATTTAGAGATATTCTCTATCTCAAACAGCCAGCCACAAGTGTTAACACTTGAAAAATGTTCAGTAAAAGAGAAATAATATAACTTAAAATTCATAAATTAAAAATTAATAAAGAAAACAATGATTTATTTGGCCTGTCACAGACAGCTGACAACCTTTGAGCCTTAACAGTAAAATATCTGTAAACTGAGATTGAGTGACAAGGNAAAAAAAAAAAAAAAAAAAAAAAAAAAAAAAAAAAAAAGATGTGTTGAAAAGAATGGAAGAATGGAAACTAAATTGTTACAATTCCTCAGGAATATTTCCTCTTATTTTTATTTTTTTCCAAATTATATATAAAATATATATAAATATATAAATGTATATAGATAAAAATTTTATAAATTTATATATAAAAGTTTAGGTATATATGCATGAGCAAAAATATAGGAAAATATCTTGATAGCCTTCAGCACATGGAACAGTAAATTGCAATAGCCCTTTTAGAGGTCAGTGAGGCCACCTAGAGATTCATCAGTGCAAAAGAAATTACTGGAACCTGACTGGTTGGAAGCTCTAGTAAACAGTCTGTATAATAATCCGAGGCACAGAAAAACAAACCAGAAATGTTATGTTGTAGAGGGCAAATATGCTGGAGTACCACATCTATTGTTGCTCACAAAAGGCTTTGTGACTCTGTGGCAGTGGGATGAGCAAGGAAGTAGCATTTGCTGCTTATGAAACCATCCCATGCAGTGCAGGAGGGATAAGGAAAACCCTCCTTCCACGGAATAAACATTTTCCTGTATCTGTACTGTATCTGCTAATTATTTGTTTATGAGCACAAAGAAAATAATACCTTAAGCATGATACGTGCCTTTAAAAATGTCCTCCCCCAAACCAGACCGTTTTTTATCTAAGCAGTGTTTCATGGAAATAAAATGCAATCTCACATAGACAGATACCAACACTGTGCTAACATCTGTGAAACAGACTATTACAATCAACCCAGTCTTCTTCCTACAGAGCAGGATGGGCAGTTTTAAAAAGGGCTGATGGCAGTCATTGTGCAAGCATAAGCACTAATGTTCCATAATTTTATTTTTCCATAATAAAGTATGTACAACTGTGCATGCTCACCCCTACCCCATTCACACTGAGTGGACTGGATTGACAGCTTTACATTCTCATTTATATATTTGAATAATTCTATACCTCAACGTGATAGACATATTTTCCAGAGGACAAAGTTTCCTTTGTAGTGTGTTTTGTGTAGTGTGTTCAGGCTGGAATGCTTTCAGGTTTCTAAAGCAAGCATTTGCAGATACAAACTAAATGCAAAGACTGCCCAAGAGAACAAGCTGTAAGAGCTGCAGTGGATGTTTACTGTTTTTTGCAACCGGCTATTAACAGCCCTTAAGCAATCTAGAAGATATTTAGCTGAATTTTACTTTCTAAGGCTCACTTAGATAAGGGGAAAAAGAGGTGAGAGAAATTGCAGGAGGAGGAGCTGATCTGTCTCAAGGTGGAGCTGTATCTTGTATTAAATGACATTGGCAGATTAAAGCTCTCTGGTGGGGAAGGGCTTAAAGGCTGAGTCAAAAGCCAAGAAGTCTCTTTATTTACGCCTACCTCCCAGCCCCTGGCAATCTGACTAATAACAAACTGAGCTAACAAGAAAGACTAGAAAGAACAGAGAGAACACAGGAGCAGCTTGCATCTAAAAATCTGACAAACCAAGTGATCAAGTCAAGCTCTGCTGAGCATCTTGTTTGTTTACTGCATCCAAATGCTTGCAAACAGTTAACTATATGCAGAAAAGTCAGCCTAGCTGTGAAGTATGCTGTGAATTTTAATTGAGGAAAAAGGACAACTGCTTACAGGATGGTCTGACGTGCACGGCTGCCTGGAAGATTTTTTCAATCGAATGCTTTGTACTTTGTCTTCTGAACAAGGATTTTAACTTTATGGAGCTGTAGTATTACCAGAGCTTGCAGCAAAGGGAAACTCAGAAGAAAGTGTGTGTTTTTCAGAGGGAAAAATTACATTGCATGGAAACAGCTGCTCCAACTGTGCATTACTGAGTTTACCAGGGAGTGTTGCTGCTGTACAGGTAAGAAAGACTCCAGTTAGCTAATTAGCTAAGCACATGATAATTTCACTTCTCAGTAAAAGTTGCATTTATTTTTCTGCATGATTTTCTATAACTTGTATCTTAAATGATGGCAGTTTATACTGTATTTTAAACAGTTTGCAGGGACGTTTATTCAAACTGATTACTGTGTAGAATATGTGCATTAAGAGAATGTTGTTCTTGAACCTCTTGAGGGAGAGGAATGGGTGTTTGGTTTTATTTCAAGCGCAAAAATGGCCTTAAATGCATCATCTGACTGTAATTCCCTTAAGAATTTAATAAAAAATCCCAAAGGCTTTTAGAAATTACTAATTCTTAGCTTGGGGGTTTGAAAATCATCAACATAGTTGTTGGCTTTTTTTTTTTTAATAGCTAAATTAAGACAACCAAACAAATAAACCCCCAAGCATAATGAAACAAGCTATTTCAATGTTTTAAAACCAAATCAATTATTACTTAGCAAGTATGAGATTCCTTTGCTGTAAGGTGACTACTTCTGGAAGTATTCAACTTTTCCTCATAGAAAAAAAACTGTGAATTTTTTAGTCTTTTAGAATTCCTGCAGAGTTTAGTTACAGTATGCAGTCAGCAGTGACTTACATGAAAGCAGAAAAAAAAAAAACTTAAGTTACCATGTGGAATTTGCTGAAAAACCTCACCACATGGAAAGCTCAGTTTTTCAAGTCTTTCAAATTACATTTTGTTGTATTGTGAATTCTTTCAGTTAAATGTTAATCATCTGTTACACGAGAGCAGTTTTTATTTTACAATAGTAGCCCACTGAGAACTTCATTACATGTTTCTGAGTGTTTAGAAAAAAAAAATGGAGAAAGGA
Source organism: Nesospiza acunhae (assembly GCA_013398715.1). Taxonomy (NCBI): domain Eukaryota; kingdom Metazoa; phylum Chordata; class Aves; order Passeriformes; family Thraupidae; genus Nesospiza; species Nesospiza acunhae. The sequence continues at coordinate 599,636 of VZSU01000689.1, read as the reverse complement.
AAAAGAATAAAACTCTCCCATTAATTTTTATTGTGTGGGTATATATATATGTGTGTGAGAGTGTTCTGGCAGTGCTGCTTACAGAAGTATGATGATGATTAAAATGTGAATGTTTTCTGATTGGTTACAAATGTTGTTACTTTAATCTCTGAGAGGAAGGCTTTCATTTTAGTAACCTAATTTCTCAATATGCAATAGAATGCAACATGCCTTAAAGATTTCTTTTTTCATTTAATTTTGCTCAGGGACTTTATAAGTGTTGTTTGAATTTGATGCGGATTGACGCTGGAATTTCTAATGAGAAAAAGTGTACAGAAATAAAGTTGAATTAGTCATAGTGTAGGTTTGAAGCCGGCATCTGTGTCAAGAGCTTGTATTTTTTACCTTGGGTCACTGGAAAGGATAGTGATGCATATAAAGCAAGAATAAGTCTCTAGCATAATATGATCCTGGAATTATTCTGCATATTTTAAAATAACATCTTGACATGATGTGTCTTATCAAATACTTATTGGGAAAACAGACTTAAAGATATATATATTAAACATGGGCAGCTGGAGTTCAAGGAGGGTTATATGAGGCAACAAAATTATATTGCAACTACTAAAACAAAGATAAAAGCTCATATTTTTAAGGACACTTTTTCTCACACTGTGAATTGCACTTACTACTTATAAACTTGTATTTCTACTCTCACTTTTCAGAAGCTACTCATGGAGAAAAACAAAATTCAGTGTGGACACACTTGCTGTTGTTCTTTGTGTGTGTGTGTGTGTGTAATACTCCTGCCACAGCATTTAAGTGCTTGCATGTGTAAAGCTTTGCAATCTGTTCTAAGGGAAGCCTTGAGAAATAGGTGTTTCTAGTAACCACGGTGCATGATATTCAAAATATGCATTGATGAGATGCCAAATCATATGACCACACTATAAAATGTTCATGCATGTAGTTGAATTGATCCTTGTAAAATGTTCTAATCTTTCAGAAACTGACACTGTTGGTTGTGTAGTGACATTCTGTACTTCATGTTTCAATAGTCTAGTTTGAAGGATTCTGACCTTTATTAGATGGATTACTTAAGAGTCTTGCTTAGTTCAGTACTCAAACAAATAGCACACCCCATAAACATTACTGTTTTGAAATAATCCATTGCATTTTAGGGGATTTTTTCCGTTATTATTTACTTTTTTTGAAATGTGGAAATACTTAACTAAGGATTATAAACAGTGATTCCCCTCTATCTTATGTATCAAGAGTTACCATTGGTCTTGCTAATTAGGTAGCCTTGACAGAAATCAACAGAGAATCTTCTAATAGGCTATAGGACATCTTAATTCAAGCCAATAACAATGACTGATTTAAACATCTCAATTTTACTTGCAACTCCATAGCTGTATCATAATGATGCATTTATCAAGTGTTTCAAAGTCTGAGATCAGATTGAAAGGTGATAATTATATCACATAACATATTGTTGATAGTGGTAATAATTTTTAATTTATAAAGCATGGTCAGGTCCATATAGATTTCACTGTGGAAATTGATGATTATTATCATTGGGAGGAGTCTAATATTAATCTCAAAAAAGTTTGCCCTTGCTTGCTTGTTTTTTCTGGCATGCACTGCATTCTCAGTTCTCTTTTTGTAACATTGTGTACGCAAATTTTTTTGTATGTACATTACATGCAAACGTTACACTACTTTGTGCTGTGGCCCCACTTTCACCCACAGACTACAACATATGCATTAAAATTTAAGCAAAGAGAGATGATTATTTTGTCTATGTCCTTTTCAGTTTGTGGGTACAAGGATTTCAGAGGAAATAACCTTTGATTCCCATACATAATGCAGAACTGTAGAGAGTTCCCTGTATCCTGCAAGAATGGGCTTTTGCTCACAACACATTACTGATCCAAACAAAATCTTATTTCTCTTCAGCAGCTGGGTAACATTAAGTTAATCTTAGCAAGGTACTCTTAAAATTCGCAGTGCTATGTAGGGACAGAAAGCAATGGTTAGAAATATTATACTAGCTTTGATATAAGTTGCTTGGAACAGTAAATTATTACTGTTTTCCACTGGCAGTCTATACAGTATACGAATAAAACTAACACACTCCTGATTACATCCTACTTTGGCTATCAGCATGAAAGTACTGAAGATTTCCCCTTATGACTCTGTTTATTCATTCAGTACATCAAACTAAATTTATATTCTCTAATTAGAAAATAATTCAATTGTTTTGCATGATATGATAGCACTTGGAAGGAGAAGTAGCTCAGTGATGAAGATTAGGAATGTTTTTTTCTTGCTGTTATGTCAGGGAAAAGAAAAACAAAAAGAAAAAAAAAAACCAAAAAAAAAAAAAAAACCAAAAAAAACAAAAAAAAACAAAAAAAAACAAAACCCAAAACAACTCAAGCACACAAAGCCACAAAAAACCCCCGAACAAAAAACCCAAACCCTGTGAAATCATGACTCTATTATTTATTTCTTTTTTTTTTTTTTTTTTAGTAGAATCTGCTGGACAAGATGAAGCTTTGGATTTTTGTTCTATACTCAGTTGTGATTGCATCTGATCCTTTCCAGTCACAGCCTTCTTTTTCTTCAGTCAGAGGATCTTGTCAGAGTCTGTGTTCCTGTGAAGAAAAGGATGACACCATGATTATCAACTGTGACAAAAGAGACATCAAGATGATATCAGAAATAAATGTCCCACCATCACGGCCTTTCCACCTTAATCTGTTAAACAATGGTCTGAGTATGTTACATGTGAATGATTTTGCTGGCCTTGTTAATGCTATTTCTCTGCATCTTGGTTTTAACAATATAGCAGATATTGAGCCTGGGGCTTTCAATGGTCTCAGCCTTCTTAAACAACTTCATATCAATCACAATTCTTTAGAAACACTTAAAGAAGATACATTTAATGGATTGGAAAATTTGGAGTTTCTTCAAGCAGACAACAATTTTATCACAGTGATTGAAGCAAGTGCCTTTAGCAAGCTCAACAGGCTTAAAGTGCTTATTTTGAATGATAATGCCATTGAGTATCTTCCTCCAAACATATTTCGCTTTGTGCCATTGACCCATTTAGATCTGCGTGGAAACCAGTTACAGACACTGCCCTATGTTGGATTTTTGGAACACATTGGAAGAATACTAGACCTTCAGCTGGAAGACAATAAATGGGCCTGTAACTGTGATTTGTTGCAGCTGAAGATATGGCTAGAAAACATGCCTCCTCAGTCCATAATAGGTGATGTTGTATGCAATAGCCCTTCAGTTATCAAAGGCAGCATATTAAGCCGACTGAAAAAAGAATCTCTTTGTCCCACCCATCCTGTTAATGAGCTTGAAGATCCTTCAGGGTCACTGCCCTTGGTTGTAACCACTTCTATCAATGATAATCATCTATCAACTAAGGTGATTCCTCTCCTGAAAGCTCCTACTAAAGAACCAAGTTTAGTGCTTCATACATCCAAGCCTACTACATTTCCAGGAATCTCTTGTCCTGTCCCTTGTCACTGCACCAGCCATATGCTCTCAGGAGTTCTTATGCACTGCCAGGAGCGAAATATTGAAAGCTTGTCTGATTTAGGGCCTCCTCCTCCAAATCCTAAAAAGCTTATCCTAGCTGGAAACATTATTCAGACGTTATTGAAATCAGATCTTGTGGACTATGCCAGCCTGGAAATGCTTCACCTGGGGAACAATCGCATTGAGATCCTTGAGGAAGGTTCCTTTATGAATCTGACCAGACTTCAGAAACTCTATCTCAATGGCAATCATCTTACAAAGCTAAGTCAAAATCTCTTCCTTGGCCTTCAGCACCTTGAGTACCTGTACCTTGAATATAATGCCATCAAAGAAGTTTTGCCAGGCACATTTAATGTAATGCCAAAACTGAAAGTTCTCTACCTAAATAACAACCTTCTGCAGGCTTTGCCACCCCACATCTTTTCAGGTGTTCCGCTCACCAGACTAAATCTGAAAACAAACCAATTTGCTCATTTGCCTGTGAGCAATGTCTTGGATGAACTGGATATGCTGGTACAAATTGAACTTGAAGACAACCCTTGGGACTGTACTTGTGATTCAGTTGGACTGCAAAAATGGATACAAAAATTGAGTAAGAATACCATGATGGGTGATATTTTTTGTAAATCTCCTGGGCACTTAGCAAAAAAAGAATTGAAATCCCTAAAGAGTGAAGTCTTGTGTCCAGGTTTAATAAACAGCCCTGCCCTACCAACCCATGCCAGTTTTGTAGTTGTGACAACTTCTTCTCCTGCTGCCAACACCGCAGACACCATCCTGCGGTCCCTTACAGATGCTGTCCCACTTTCTGTTCTAATATTAGGACTGCTCATTGTGTTTATAACTATTGTGTTTTGTGCTGCAGGAATAGTTGTTCTTGTTCTGCACCGGCGCAGGAGATGCAAAAAGAAGCAAGTGGATGAACAAGTGAGGGACAGCAGCCCTGTTCACCTTCAGTACAGCATGTATGGGCATAAGACAACACACCACACCACGGAGCGTCCAGCTGCCACTCTCTATGAGCAACGAATAGTTACCCCCATGGTTCAGGTGTACCACAGCCCATCCTTCAGCCCCAAGCACACTGAGCAGCAGCAGGAGGAGGGAAGTGAGAAGGAAGCTAATGATTCCAAATACCTTCGCCGAAGTCTCCTGGAAAGAGAGAACAGTTCACCACTTACAGGTCCAAATGTCAAATACAAGGCTACAGATCAATCTGCTGAATTTCTGTCTTTTCAGGATGCTAGCTGCTTGTATAGAAACATTCTTGAAAAGGAGAGAGAGCTGCAGCAACTAGGGATCACAGAATACCTAAGAAAAAATATTGTCCAGCTCCAGCCTGACATGGAAGTTCGTTATCCTGGAGCACATGAAGAGTTGAAGTTGATGGAGACACTCATGTACTCCAGGCCAAGAAAGGTTTTTCTAGAACAAACTAAAAATGAGTATTTTGAGCTCAAGGCTAATTTACATGCTGAGCCTGACTATCTGGAGGTCCTGGAGCAGCAAACGTGAAGTGATAATACATTGGGCTGGGGCCGAATTTCTGTGATTTTACTTTACGGTGGAATCATTGTAAATAAAAGTGCCTTATAAAAACATGTCAACAGTCAGAACTTAAGCACAGCAGTAATCCTAGCAAAGAGAAACTCAGGGATCACTGTGGGAAGCCATGGGGTTGTGAGCAGGCAATATGTCAAACCCCAAGTTAAGCAAGAATTTAGTATGATTGAACTGTGGGAGGAAGATTGCTTATTGCACTATTCCTCATAATTTTGAAAAGGTGTATATGCCACTCTCCGTTCTCTTCTCTGTTTCCCAACCTATGGAAAGAAAAAAAAGGTTCATTTCTTTTACCCCTTCTTTTTTCCCTCCATTTAATTAGATTCCTTTCCTTTAAAAAAAAAAAAAAACCAAAAAAAAAAAAAAAAAAAAGAAAATTCCAACACCTGTGTTTGTATTTATAACCTTAGAGTGTATATGTTAGGTTAGTACATGCACTGCATACATGACCACTGTCTACAACTACACCTTATATACCTTTATAATAAATATGAAAGGAGTTGAAAAGTTGTCATACTAAATGTCAGTTAAAAAGGAAAACAGATAAAATATTTTTGTGTATTCACCCAGAGCCTGCAAATATCTAAGTATTCTACACAGAACTTTATGTGAATTCTGTATCAGTATGTGGAAGGAAAAATATGTATCTATGTTTACCCAACATCTTCAACAAAGAAAACTGCAAGCCTTTTGCTACTCTCCCTATCTGATAGCTTTACCTAAGTTTGGACAATCTTTTCTTGAGCTGCTGCTATAAGATATTGTGCATCACTGGTGTTTCAACTCATAATCCTGGGTAATTTGAAAAGCTACTGAGAATCAGCTGTAAATATGTTACTGTGTTTAATAAGTTTGATTTTTTTTTATAAATATATATATATACATATGTATATAAATAACTTCTGTGCTGGCTTTAAATATTCTTGAAGGAAATGAGTTTGCTGTGGCTAGGAATTTCCAAGTGCATATACAGGTCCTTTTCCACCCTAACCAAAAGCAATGCTCAGACAGAATTGCAAACTGCAACATTACACACATGAGGAAGAATAATAGTATTTAGCTATTTGTACAAAAATATATTTTCTGAAATTAGAATAAAATAAAGTGTTGTGGGAAAAATAGGTTACAAACACATAGAACACTGCAGGTTTATTTTTGCAATGAATTCTCGCTAGATTTATATTTACTATTTATTCTGTATAATTTTGTATTTTTTTCTTTCCAACTCACAAGAAAAGAAAAAAACTTATTCCTGGCTAATTTTCAAGCTAAGCAAGGAACTGCTCTCTATTAATGAAAAAAAATAAAGAATTTTTTAAATGTCTTTTTCTTAAAGGTCACTTTTTAAAGAAGGCAACAACTTCTGCATGCACAAGTTTAAAACTACTTGGGAATTAAACACAATGATTCTCACTCTTGCCATGTGGACAGAAGCATCTTATCCTTAGTTCAGTAAGGTCATTCAATTTCTGTGCATGACTGATGTGGTGCCAAAACACAATTTCTGACCTGCATCTATCTTCCTCCAAGCAAATCTTTTGTAAACTGACTATGCATGAGGTTTTTTTTTTTTTTTCTAATTCCTATTTGTAAAGTGAAAAATCGGCTTAATTACTACTTGTATAGATATGTATGCTAAATTTAGTATTGAAATCTTGATAAACTCAAAGTGAAAAGATATATATTCTTTAGTTCAAAATGCTGTCCATGTCTTACCTATTTGTATATACAAATTAGAGTTCTTCATATTCTTCTACATATGTTTCTGACAGAAAAATTTCCTATATTATATATGAAAGTCAGATTCTCAGTTCTTTCAAATTTGCATAGACATAACAACTTTTATGGTGCTATACTAATTTCTGTAGTTTGAGGATCTGACCATCTTTTGTCTCTGTTAACAAATCAACTTCCTTATTAATACTTTTGAGGTGTTACTAGTTTGTTATGGAAGTAAAACCTGGCTTTCATAAATCAAAATTCCAGTTATTAGAGAAGTATTATTTCTTCTTTCTATATCTGAAAATAATTTAATCAGAAAATCTGTCTCTTTTGAAAGATTATGAAGAGTAAATGTGGCAACAACATATTTTGTCCGTTGCTATCTTTATTCCAGACTATGAAAGACAATATTGAATATTGCTTGTGCAGGTAGGGGTGAGAAAAAAAGGAAAATGTGCGTGCAATAACTTTGCATTAAATGAGTTATATGATGTTATTTTAGCTGTACTTGCATATTCAAACACATGTAAATATGTTTCATGAGCATAGAACCTATGGAAACCCATGCCTGGATCTGGAGGAACAACTGGGGGACAGATGGGATGGCTTAGAGCGTTAAAATGACACTAAGTGTCTCCATTTAAAGAATTTAGTTTCACACAGGGAAAAAAAAATCAAATAAATTTATTATATAGAATAATTAAATGCAGTTAAAAATTGAATATTTAATAGAAATAGAAAGCTTTGAATGCTGAATCAGACATATTAAATTGTTCTTTTTCAAATTCTCAGAGATCTCAAATTAGTGTAAAGGAAAAATCAGAATACAAATGTAAATGGTACTTGATAACAGAGTTTATTATTTCAGTGTCATTGATTTCAGTAGTTATTTCCAAAAAAAAAAAAAAAAGTGTAAAAATAACACCCTGCAATTGGCAAGATGAGGGGAAATGGTGATTCAAGCCCTCCGGCTTAGATTTAGGAGAAATAGCTTCAGACTAAAGACAATTGCCACATGCACAGATGTCACTTTGCTTAGCTGCTAACAGTTACTTGGCAGAATGTTGAGGACAACAGTGTGGCAAACATTCTTTTCCCTTGCAGCCTCAAAGCATCAGAAGGAAGAGTGAGCTAAATTAGTGTCAAAGCAAGTCAGTTACACGGCTGTATGGGAGCCTCGCTCAGCAGGATTAAAGAGACCTTTACAATTTAGCTTTCCTTCAGAAGGGAGAGTCATGCCTTTCACTTTATAAGGACAATTGTGCTCTATGGCAGTCTGTATAACACCACGAGTGGTTTGGCAGTATCCAGGAATCTCCAGGATGTGGCTCGCTGTCCACTTTCTTATCATCATGTTCCCTACTGGGCTGCCATGTAGTGAGCTTTTATAATGAGAAGAGAGAGGTCTGCCTTACATTCAGATAGTGATCTTTCCAACTATGAGGAAAATGTACACTGCCATAACAAAAAGGACAAAGGTTTGACATCATATGATCATTTTTCAGCTAAAGAAAATCATTGTCTGCTTATAAAAATAAAATCATGATATAAGAATGGCATCACATAAGAAAGAATGATGTGATATCCATTCCTAGAAGTTTCTTGGAATATTCTAACAACTGGAAATGTGTTGTTAATGTTATTGATTTTTGCAGAAACTGGGAAGGGTGTTCATAAATTTTCTTGTTAAAACCCTATTGTCATTTTTTTTTCAGTGACAGTTAAGTGGTTTGATACATTTTTACTTAGCTAGAATAATGGAGGTTGGAAGGCAAAGCATGTTTGACAGTGTGCAACAAAGTGGATCCAGTTTTTTTCCTGTCATCATGAGAGTTTAATTGAGTGCAAGAACAGTGCTTCGTCAAGCACACTGGTGTAAGTGGCAGCTATGATGTTGTTGCTAGGGTACCTCAAGGTAACCAACACTACCATTTTTCACCTCACATTTGAACAGACCTGTTCCCTAAATAAACATATTAAAACAATTAATTACACTTTTTTGTTTTAAACTGTTCTTATCTTTTCAATTTCATAGAAGACAATTGTTGTTCTCTTTCTTTTTCTTCCTGCTACAGGTAAATTTCCCACAAACTTTTAGCACTGGTACTTGATCATATTGCCTGCAGTGAAGCTTCTCCAAGCTTTTTAAAATAAACAAAACCCTACACTTAAAAAACCCTATCCAGCAAAGACTATAAGTATACACATCAATTAGGACATTTGCCTATTCAGAAATGGCCTAATATTTTTACACGTCCTTTTTAATTTGAATGACAGATCAACCTTTCTGTCATCTATTCCAAACTGAAAAGTAGTTTGTACTTATTTTCAGTGATGTGTCAAACCTTTCAGATTTGAATATAATCCTTTTTAACTTGCAGTCATTGTTTCTCTAATTGGAATCTGAGGATCAGTTTTCAGCCCCTCTTTGCATGACAAAAATGTTCCCTGCATGACTCTAAATGGAAGATGTTTTCCATGTACCACTTAACTTACCTGCAAAGAGATTATTAATTGTATAAGGTGTTAAACCGAAGAAATAAGTTTGGCCAGGATGGGAAACCAAAACACCTTAGAAAGGTTAATTTCTTGTATGTTAATAAAAAATAATAGTTATCACAAATAGGACATTATTTCACAGGATAAAGTGATAGTGGCAAGAGGCAAAAATGGAGACTGAATCTCAAAATCGTCACCAGAAGGAATTCTGGATTATCATTCTGAGGATGTCAATATCTACAGCAACACACTTTATTAGTCACACCAAAACAATCTGCAAGCTTCAAGTAGAGGTACAGAAATCATCCTGAGATTGAAGACCAATCAAGCACTTAATTCAAAAGATCAGAAACTTTCTTAAGACTGGCACATTTGTCTTCTGTTGTACTCCCTAACACAGAATATCTGCATTTCCATTAATGAATTTCATGCTCAGCCATAGACTGCCCTCTGGCATTACAATCTGTTGCAATTGAAATCTACTCCTTGGAGAGTTTTTTCATTGTATACATTGCCTTCAGTTGAGCTCCTCTGGGACTTGATGATTGGTGCACCATTGGGGATCTGAGACAGGGAAGATAATCTTGTGTTATAAGGCAAAAACTCTCTTTCTTTTTCAATTTTCCAAAGTTTGTGATATTCTTGATGTTGTTTGAGGAGCTAAATCCTTTTGTTCCTTAAAACAGAAGTGAACCGTAGCTGGAATCAATATATTTTCCATAATGAAAAGATAAACCATGGTGTTTTCTTTCCTGCACATCTCCTAACAGTCAGCCTTGGCTTTTTGACACAACAAAACAAATTCTAAAGAGCCACAGTCTAATAGAAAGCAGCTAACCTTGAGGAAGAACATAAAAGGCCAGATGCTGTTCAGCTCTATGGAAGCAAAATGCAATGAAGAATTTTTATTTTATTTATTCAGCTTCACCAAGATGCAAAAGTGCAAGTACATGCACACAGTACATTTCATAAAACATTTACCAAAGTTTCATGTTCTAAGACATTAACTTCAAAACATTCACAGTATGTGAATATTACTACTGGAAGGACTACTTCTACTTGATTTTTACTTACAGTTTATGAAATGGAATGCTGGAATACAGAAAAGAAGAAACTATATGATTTCATGTTTCAAGGAGACATGTTATTTATTATAATTTCAGCTGTTTGTTTTTTATTAAAAATTTCATCCAGACTATTTCATTTTCAGATAATTTGTTTACAAGTTTAGAAGTTTTAAAATTCTTCTGGTTTTAATTGTTTACCAAATAAACTATAGAAGAGCAATTACTTTTTCAAATAGAAAGAAATCTGAAACACTATACATATGAAGAAATACTGTAGCATGCCAGGATAGACTTGCTTTTTAAAAGAAACTATGAAATTTATTTTGTCAGCTCATGAAAGTTAGCATTATTTTTAGTTTTAAATTAAGACAGCTCAGCAACTTTCCATTTTTCAAAATTCAAAGCCTACATAACACTTCCATAATGACACATATTTGGGTTGAATGCATATTAAACAGTTCCATACAAAGACACATTAGCAAAAAAAAAAAAAAAAAAAAACACCTTTCAAATATAATCTACTACTTTCCCTCATGTTCCCTACTGAAATGGTGTAGTGTACTGTGTAATAATAATTTAAAAAATAGTATATTTCCTGGGAAAGGAGACTAAACTAGACAAATTCTTTTGTATCTTTGTTATATATGCTTTTTGGAGAGTAGGATATAATGGATTCCCATCCCTGCAGCACATCATGTTTACACAGTTCATGTGGCATGCAAAAAAGAAGGATTTGGCCTAACTAGTAGACTATGCAAGCATGCTCTTTTGTAGGTGAAAAGCTGTTGCCATTGCAATTTTAAGAAGATCTTGTGTGTCAAACATCCTTTAGATATGACTGTTAGATCAGACCTCATAGATATCAGATAATTATGAAACTTGATACAAGAAGTTTCAAGCTTGATACAAAAAAGATTCCAGGCTGAGAATTCTGGGATAGTTTATTGTAATCCAGACACCCTAGAATTTTGGGTACTTGGAGGGTAGTGAAAAACATCCATCATTTTTTTACAAAGGAAAGGTTCTTGAGCAACAGTTCAAGACTTAGATTGCTTTTCTCATCTTGCTCATCTTGAGGTGCTCAGTGTTCCACAATGTTGGATCACATTTCCTAAGGATGAACTTAAAACCTCACTAAATTGGAAATGTAGCATTTAGATGCCATTTTAAACAAAAGGCAAATGTTTCCATCAAATAATAATGAAATGAAGATTAATATTTGGAGATTTTAATTGCCTCGTGTTACACTAGTGTCTTTA